>VWZZ01005333.1:2702442-2728442 GCA_013399095.1 Psophia crepitans | reverse complement strand
ATGCGGGACCGGGAGAGGGGACCGGGAGCGGGGGCCGGGGCCGGGAGGGGGCCGGGGCCGGAGCGTAGTGGAGTGGTGCTGAGCGGGCGGGAGCCGACCCGAAACGGGGCCGCCCGTGCCGGGGGGGGGCGCCCCCCCCCCCCCCCGAAACGTCCCCAAGACTTTGGGGACCCCATACTAATCCCCGAGCTGCCTGGGGGAAAGGGGTCCCCGCTCTCCCCCCCGGCGCTGGGCTCCCCCAGAGCTCCTGACACATCTTGAACGCTGCGAAAGGAAAATAATAATAATCCTGGCGCACGTCCGCCTTGTGCTCCGCAGGCTGGGGTGACGTGTGAAACCCGCAGGCGCTTCGGTGCCAGAGCCAGCGACCAGAGCGGGGACAGCGGGGTGCTGGTCCCCACAGCCCCCTTACACCGTCCGACCCCACATCCAGCGCTCCCACGGCTGCCACGGCCGCCCGCCCGTTGCTGATGCTGGTGGCTGCCGGAGACCGGAGGTAGAGGCAGAGTCCAGGTAGGCAGAAAGCCTGGCACGGTGAGGCCACCGGCGGTTAGGGGGCAAGGGGAGAGGTGGCTTTGCCCGGGTGACACAGTCCATGGCCACAGCTCTCCGGAGCAGCAGCCGGATCTGCGTTGCGGGCCATAAAGCCTCCCTGTGAGCTGTTGGGGAGGAGCGTCATGACGCAGGGCAAACACGGCGCCGGTGGTAAGGTCACCTGGGCCAGGTGATGTGGGGCACCGGAACAAGCTCTGACCGGGGCTTCTCCATGGGAAAACGTTGAGCTGGGGAAAACCCCCTCCCCAGGGAGCCCCAGTGAGCGTGGGCCCCGCCGGCACCCGCTGGACACGGCCCTTTGGCTGGGAGCGGGTTCCCGCAGCTGTGATCACGGGGCTGTTTATTCACTGGCTCCATTTCCTGCGTGCCAGGGCCAATGCTGCAGGGAACAAAAAGCCAACGGCTTATTACCATGCAATTAAGGCGCACCCATCCTCCATGTGCCGGCGGGCAGCTGAGCACCCTCTGTCCCCGCAGGGCACGGAGCCATGAAGCTGAACGAGCGGAGCCTGGCCTTTTACGCCACCTGCGACTCCCCGGCTGACAATGCCGGCTTCCTCTACAAGCGCGGTGAGCGGCATACGGCGTACCATCGCCGCTGGTTCGTGCTGAAGGGCAACATGCTCTTCTACTTCGAGGAACGAGAGAGCCGGGAGCCGGTGGGTGTCATCGTGCTGGAGGGTTGCACTGTGGAGCTCTGCGATTCGGCTGAAGAATTCGCCTTTGCCATCCGCTTTGGCGGTGCCAAGTCTCGCACCTATATGCTGGCGGCTGAGAGCCAGGCTGCCATGGAGTCGTGGGTGAAGTCGCTCTCGCGGGCCAGCTTCGACTACCTGCGCCTGGTGGTGCGGGAGCTGGAGAAGCAGCTGGAGGAGATGCGCTGGGGGTTGGCCGGTGGATGCGGGGGCTGCCGGGGGTCACCCAGCCCCTGGAAGCCGAAGCCCTCAGGGCCGGCGCAGTCCCCAGAGCGGCTGCCGGCTCTGCCCACTGTCCTGCCGAAGGAGAATGGCTGCGCAGTCTGGAATAACGCTCCAGGAGTGGACCAGCCGCCCGACAGCTCCAGCTGCGGTGGGCACGATAGCGAGGGGAACCCACGGCCACCGCCGCTGCCGCCGCGCAGGCGGGCATCAAGCAGCGAGGCAGGCAGCGCTGGTGTGGCTACGGCAGCAAGCCCGTCCACCTTCAACCGGCTCCACGAGCAGTACGGCCGGGAGGTGGCCCGGCTGCGGCAGGACTGGCTGGAGAGGCGGCTTGGCGCCCGGCCTTGAGAAGCAGCCGAGCCCTGGGGACCTGCCAGGACCCATGGCAGGGAGGAGGAGAC
This sequence comes from Psophia crepitans, assembly GCA_013399095.1. Lineage (NCBI taxonomy): Eukaryota > Metazoa > Chordata > Aves > Gruiformes > Psophiidae > Psophia > Psophia crepitans. Next base: position 2,726,566 of record VWZZ01005333.1, on the reverse strand, counting down.
CATCCTTGGTGCCACCTCGGTCCCCTCCTCACCTGGGATGTGCAGCCCTGTCCGTGGCAGTGATGGACACCTGCTGATGGTGCCACTGAGGGCCCAGCACCAAGGGACACCAGTACTGCTCCGTGATGGTGCAACGCCAGCCCGGCGCTGCTGGCAGCTGGGCTCAGTGTGCCACCAGCCAGGCATGAAACCCCCAGGCTCTTGGGCATCTCATGCCAGGCAGCGGGTGCTCCCTGCAGGGGTGCACCCCTTCAGCTGTGCCCAGATGTGGGTGCAGGGTGCTTCACCCAGTGCGAGCAAGGTATGAAACGCTGGCTGGTGCCTCCTGGGAAGCAACCACTGCACTGGGTCTGATGGGGCCTCTTGATGCTCTTGCAGTGGGGTCATGCACCAAGACTGGTTTTGGAGGAGGATTTTGATGGGACATCATCCGCCTGAGCCCCTGTGTGGGTGTCTCACAGCTGGGGAGCCAGCTACTGCCATCCCCTCCCTGCCTGGCACAAACAACTGGCTGAGGTCGGCTGAGCTCCACCGTATCCCTCTGCTCCAGCAGGATGTGGTTTGAAAATTAAAATATCAGTGAGCGCAGCCCTTCCTTAATGGCAGTGGCACCACACGTCCCGGCTGTCCAGGAAGCCGGTGACACTTGGCCATGGGTGTTTCACACGGGGCAATCGCCGCTCGCAGCCCAGCCGGTGACCCCGCAGTGGGGAGCAGACCCGAGTGGAACGTGACAGCTGGGGGCACCACCTTGGCGGGTGGATGTTTCAGCGCAGGGCGTCATCGCTGGGCCAGCTCGCTAAGGGGAAGCGGTGGCAAACGGGAACATGTGTGTCAGCAGCGCAGGGTGCGGAATGATTCATGTGCCGAACCAGAGCAAAGCCACTGTTCTGTGACGGTGTTTCTCTTATTTCCCCAGTGGTTTGTATTGACGCTGAAGTTGCTGGCGCGGAGATGGGATGATCTGCCCTGGGTCTGGGGGAGCAGTCAGAGTGCCCCCGGTTTGGGCTGGGTGGCTCTGGCTCCCTTTGTGCCCTTGGGACAGACACAAGATTTTGCTGTAATAAAAGTTGTTTCAGAAATTCCCTTCTGGCCCTGGTTCTCATTTGTGCCTTTCAGCCCTTGGGGAGGAGGACCCAGGTGGGAATTAATCCTCCATTTTAATCCATCTCCTGTCCCCACCGTGTCTGTGGGACTGTGTTGCCCAAGTGGGACATGGACCACACCAGGGTCTCCCAGTGCCCTGGAGCCCAAGGTCTGCCTGATGGGATGGGATGGGATGGGATGGGATGAGATGGGATGGGATGGGATGGGATGGGATGGGATGGGATGGGACCACCCTGGGGACATCAAGACACGCAGTGCCAGGGTGGTGCCACAGCAGGGACAGCACGGTTCTGTCCTCTGTGATGGCTTGAACAGCCAGGCGCAGGTGACCAGCATGGGGGTTTGGGAAAAGAGCTGGGAGACTGACTGGGAGCACAATCTTCCCACAGTTTCACTGGTGGAAGTGGCACTGGGTGCCCCACCGTGAGTTGTCGGTGCGTTACTGGCTCAACGGGGTGTTACAACCGCCCCTCCAAACCCCGGGTTACAGACAGCACTGCATGATGCCTCCTAGGTTGGGGTGCCCAGCCCTCGGTGGGACCCCAGCCCTTTGCCAAGGGGGTCTTAGCCAAGGCAAAATCTCTGTCCCCTTGCCGGTGCCAGTATCAGTGCGACGCAGGGACCGGGGACCCTGCCCTTGTGGAACTGGTGAACACGACCCCGTGTCCCTGCCTGTGACACCCCACCTGCATGAACATCTCCAGCTTCTTGCTAACGGGGGTCTAGCAGCGGGTTGGGAGGGGATGCCTCTTGGGGAACCTGAGGCATGAAGCCAGAGTCATTGACTCACCGAGAGCACCGCAGAGCGTGGAGCCCAGCTCCTGGCCAGGCACGGCACCCCGCTACGTGTTTCGGCGTTTGGAGCAGCGCCGCCGAGGGCAGCGGGGGTGCAGCTACGCCCGCAGCACCCAGATGGTTAATGCGGCCCCATCAGTCGGCTGCAGAGGAAGATGCCGGTTTCCATGGCAGCAGGCCCAGCTTCTCCAGACGTTCAGATATTCATTAAAAATAAATCCTTCCCAACATGTTAGCCGACAAACAAGCTTAAACAGATACGCAACATATGGAATTATTAATTCATCAAACGCAAACACTCCCGCCTCACGTCGGAAGCTGCAAACTTGCCCGGCGATGGCCGGCTCTGCAGAAGAGCCGTGCCGGGGTGCAGCACCACCGGGCACTGCCGGCCGACCCTTACACCGGCGGATGCTAAGTTACCCCAGGGGCAGGAGCAAAGCCCCGCCAGGGATGAGCACGGGACTTCCATGGGGCAGGATCGCACCCTGAGCTAGACTAACCCCATTTAACACCCTCCTTTTTCCCCTCCATCACCGGGAGATGTCCATGGCAGTGAGAGATCTTGCCACAAACCCAAAGCAGGGCTGTGACCTCCAAGGGAGCCAGGATCAACCCAGGCAGTGGCTGAAGGCGAGAGGAGCTCCCATCCCAGCCGGCTCCAGACAAAACACACCCCAAGGCCAGAGTCGTATCCAACTTCTGTATTTAGTGGCTCTTTACAGAACTTGTTCCTTCCAAAATTGTTAAACAAAGTTCATCGATCCCATAGAAACTTTTGAAGTACAGTACATGAGCCTAACAAAAACGTGACCGGTATGTCCCGCTAGCTTTAATACAACAGGATTGCCATGTTCAAGAATATCCTAAGTGCTTCCTCGAATCCCGTTCCACTAAAGCTCCCGCTAGCACACGACGGAGAAGAGCAGTCAATGGTCGCGCCTCGACGTTCTGCAGCACGGTGGCAGGGAAAAGAGTGGCCGTGGGCAAGCTGGGGCTCCCTGGGGCAAGGAGAGCCGTGCCTTCGCGAGCCGCTTTCAGCATCGCTCATCGACTACCACCCAAATACAAAAATACCTTCTATTCTGATAAAAATGTGTACAGTGGAAAATGAGTCAATGCATAGCCTCGGAGCCTGGCGGGGAGCCCTCCCGACGGCAGCGCCCTCGGTGGGAGATGGCTGATGCCGTGTGGGCAGGGGACAGGGCAGAGCAGCCCAGCACGGGCCACCCTGCGTCATTTAAAGGCATTTTGTTAGCAGAGGTGGTGGGATGGGGGGTGGCGGGGAGCACGGCGGGATGGTGCCATAGCCAAACTCCAGCGCCTTTGCATGGGGTCAACCCCGGCACGCCAAAGCCTGGTGGTGCTTTGCGCAGTTCAGGCAGGAGCCTGGTGCAACACCCCAGGGCTCATCCCAGCTCCACCAGCAGCCACTGCCTGGAGATGTGGCTGCGCTGAGGGGACGCTCCTCCTGCCTGGGCGCTCTCCCTTAAAAAAAAGTGCTTCAGCCGCAGGAGCTGGCTGTGATGCTGGGAGCAGCCCCGAGCAGGGCTGGCCCCCGGTGAGCGAGTGGCTCATGATCTGTGGGTGCTCATCCCCAAGCACCGCTGCCCCAGGGGCAAAGCTCGCAGGCTCCGTCTCTTTTTCTTCCCCAAATGGGACGACGGCAGAGCACAGGGAACCAGGATCCCAGGGATGCCCATCCCCAAGCAAACCAGAGCTGTCCCCGAGCATCCCACCTGGGTACCTCTCCCCATCTTGCTCCCAAAATGGCAGGCAGCGGCGGCTTCCTTTGCTTCTGCGTTATCTTTTCTCTTCCTTTGGGAGCTGGCCGGAGCCGCGCTGTGCCGTACCGGGGCTGCCACCGGTTGCCGGCTGGAGGAAGCGCGAGGGACGGTGTTCGGACCATGCTACATCTTGTTCCAGAAGGCTACTGCAGACATTTCTACAACATATACAACCGCACGGGACATTCTGTGTTACAAAGGTTTCAAAAAACATAAACCACCAGAACTAAATACATACTCGATGGCATCAAGGTTGTCACTTTAGAGTCTTCAGGGACTATGGCGCAGTCTCTGGCTGGGGCGGAAGCGATGCAGTGTCTTACAGACAGAGGTGGGAACCGCTTGGCAAAAGTTTATTAAATTTGGTCAGTCTCATAGTGCTTCTTGATGGCTTTCTCAGTAAGTCTTTTCTGTGGGTTTTTTTTTGTTGGGTTTTTTTTGGGTTCTTTTTTTTTAATCTCATCCAGTGGCAAACTACAAGACTTCAGTGTACATTTAATGACACGACTGCTACATTATCTTGATTTTATAGCTATCTTTAATATCAAAGCAGCTTAAGCTGTTAATAAATTCCAAAGTATCCTTTTATTAAAATATCTAAAAGAGGTCTATAAATATTTTTTTTTTTTTCTTTTCTAAAATTGTTCCCAGTTTTTCACATTTAAAACAAAGCCGGGGGGAGGGGAGGGAGGCAGCTTCATAGAGGGGCCCCCCTTTTCCACAGGTGCTCCCCTCCGTCGCGCCGGCCGCCTGTCGCCTCTCGGTGCGTGCTGCATTTAACAAAATATATATATGTGTATGTGGGGGGGTGTATATATATATTTAGGGCTGCGGGGGGGTGCTCAGAACTCCCACTCAAGGGCCTCCTCGCGGTTGGCAGCCCGCTCCAGGCGGTGGATGATGTTGTTGAGGTTGGCCATCTTCTCGTGGCGCCGCTGGACGCTGGTGCTGAGCCGGGGGCCAGGAGCCGGCGGCAGCGCCGGTGAGACCGGCCCGGCGGAGGATGGCCCCGGTGAGGCCGAGCCGGCGAGGCCGGGTGAGGAGGCTGCTGAGGGCGACGTCGGGGAGACCTCCAGGCTGCAACGGGATGACCCCGCGGNGCTGGGGGCGGCGGCGTGGGGGGCTGCCCCTCGCTCCTCCTGGGGAGGTCCGGTCCCCTCGGCCGGCACGGCCGGGCTGCGTGAGTCCCGCCGGCGGCCCCAGCCGCCCGCCTCCCCCTGTTCCTCCTTCACCTTCACAGGCACCGCGGCGCAGGGATGCTCGCCCTTCCCAAACACGGGTTTACGGTCCTCGGCATCCGAATCAGGGCTGGGGGGGGCCCGGCGCCCAGGGACGGCCACCCCGCTGCTCTGCTCCGGGTCCGTGTCGTTGTCCTGCGTGCCCTCCACCAGCATCTCCCGGCGCATCCGCGACCTGCCGGGACACAACCGCGGAGGCTGGGCGACCACCACCCGTCGCCCTGTGTGGTGGGCACCGGGTGCCTTGAAAAAGCATCTCCAGCCAGAACAACATGACGACGTCGCTTGAGATTTTAAATCCCACCTTGTCGGCCTTTAAAACATTTTTTTTTGGGGAAAATGACTATTGCTGGAATGTGGGGAACGGATTTTGCAACCCTCTGGGCTGTTTCCAGCCAAGCTGACCCAGTTTTGCAAGTATTTTCCACTATGTATATTTTCTTTTGGCTTTTAATACCTAACACTGCTTTCAGAGGTTTATTTTAGGGCAGTCGTGTTTACTGAGAGCAGGAGGGGCTCTCCCGGAACGATGCAAGGGGAAAGGTTGCGAGTTTAGTCAACGTTTCACCAAAAAGCCTGATTCTCCAAGCTCTCCCCCCTACTCCCCACATGATGGAGCCCGAGAAACCTCAGCTGGCTCCCATAAATATCAATCATCTACTTTGGGAATAAGGGAGGGGGCACAACCCATCACCTAGGTCACTGACACACAGCGGGCGGCTCTTGGTGTGGGTCTGGGGAGGATTCAGGAGCCACATGTCCAACCTGCAATAATGCCCAAGGATGAAGCCTGTGCTGCTCCCTGGGGCCAGGACGCTATGGGGAAAGACCCTGTGCTCCAGAAGCTTCCATAAGGCTTTCCTCCACCCATCATGGAGCTCCTGCTCAGTGGCAGGTGGTGTCCTGCACCAGCGACCAGGTGGACATGAGCACAGTAACTTCTTTAGATGATCAACACGACTTGGTCAAGGTGGTTGACACCTCTTGACCACTCCCCAGGGCACACGCAGCGTTTGAGCTGCAATCCTGCACCTGTGGACCTCCAGTGCCTAGGCAAGAGGGACTGGGAGGGCTGGAAGAGGAACAGTGACACCACCATGGTGGCACAGCACCATCAGACATCTGAAGCCCAGGAGCACCCATACCTGTAGTTGTGGAACCAGTTGATGACGGTGTTGGTCTTGAGGTTGAGCTGGAAGGAGAGCAGCTCGATGGTCTGCTGGGAGGGGTAGGGCTCCAGCTGGTAGGCTTTCTTCAGGGCTTCCTTCTCCTCTGGGGCCAGCACCACCCGCGGCTTCTTGATCTGGAGGAGGCTGAGGTCCTGTGGCTGTAGGCTGGGGCTGGCACACTCGGAGCGGGCGCTGGGGGACTCGCTGTCTGAGCCGGCACTCATCAGCCCATACCGACGTTTCAGGTAGGCTGTAGGAGAGGAGACCCAGCTGCACGCCGCTCGTCCCCCAGCCTGGGCAGCCCCCCGCTCAGCCAGCACCTCAGACCCGGGGGGGTGCTGCATCACCCCGACCCTCACCTTTCTTCTCCAGCTTCTTCATGTCACGCAGCTTCTCCACGTTGTGGGGGTCGTTGAGCCAGAGCTGCATGCGGACGAAGGGCTCCCTCCCCTTCAGGCTCAGCTTGTGCCACGGCTTGGGCCTGGAGAGGAGATCGGACACCGAGCCCTGCGTCAGGCCCAGGATGCTCTCCCCGAACAGCCGCTGGCCTGGCGGAGGAGAAGCAGAGGTGGTTAGAGCAGGGCAGAGCAGCGGGGTGGGCGCTACGGCTCCCCCCACGGAGCGTGTGCACCCCATTTCCCGGCCAGCATCCTCCCCTGGGATCCCCCCGAGCACCCGCAGCAAACCAGGGGGGGTGGTCTGCAGCTATGGGAATTGGGGTGTTGCATCCAGGCAGCCTCACCAGCAGCTCCCGAAAACCCAGGCGGGGAGAGGGTCCGCACCTAAATTGTTGTCCGTCAAGACCTCCTTGACCTTCTTGGTGATGGAGTAGGTGTCCAGCTCGGGGGACATGGCGACGATCTCCTGGATGCCCACGGGTCCCTGGCTGTTGGGGTACGTCTTCCCAGCCAGCGCAGGCGTCGACCGGCTCTCAGGCTGCTGGTTTTCTTTGCTGCTCTCCAAGGCCAGGGTGAGGGGCTCCTGGCAGCCCTTCTCATGCTCGGCGGGGCTGGGGGGCGGCGAGGGGGACGGCTGGGGCTCTGCCGGGCTGGCTGCACGACACAGGGGAGAGGGGTCAGCGGGGATGGTGGTGGGGAGAGCGGCAGGGACCTGGTGGGAGTGGGAAGGTTATTTTGGGGTGCTCGTGGCTCTGCCCTCCGCAGAGGGGGGGTGCCAGCCAAGTTTTATTGGCAGTGGGAGGAACCAGTGGAATAGTTAAGAGAGAAACCAGCACTAATATAAAAACCAGTTACTCATTCACACCAGGCACAAAGCCAAGGATTTTTGTTGTGGTTTTCCTTTACTTTTATAACTAGCTTACTTTCGAACCCCTTTTCTGACAAAATAACATTTGAGGATCTGTAGAACAGCTTTTAATTGTCTAAGTGACTAATTAAGGAGGTTCAAATGAGTTGGATGCATCAGAGGAGACAGATGAAACGGGCTTCCCAGGATGGGGGTGCGCACAGGGGTGCTGGGGGGGCAGCTCTCCTCAGCGCTGGGGTGGGAGCAGGGTGTGTGGGGCAGATGTTTAACCCAAAGCCTGGGACACCGATGGCACACGGGGACCACGGGGATGGTGGCGGCACTTACCCTGGGAGGGGGTCGGCTGCTGGCTGATGCCTTGTCCCAGCTGGTCGGTCAGCCAGAGCTGCATGCGGATGAAGGGCTCCCGACCCTTCTGCGTCAGCTTGCTCCATGGCTTGGGCCGTGACAGCATGTCACTCACGCTGCCCTGGGACAGCCCCAGCACCTAGGCACCATGCAGGAGTCACCTGCCGGGGCTGGGGCACGCTCACCCCGGCACTGGGCTCCTGCCTGCCCTCCGTCCCCACGTCGAGGGAGGGGAAGCAGGCTGCCACCCCACGGCTGCTGCACTCATGGCCCCACGGCACATCCGGACCCCTCTGTCCCAGCTGCGGGTGCTGGGACTGTGGTGGGTCCCCCTGGGATACCCAGCGGGCTGGGAGGATGCTCCCTGAGGGGCTCTGCGCAGGGCATTCCTGGTGGGAAGTGTCACCAACCAGTTGGTGGTAGCCACTGGGAGACCACTTGGGATTGGGCGAGACCCTGAGGACTCGGCATCCTCCAAGGGAAAACCCACCAGGGAAAGCGGGGACCCTGGAAGGAGCTGGCGGAGGCCACCGATGAGCCCTGGGCTCTGGGTCGCGGAGCAGAGGGGACACCGGACCCCCCTTCTCCAGGCTGGTACCTTCTCTCCAAAGATCCTCTGGCAGATGCCATTCTTGGCCAACTTCTCCTTGACCTGTCGGGTCAGCTCCAGTGTGTCCACCTCCCTGTACATGTACATCTCGTACTGCTCTGGTGTCAGCGGCGGCACAGTGGGCTTCAGGGTCCGCGGCACGTAGGCAGGGTAGTAGGAGAGACGACCACCTGCCGCTGACTCCGCACCAGCGCCCTCCGCCTTCATCTCCGTCAGCCGGTGGGGCTCCTCGTCTGCCGGCAGCAGCTCGTCCTCGTTGGTGCCACCCTCGCTGGGCTCGCCCCGCGGCCAGCCCCGGCCGTTGGCCATGCTGGAGTAGCTCGAGGAGGAGGAGGAGAGCGAAGGCGAGACGGAGGTGTAGGGTCGGCTGAGCAGGCTCCGCTCCGACGCCCAGTGCTGGTCGAAGTAGGAGCCGGCGTCGCCGATCTCCGACTTCACCTTCCGGATGATGCTCTGGACGAAGGCGGCGGGCGAGAGGACGGCCAGGGGGGTCTGCGGGGGGCCGGGGCTGGCCCTGCTCCCCTCCTCCTGCTTGACGTAGGTCGGGACAATGTTCTGGTTGACGGCGGCCAGCGTAGAGCGCTCGGTGGGCGGTGTGTCCCCGGGGCGCCCGCTGCCCCCTGACTCCATCTCCAGCAGCGCCTGCTGTTGCGCCTGCATCTCCCTCCGCGCCTGCTCCAGGATGTTCTTGATGGCGTCCTCCGAGCTGCTGCCGCCTGCCCCGTTGGCCACTGCCTGTGACGTCGACGGCGTTTTGGGTTCACCTGCAAAAAAACAGGGGTGAGGGGAGCCCCGAGGCACAGCACGCCTCGTTTTACCATGTGGCTGGAACTCCAAACGCAGGCGAAAAGGGCTTTTAACCCAGCCTGGTTCCGAGCGCCCTCCATGAAGCTCATGCCCCACGCGGGCGCACAGCAGGAGGACCAGCAGCGCCCACAAAGCAGAAGCTGCAACCCCCCAGCTCTAAACAAGCTTTTTTTTTTTTTTTGACGACTGCAAAATAAATCCCGTTTCCGACGACAGCAATAGCCAAACATGTTTGCTTTCCCTGCCTGTTTTTCCACCGTTCCTGTCTAATTTAATTCGCTGGGATTCTGCTTTCTCAGCAGACTACCTGTTTTAATGTATTTCATTTCTTGTAATTGACTGCGAGCACAGCTGCTTTAATGATTCCTCGTGCCAGATGGATCGTGCATCCTCATTTAATCATCTGGTTTGGGGCAGGGAGGGGAGGAAAGGGTACATCCGAAGTTTCTGAAAGCCCAGGTACAAATGCAGCTGCAGGGAGAGTTTTCCATCCCTAACAGTATTTACCCGCAGTTCTTCCCACCGTGCTCCAAATCTCTATGGATGCCAGCAGGAAAAATGCCAAATAAAGCCCGTTTTGGCCCTGCCAGGGCTGGTCCACCCCGGATCCGGCTCCCGGCCAGCCGCAGCGTTAGCCCAGGGCCACCCTGCCCAGCACCGCGCCGCAGTGCCGGGCTTGGCGGGGACCAGCTAACGCGTCCTCGGGGAGGCAGAGACTCCTGCGCCGGACGCCGTCGGTGTCGTGGGGGTTTCGGCGTGCCGTGGGACCCGCAGCCACACAGCACCCAGCCACCAGCACCCCGCTGGGTGCTGCTCCCACGGGGGCAGAGCGGGGGGCTCGGCCACCCCCGCGGCCACCCATATGCCAGCACCCACCTCCCTTCTGCGACTCGATCTCCTTCTTCGCCTGCTCAAGGATGCTTTTGATGGCATCGTCAGAGCCAGTCTCCGGCGTCCTGATCCTTGGCGTGATGCTACCTGATCAAAGAGGCAGGATAACGGCTTTGTCACCGGCGCTGGTTTTACAAGCTCCGCTTGTATGTCAGGAAGTATTTACTGCTCCTCATGTTCCGTTATTTTTAGGGATGCTGGTTTTAAGACAAATGTCACTCCCGATTAATCACTAGCCAGAGTGCGGGGGGCCCCAGTAGAGCCCCAGGGAACTCTTGCCTCCAGCGTGGCATCTCCTGGGCACCTTGCTCGCCCAAGCGAACCCGCTCCCCACCGGCACCCATGGTGCTGAGCGGAGACGCAGCGACCACGACCCCCATCTCTGGCACCGCGCCCACCCGCAGGCAATGGGTTAATGCTGGATCGGATCCAGGGGATAAATCAGAGCCCTCCGGGCTGAAACTCCAGCACATGCATGGATCAGCGTCACCCTGTCCCCATGCCACCGTGGTGACCCGAGTGACCAGCCACCACTGCTGCCACCGCTGAGACGGGGCCAGGAGCCGCTGTCCCCGCCGCCGGGTGCACAGGCGGCGGGGCGTTACCACCGAGGTCCTGCAGCACTGAGACTTCGTTATTTTAACGAAATATTCCCCAGCACATTGATTCATACGCCACGGAGCAGCCTAATGAATAATTAAATGGCGCTTGTCAGAATAAATGAGTAAAACACGTCCGGGGATGCAGCTTCCACGACGGGTCGTTGTTAATTGCTGCCATTTGCTGGGGCTCCATCCCACCCCGCGGCGAGTGGGGGGACCACTGGGGACAATCCCCAAGTGCCACCGGTGACTCCGTGCGGCACCACTGCCTGTCTTGCTGGCACATCACGGGCCGACGGGCACCCCCACCGTGGCTCAGGGCACCCCAGGGTGCTGCCAGGATGCGCTGGGAGGGGATCCCACGGCACCGCTCGCAGCATCCCGGGACAGGACCCATCGGCCAGGGCCACCCCAACCACTCACCTCTCTGGCGCACCTGGATAGTCCTCAGGGCCAGCACATTCTGCTCGTCGGAGAGGAACTGCTTCATCTTGATGAACGGCTCCTTGCCCTTCACCGTCAGCTTGCGCCAGGGCTTGGGTCGGGCCAGGATCTCGCTGACGGAGCCCTGCGACAGCCCCAGCACGTAATGCCCGAAGACCCTCTGCCCGATGTTGTGCTTCAGCAGCTGCTCCTTCACCTGGAAGGCGATTTCGGCCGTGTCCAGCTGCTCCTCCTCGGCAGAGCTGCCGGCGCTGCCCTCGGGTGGCTCGCCGGGCGGGCTGGCGGCGCTGGCGGCTGGCACAGTGCTGGGGGGCACGGTGCTGCTTTTGGCCCCGAAGAAGGTGGAGGGGAAGGGTGGCCCCCCGCCAGTGCTCTCGCTCTTGTAGGCAGGTGGTGGGAGGTGGGTGGTGGTCTTGGGGTCTCCCGAAAGACGCTCGCTTCCCGGGAAAGGGGACAGCGAGAAAGTCCGGGGGCCGTCGGGGGCCAGGCCGGGGCCGGGCAGAGGTGGGAGCGGAGTGGGGGAGGTGGGTTCTTCTGCTGGGGCGTGCTGGGGCGACGGGAACGGCTGCTCCATGCCCAACGAATCCTTCCCCGACTCGTCTTCGGAGTGATCCTCCTCTAGAAATGAATGAGACAGAGGGAGACGCACTAGAGTCCCCCCAGCCGGCAGCTCCAGCGTGGCCTCGCAGCGAAGCATCTCCTGCCTCAGTTTCCCCAGGTGACATCCCACCCCTTCTCCAACCCCCTGCCCCACTGCTGGCTCCAGGCTCCCTCCCGCAGCCAGGGCAGAACCCAATCCTGCCACCCATGTTCCCAAGGATGCTCCCAGTGCAACCGGGGACGCCGCGGGACCCGGGGACCCTACCAGTGCTGGCCAGCAGGTTGGGCTTCTCCAGCAGGTACTTCTGCGAGGGGTAGAAAGCTTCCTTCCCCAGCAGCAGGGCCTCCTCTGCCTTCGATATGCTCTGCAAGGAGCCAAGCCGAGATGGGAAAGGGCGGCAGAGCCACCGGTGGCAGGGCTGGCACGCGCACCCCCGCCCGGTGAGTGTGTCGGCGCGTACCGCGGCACTTGCCTGGGGGAGGCTGCAGCTGGTGGAGGCCACCTTCATCGCCTTCAGGATGCTGGGAGGGAGACAAGGAGGGGTGACTCGGTGGGCACGGCTCTTCATGGCCATCAAGCCGCCGAGAGTTACGGCTGCTGGAAGCGTGCCATGGGCGCCAGTGGCAACCGGCCGGCCAGGGGACAGGCAGGCAGCAGCCATGGATGCCAGCCGAGCCATACCTCAGCTCTGTTTTGATCTCCTCGTAGTCCGCCTGTGCCTGCAGCTTCTCCTCCAGCTTCTGCGGAGCAGAGGGGGGAAGTCCTCGCAGCCGGCTCCTGGCACACACCCAGCATGGCCGAACCCGCGCACCCCCTCCCTGGCAAGCCCCCAGCCCCCATGGGCGCACCTCGATGGCTTCGTTCTTGGCGGCCAGCTGCCCCTCCAGCTCGGCGATCTGGTTGGCAGAGGACTCCTCCAGCTCTTGCAGTGAGCTCTGGAGGTGCTGGACGTCCTTCAGGAGCCGCAGGATCTCCCGGTCCTTGGCAGCCAGAGCCGCCTCCAGCCTCGACCCTGAGCACATGGAATAGTTCACTTTGTCCTGCCGGGAGAGGGGACACGGTTAGCTCCTGACTCTCCAACACGGGGACGAGGGCCACCCTCCCTGTCAGATACGTCCCCAGGGAGAGCGGGAGAGTCCAGGACTCAACCCTGTGGGACAGGAACCCAGGGTGATGGAGCTGTGGGCAGTGACAGACCTTTCCTCTGCCCTTACAGGTCTCCCAGGTAGATCTGCTCGGTGCTATGGAGGTGCCTGTCCCCACTCCCCGTAGGAGGCCGGGGTTGCAGGTAGGGCATGGCCAACATGGCCACCCCATGGTGGAACAATGCCTCGGTCATGGGCATTTCAGGCTTGCTCCCAAACATGTTGGGTGCTCCCAAATGCAAAAGGGCGCTCCCGAAAGCAGCAGGATACTCCTGAGCACAACAGGATGCTCCTGAACACGCCAGGGTGCTCCTGGCTGCTATGGGGTGCTCCTAGCTATGAAGGGTGCTGCCAATTGCAGTGGGATGCTCCTGGCTCTGACAGATGCTCCTGGCCATGCTGCTGGCCACAATGGGTTGCTCCCAGTTGTGGTGGGGTGCTGCCAGCCACGATGGGGTGCTGGTGTCCCCGAGGAGTGCCCTCACCCCAGCAGCGCCCGGCGGGGAGCAGCAGGCCAGGCGGAGGGAGCTGTTCACGGCCGCCAGTTGCTCCCGCAGGCTCTCCACCTCCCTCTGCGCCGCCTCCGCTCGCTGCAAGAGAGCAGAAAGGGCGTCAGGTCCCACCCCGCACAGGGCAGAGGAAGCTCCAGGATCCGCACCGACCCGCGCCTCTCACCGCTGACACCGTAAGCCCCCGCCGTGTATTTCGGCTCCCCGCATCCTCGCGCAGTTCCCAGACCCCACCCCTGGGCGCCAGCCGCCCACCTCCAGGACTCTGCCTTTTTCCACCCAAAAGGCCGTATTTACATGCAAATTGCTCGTTAAATCTCTTTTATTATCCATGGACATTCATTTGTACCTACATTTTCAGAATTAAATAAAACCGTTGAACAGGAATAGGTAAGACCAGAAGCAGTTACGCCAGAAACCAGCACCAGGCTGGTGTGGGTCATGCCCTGAAACACCCGGGAGAGGCTGGAGGTGACAAATGTCAGCTCCAGCAGCTGAAGGGGAGCCCAGCGGGAGCCCAAACACACCAGTGATCCCCAACACAGGACAGGGGGTCCCAGCAGGCTGGTTTGGAGGAGCTGCCAGGTGAAGGAAACCAGAGCCCCCCTTCATAGGGCTTCCCAGTCCTGGCCACTGGCCACCCCATACTATTTTCGGGCACAGACATCCAGGCCACGTAGATGCTTGGGTGCTGTAGCGGGTGCAGCACCCAGGCTCTGCGTGGTGAAGCCCATCAGCCCCAGGGGGCTGCAGCTGAGCGTGGCACGGGGGGGAGTGGGATACGTGCCCTGCGCTGGCTGGAAAGTCACCTCCCAGCTCACCTGGTTGGCTTTTTCGAGGTTCGTCATGATCATGGCTACTTCGTCTGCCCTGCGAGGAGAAAGCGAGAGGCGTCAGCTGGCGTGGAGGTGAGGGACACGGCCCTCTGCAGCTGGCGAGGGCTCCTGCCCTGGGCTTAGGGAGCCCCCGGGACTTGGGATGTTGCTGCGGTCACTTAAAGTCTCTCAGCTCCTATCTAGCAGCACCACGGGGACGTCCCGGTGCGGCCGCGGGCAGCTCGGCTCAGCCTTGGGCACATCAACAGCCTCTGGGGACGACCAGGCGTCACCGGGGACTTACTTGGATGCAGCTTCCTCGTCGTATTTACACCGCAGCTCCAACAGCTCTGTCTGGGTGGCCTTCAGCGCTGGGAAGAGGAAGACGAGGGTGAGCCGTGGGGTGGGGGCTCAGCCCCCCACGGCCGGCAACCCCGGCCCCGGCCCCCCTACCTGCATGGAGCACTTTGATCTTCTCCTCTGCCTCCCCCAGCCGCGTGGCCAAAGTGACCTGTGCTTCCTGCAGTCCCCTGCGAGACACGGACGTCAGCGACGCGCTGGCGGCACTACGGCCGTGCCGACCCCGCAGCCCCCCCAGGGCACAGGGAGACCCCCTCACTGTGTCCCCATCGCTCAGCGCTGCCGGTGGATGCTAGGACACGTTGGNCCCTGGGTGTAAAAAAATCACTTTGGGCTGAAAATAGCCCCGCTCCCTGTGGCTGAATCCCCTCCGCTGGGGGTGGCAGCCCACCCCCGCCTGCAGCTAATTGGAGGGGGGGAAGCAATCAGGGAAAAGTTATTCTGCATTATTTATAGCCTGCACTTGCCAGGAACTTACTCGCAGAGATCTGCAATTTAGGGTTTAAAGATTCCTCATTTGTTTCCCGGTGCAGCGTGTTAAGGAATAACAATGAAGGCACCGGGAAAGCCGGGAGCCTCCAAATTAAAAGGCCATTTAATGAGGTTCATCCGCCGACCTGGGCTCAACCCGTTTGTCCGAGCAAAGCCACGTGCCAGGGAGGGGGTCCGAGGGGCCGGCAGGAGGGACTTGCCCCAGCTCTGCCCTGGGCTCGCTGCTGCCCAGAAACTGCCTGGGAGAGGGGACGGACGGACAGACGGATGCTCGGAGTGCCCGAGACTGTGCATCAGCTTTCCAGGCTGGATGCCTCCGTTCTCAACCCAGACAGCAAAGGAGGCACACAGGGAAGGAAGAGAGGGAAAGACAGATGGACACCCCCGGGCAGGAGCGGGGACAGAGCCACGTGTTCCCTCAGGACCCCAGAATGACCCCGGCTGCGGAGCGTGAAGCCCTGTCCCCGGTACTCACGTACTTTTGCTTTTCTGCCTCATTTCTCTGCAGCAAGGGTTCTGCGCGCAGTGCTTTGCCGTCGATGCCGGAGAGCGGGGGCTCAGCCGCTGCCGTGAGCCCGGCCGCCGGCGACGTCCCCTCTCTGCGCTCTGCGGGGGGACACGTTTCACACGGCCGTGCTGGGTACAGCAGCGGTGGCTGCTGGGGACCACAGGCCAGGGGACAGGATCTGGCCCCCAGACCCCTCGTGCCCCGGGGATGCTCAGAGGCACACGGGGAGACCCAGCTGGGGACCACCGCTGCCGTCCTCATCTGATGGGGCGGTGGGCGCCAGGGGGTACCTTTGGTGCTGACAGGCTCCTGGTGCTTCTTCCAGGGGTGGCTGAGGTCCTTCAGGGGGGTGGTTTCAGGCTCGAGGCGCTGGAGTTGCTGCAGCCGGTCCTCCAGGCTCCGGGCAGCCTCCAGCACAGGAGCGGGGTCTGCGGGACACGGGATGCAGAGGTGAGCAGCAGGGATGCCCACCGCTGGCCCTCTCCCACCTCCCTGGGGACCCCGCTGCCCACCCTCCTCACCACCCACCCCAGGACAGCCGCCTTCCGCACCCTGCTTAAAACAAGATCGGGTGCCCTCCCAGCCCGGGGGCACCCCACGGGGTGCTGGGTGCCATGGGGACACCCCTCAGCCCTGCGCTTTCCATCGCCCGCCCCGAGGGCCTGGCGGGGCTGCATGGTGGGGGCATCACCTCCCCGGGCGAGCCGGGGCTCCCACAGCCCCGGTGGCCCCGGTGCCGCCAGCGCCGGCCCGTTTGGGCGCAGACAATGGCGGTTTGTGCCGAGGTAAGCAGGTGCATTCAGAGCCGTCCGTCTTCCCTCTGTCAGCATTACACCATCATTAGCTAGTGTCTGCTCAGCAGGGTGTGCCATTATGTCTCCCAGGGCTGATGTAATTATACATTGACATAATTAACCCAGCAAGCCCATTAAGCAGGCCAGCTAAAAATTCATCTATAATTATTTGTTGTGTGCATGCTAATGAGTCCATCTGCACTGCCATTGTACAACATGAACAAATTAATTTACAAGTCTGGATTTTTTAATAAGTTCAAGAAAATGCCTCCTATTGAGCCAGGTTAATATAGGTTCAGGGTTTTTTGGTTTTTTTTTTTTTTTTAGAAAAGAAGAGGAAAGAAAATAGATTTAAATTCTCCAGGGCCAGAAAGTTAGACAAACAGGGAAGTGGGACAGCGTTGGGCGAGCTACTGTACAGCACGGAGGCGCGGCACGCGTCCGAGGGTAAAAAATAATAACGGCGACGGAAAAAAAATCAAACAACTGTCTGCCTCCGCTCTTTGGATGGACACAGAGCAGGACTTCTGCTCAGAAGTTCCCCGGCTGAGATGGCAGCGGTGCAGGATGAAGGGGGCCCGGCACTACCGTGGCCGTGCCGTGGGATACGGGGCGGTCTGGGGCTGCGCCCAAGTGAAGCACTGGGTGTCTTTGGGGTGAACCTGCCTGGAAGATGCAGGATTCGGCCTGTGATCCTCGCTGCAAGCGTCCAACGCGGATGCTCCTTGCAAATGAGTGAAGTCAAGACACAAGATGGGGTTTGGGGGTCCCCTCAACCTGCCGCTGTCCTTCCATCCCACGGCATCACTGCCGTGGGGTGCAGAGCCCTACCGCAGCACCCACCACACGGCTTCCCAGCAGGACCAGTGACTGCCAGACCCCGTGTGCTAACACCAAAAGCCCCTGGAGCATCCTCCTCTGCAAGGGAACAACCCCCCTTCTTTCTGCTGGATGCCCCAGAGACCCCGCAGATGGGCCGGGATAGGAGGTTTGTGCCCAGAGCTCGGCCACGGGGACCCAGCCAGAGGCGGGTGCTGAGCCCTGCTGGCACCCTGCCGGCTTTGGCACTGAACTGGTGACTGGCTGGAACCCTCCCAGGCTGCTCCCTTCGGCTCAGCATCAGTCGGCTTACGGCGTGCCGGGGCTCGGCATCCTTCGGGCTGGCTCCCCGTCCGAGGATGTGGGAGCGTGCCATCACAGGGCACTGCGGCGTGGTCCGGAACCGGACTGGATGTTCTCACAGCCATTAATAACACCCATAAGTACACGAGCTGAGATAACGATACGGCTAATTAAACCCCGCGCTCNTGGCCCCGGGCGGCATTGGCAGGAGGCTCTGTGCCAGCCTGCGAGCCGCCTCCGCAGGGAGAAACGCCGGGGCAGGCCCTGTCCGACCCACGCCAGCGCTCACCTCACCTCCGCGACGAGAAATAACACGGGAGAAACTGGCCTGAGCAACGAAGCTCCAGGGATCTCAAGTCAGCACTCCTCCCCTCATGAGCGGCAGCCCCGCTGCCGAAACACAGCCAGGGCGATTCCCCAGCACCTCGCTCCCCGTTGGGAGCCGACATCCCGGGATGAAACGGTCAGGAGCGAAGCTTTTAGAAGGGAAAAGAGCAAGTGGTGCTCCGGCTCTGCTTCCTACGTCAGCTGGGGCAGTGCTGATGCAAAACACCCGGCTGGATTAATTACATCGTGCTAATACCACGCGACCCGGTCCCTGGGAAAGCGCTGTCCTCGGCCGCGGGGCCGGCTCCGCCACCGCACGCGAGGCGTTCGGAGCCACCAAGGGGTTGTGGGACCGGGCACCAAGCTCACGCCCTGCTCGCACCGTGCTCGCACCATGCTCGTGCTCCTGGTGAACAGACCCTCCTGCTGCAGGGCTGGAGAGAGGACACGCGTGAAACTGAGCACGTCGCCTGCTCGCACCAAGGCACCGCGGATGCCACGGGCAGTCGCACTCCGAGCCACACGGAGGGCTCAGGATACAGCCCACGGTCCCGGCTGTCCCTGCGGCGGTGACTCACCGACGGCACAACCGGGTGACGGGTGACATGAGAGAGGCACGTGCCAAAACAGGACCTCGGGGTGCCACACGCTCCAGCGCCGCGTCTGCCCGCAGCAGCTCCCGCACGCCCAGGGACCGCAGCGCGGCATCGCCCACCGATGGCACAGCCGGCTCGCGCTGACCCACGTGCCAGCGAGTCCCTGCCGCAGCGCAGGACCCGTCGCCCAGGCGTGCTACCCTATCGCTCCACGCACTCACCCACCACAGATACACAGATATATCGCTTTATATATGTGTTTTATATACATAATGAGTGCTGCCACTAGCTGGCGTTCTTGGCTGTCCTTTAGCGGCAGCGGCAGTGCTGCAGCGGGGACAGGGGCAGCGGGCAGAGGTGCCTCCTGGTGTCCCCAGCCCCGTGCTGGAAGGGGTTCGGGCCATCGGCAGACCTGCTCCCCTGCACCCCCAGCGCAGCACTGCGCAGCTGCTGCACGGCCCCTGGAGCAGCTCGAGGCACCCGTGTGACAGCAGGATGGGGCAGGAGGTGTCCTGGGTGCTCACCACCTTCTCCTGAGCATGCACGGCTCCAGGGAGCACCCATGGCCCTGGGGACCAGCAGCTCATCCCTGCGCCAGAGCCGGCCACTTGACCCAGCCTTCGGCGGAGGTCTCCGTGCCAGGGGCTGAAGGGTGAGGTGACATCTCCTCCATGCTGCTGCCTGGTGCCAAGAGGAGCGTGGGACACCCACAGGACACCCACGGTGCACCCACAGTACACCCACGGTGCCTCCGTGTGCATGCACGGTACTTCCACGGCACATCCGCGGTGCCGCCACCTCTCCCACCGGGGTGGCACCTCCTCCGCCACCCCATCCCAACCTGCTCAGACATATCCACCAGCGCCCTACGAATCCTTCCACGAGTCAAAGTCAGCCTTAAATCAAATCATCCCCAACAACAATGACATTAATTATGCTTTTAACACATTTTACTGCTTCCCCCCCCTCCCTTCACGCCACATCTGTGTGAACAATATCCAAAAGATTTACGGTTTTCTCCCGTAATTACAGACACACAGCCAGCTCACTTATCAAAATACTTGCTGAGCAATCAGGCTCCGTTACAGTCTCTGCCAGAGATTTGTGTTGACAGCAGCCATTCAAAGCAAAAAATGTCGAATCAGGACTTATGTGGCGCTTGTAAAGTATTCCACAAAGAGTTCGCCTGTCGAGAGACACACGGACACGTAACAGGCGGGGACAAAGCGACGGGTGGGAGGGTCTGGGGAGCAGGAGGGGAGCAAGAGATGGATGCCATGGGAGAGAAGAGAGAGGGGAGGAGGAGAAGGGGTGCAGAGACCACCAGGGAGCAGCCCTGGGGTGTGTGCATCTGCGTGCAGGTGTGTGCACGCGTGTGCATGCGTGTGCATGAGTGTACAAGCAGGAGGAGCACAGCGGGTGAGCGCAGGGAGGCGGGGAGGAAAGATAACTGGGTTCTGGAAACCGAGCTGACATTTGGTTCTTGTAGCACAGAAGAAAATTTAATGAGGACAAAAATATGTCTCCCTAATTCCCCTAAGAAATCATTAAAACATTTTGTTATTCCTAAACGTCTGGGAAATGAATTAGTGGCCCTGCAGGAGCCCTTCTGCGCATCTTCCGCCGTTTGCAGCTCTCCGTCCTCGCCGTGCCGGGGGGACGCGCTGTGCCGCTCTGCCCGGCGCAGCCGACACCCCCCGCTCAGAGCGTGGCAGAGGCCACGGCGGGGAGCGGAGAGCAGCGGGGAGGGGGGTCCCAGCCCCTCACCCGGCCCTAGCACCGACTCTGCCAACACAAGCCTCGGGGCTGCCCCGTGCCTCAGTTTCCCCCTCCCAAGGCTTCCAGCGGCGCCCCGGATAGCGGGTACACCCCGGCACGGCGGTGCGACAGGGAAAGCTGTCCCTGAGCCGCGGGCGGTGCGAGGAGTGGTGCTGCCAGCCGGCGCTCGGTCCTTTCGGTGAACTTACCGTCAAAGAGACAACCGGGGATAGCCGCAGTGTTATTACAAGGGCTGAGCAAATGTATTCCTTTCCTAATGTCAAGATGCATTTGGCTCAGGGGCTGAAACACAGGCAAAAGCTGTTTCCACTCCTCTCTTCGGCTGGTATTTCCAGAGCACCATGCGCGAGCGGAGGTCGGCGATGCCAGCCGTGCCGGGGCCGGGGCCGGCAGCGCTGCCGCGGTCCTCGCTGGCTCCTCTCGGCACCGGCGCCGGCGCGCGACTTGTTAGGCAGCCAGGTCGCCACCGCGCTGCTTACCTGGAGCTTCAATTAATTGCTTGTAAACGCTCAGGAAAGCCGTCTCAGCCTCCTTGCTTCTCTTACTAAGTGCAATCACCTGCAGGGAGATGGAAAAAGGGGGTGAGAGGTGGGCTTCTGGGGGAGGGAACGGGCTCTGCGGGGCAGGAGGGAGCTCTGCCGCACCGCTGGGACCGGTGCCACCCATGACCGGCACACAGGTCCCCCCCGGCACGGCTCCGTGCCCACGCCGTGCTCCGCGCAGCCGCTCGCTGCCTTTGGCTAAACTCCTCGTGCCGCTGCCGCGTCACGTCGCCCTGAATCATTGATGCGCTCTGAGTAAATGAAAATTACAATTTAATGTCAGCGCTTAAATAAGGAATAAAGAAGCCTGCCCGTTGTTGCGCTTGCTGGGCCAGACCCGGCACACGGCCCCCCCCAGCCACCCTCCCCAGCACGGCGCGGCTGCGGCGATGCCGTGGGCAGGAGCGATGCTTGTGCCGGCCCTGTGCACCAGGACCAGGACACCACGTCCCCATCGCCCTCGGCTGCCGGCGCGGCAGGGTGCCGGCGCCGCTCACGCCGGCTGGGCAGCGGGGAGACGGCACGCTGCGTCGCTCATAACCGAACACCATATTAATCTGCCACGCGCTCCCATCCTACATTTATGAGCATGAATCATTTACTCCCCTTAATTTTTCAAGGCGCGACAACACCGCGGGGCAGGGGCTGCTGCCCACCAGGCTCTGGCCCAGTTTGCTTGTCAAGGGTCCCCTTCCCACCCCTGCGGTGGACGGGATGGGGTTGCTGGTGGGACACATGGACCTGCCGCCCCGGGGGCAGGAACCAGGGATGGAGGTGACCCATTTCCAGCAAGAAAATACCCAATTTGATCCAAACTGGGTGCCAGCGCCAACCGCTGATGGAGCAAGAGTTGCCCACCCAGTATTTGGTGCTGGCAGAAACGCAGTTACCACCAGCGGACTAGTCAATTAAACAACTTTCAAGCCACCGATGGGCTCCTTATCAAATAAAACCTGAACATCGCACCTCAGCCCGGCGGCAGCTCCCACGACGGAGCACCTTCTCCCTCCGCCCGCCTCCTCCGTGCCGGCGGAGCTCCCGGCTCGCCACGCCAGCCCGGATTGCGATTGCTTGTCATTCAAACCCAAAGCAAACGGCTCATTTGTAATCCAGCAGCCACCTGAGCAAGCCGCCTTCTCCTTCCAAGCTTGCAGGCACTGGAGCACAAAGATCATTTTTCTATTGTTAAAATTGTATAAGCCGGGCTTTTTATAGCGTCTCGTACACAAACCCACTTCCTCGGTGCCGCGTTTCCAGCAGAGGAGGAATTTGGGGGCTTTTCTTCAGCGTTCTGCAAAAATGCTTGGCTTCAGGGTGCTTTAAAATAATAATAATAATAAAGCGGGGAGGAGAGGGGGGAGGCAGCAAGCAGGCGGTGAGCAGCACCGCCTGCGTATCGCAGCAGGACAGCATGGCGCCTGCCGAATTTCCCGGCGGCATGCGGCGCTGGGGTGGCACGGGAGCCCTGCCGCGGGGTCCGTAAGGACACAGAGGCACGGTGGTGCTCGGGTGCCCCATGGTGTCAGCCCTGCGTCACCCCCCACCTCCCAAATCCTTCGGACTTGGCGCAGGAGAAGAGCGAGAGCGGGCGCAGCCCCTCGGCATGGCTCCGCCGCGGGGCGACGGGGACGCCCGGACCTGCTCGAGCTGCTCTGAAAAGCTTCATCTCCCCTGGGACGGTGTTGACCGAAGGGCGTGGGGCAAAGAGCCAGCCCAGATGTGTTCTCCATCACCCATACTTGCCCTCTGCACATCCCCAACCTGTGCTGGGGGAAAGAGCTGGCCCAGACCACCAAATTGGGCTGTTTCTGCTGAATTTTGCTCCTGAAGTCACATAGAGACAAAACATTTCTCAAGGGGAAACTCTGACGCCTTTCCCGCTCCTCACCAATCCCGACAGTGATCTGTGCGTCCCCCCCTGGGAACGCCGTGGCTCCAGGGTGGACAGCAGCCTGCAGCATCCCCACGCCACGGTACCCTGGACCCCATCCCTGCACAGCCACCAGCCACGGGCTCACTGGGGACAGAGCCAGGTCCCCTCCTGGTTCACTCGGGGGGTTGACTTGCTGCTGAGTCCACCTCCAGCCCCATCCCAGGAGACACACGTGTAAACACCCTCCCACCCATTAATTACCAGCAACACCTTAACCGGAGCCGCAGGACCCGCAGCTTGCTGGCGAGGGGGCATCTGGGGGCACTTGGGGGCCCTTTGCCAGCCCTGGCTCTCCGCATCGGGCTCTGGCTCGGGGCCGGCACGTGTCAGCCCGTGTCGGTGTCGGGGCAGGACAGCGAGCCAGGCATCCGCTCTGCTCTTTCAGAGTCCCGCTAGACTTCAAGGAAAAAGAGATGTTTAACATTTCTAGAGACCTTTTCCAGATGGGGATAATTCACCGAAACGCCAGGGGATATTCCTGCCGGAGCAGCTCCAAGTCCTGCTCGGGGACAGCTCACCCCAACCCTGGAACTGCTGTTATTCCTCACACAGAGCTGGATAAACACCTGCAAAAAGGCCATATCAGCCCTAAAATCAAGGGTTTGTAGAAAAAACCCTAAACGTTTGCTCCCTCAGGGAGCTGAGCCAAACCCGGTGCCCCCGTCTGAGAGGGTGATGTCACCCGCGCCGAGAGGAGAAAATTGCTAAAAACGGGGGAACGGAATGTCCCCGCAAGCAGCCCCAGCTCGATGGGGTCGGGACGGCGTCACCCCCGCTCCCCTCGTCGCCACGATGCCCACCGGCGACGGCAGACCCGCTGCCGACAGCTCTCCCTCCGCCTGCAAAGCCCCCGGCGGCCAGCAGCGAGCTCTGCCTCCGTGTTCTGTATCGATGTGCTATTAATTTCTGTTCCAGCCCCCCCCCCGTCTCCCTCCGCAGCATCCACGGGCTCAAGGTGAGGCACGGCAGCAGCGCGGGATCGCCGCCGCGTGATGAATTACATTTACGCGCCGGGTCCTTTTCATGCCTGGTGACTTTCCAGCAAAGCAATTATCACTGTAGAATGCGTAATAGCCTAATTAATTACTATTGTCAGGCTGGCCTCTGTGCCATGATTATACCTTCCGAAGCCAACTTTTTAAACATTTGGAAGCAGAAATATTATTATAATTGACTGACAAAATGGTAAAACTCCCCCGGCGCAGCCGGTCCTCCTCCCGGCATGGCGGCGAGGACCGACCGCCGGAGCATCTCCCCTCCGAAGGCGCGGGATTTGCATCGCACCGGCGGTGAGTTTATTCTTATATCCATGAGATCAAGTGCAGGATAAGTAGCGGGTTATTTCCATCTAAATACTGGTGGCAGTAAACCACAAATGAGCTCTTTTTCAGCGGCGAGGAACAGCTGTCAGGGGAGAAAGCGGCAGCAGAGACCCCAAATGTTGAAGAAAACTGATGAAAAAATTCATTCAAGCCTTCACTATTTTCCTCGCTTTTTTTTTTTGCTGATGTGTAAAGAAGTCGGGGAGAGAGGGAGG
>VWZZ01005333.1:2667196-2699476 GCA_013399095.1 Psophia crepitans | reverse complement strand
GAAGATATTAAAGAAGTATTTTAAAAAATTTAAGAAGAGGGGGGGGAAAAAAGAGGAAACAAAAGGGGGGGGAAGTGGGAGAGGGGAAGAGGGGGAAAAGGGGGGAAAGAATTTTAAAAAGGCTAAGAGGGGAAAAGGAAAAAAGAGGAAAAGGAAAATAGGGGGGAAAGAAAACAAGAATTAAAAAGAGGAGAAAAAAGGGGAAAAAGAGTGCCCAGGGCCCCCAGGAGCCTCACCCCAGGACACGCAGCAGCACTCTGGTGTCCATCCTGCACCGCCTGGTACAGAAGCAGCCAAGAAACCAGACATCAAGGGAGCGGAATCCACCTTTTGGGATAAAATCCCCCAAAACCTCCTATGGAAAAAACACCCTGGGGGGGAGGAAAGTGGCAGAGCCGGGGAAGCAGCTGCCGCCGAGCCG
Organism: Psophia crepitans; assembly: GCA_013399095.1. Lineage (NCBI taxonomy): Eukaryota > Metazoa > Chordata > Aves > Gruiformes > Psophiidae > Psophia > Psophia crepitans. Next base: position 2,699,055 of record VWZZ01005333.1, on the reverse strand, counting down.
GGAATCGCATCCTGCTCTCCCTTACACCCCATAAATCCAGAGCCACTTGGGCGGAGGGACTGGCTGGGGCTCCCCAAAGGACATAGCTCATACCCTCGTAGCAGATCTAATGAAGACTATCGGAAAAAATGCAGTATTTAAAAGACTGAAAATGTATTCCTATTGTTATCACTCTCTTTTATGTGTTTATGCATAGTGCATCGGAATGAATCAATACTGGATTGCCCTATAAATAAATGAGCATATCAGTAAACCCAGTAATAAAATGAAGTGATGAAAAATATGGAAATCAGTCGCATTTGTGTAAATCCACTTATTGTTTACTTTAATATTTTCTTATGCAGTTCCGTAGCTCCAAAGAGACAGATTTAAAATCAGGTAATGCTCAGCAGATGACAGATCCTAATGTGTCGCTGCTGGCAAGCTCAGAGTACCGGCAGCTCTCCAGGGGTTTCCATCGAAGCACATTAGAGGAGCAGAGAAAGCAGCCCCCGAAGAGAGAGCACTAAAAAGCCGGGGAGAAGAGGAGGTATCCTGAAGTGCAACGCATCTCTCGCCGACATCAGAGACCAACGCCAAGGCACCCGCGGAGCCTCTGGGGCTGTGGCAGGGGCACGGGGCTGGGGAGCACCCAGGTCAGGCTGGAGGATGAAGTGAGATGCCTTCTGCGGCAATGTGGTGGGCTGGGACCACGTCACCCCACCCCGGCGCTTGGTTCCTCCTCTGATCACCCATTGCAACCTCATCTGGTGCATCCAGGCTGTACCACGGCACCTCCTGGCCACGTTGTGGCACCTCCTGGCCCCACCATAGCACTTCCCAGCCACGCCACAGCACCTTGAGTCGGTGATTGCTCCTTCCCCCGTCTGGAAGCTCTCCAGGACAGGGCCACCATCCCTGCAGGGGACATCAGGGAGCTCACCAGCACGTGGTACAAGGACCACCCAGCCCTGGCTGGGCTCCATCCTGGAGGATGTTAGCGGCTGCAGAAGCCCCGCAGAGCTCAGGGACAGTGACCTCAGGCCTTGGCCACACCAAGCCGGGTCCAGTCTGTCTCTCCAGGGGGTCTCTCCTCCCCGAGAGCCAACAGGGTGGGAAGGGGCTGGGATCACGCCTGGGACTGGGGGGGGTGAGGGCAGGTCCTGCCCGCCCCCCTGCCCACCTCTCCTCTCCGCATCTCCCTGTAATGCTGCCAGTTTTTCCTCCCACCCACCCAGGCAGGCAGAAACCACCCCTCCCCGCACGCCCTCCGAGGAAAGCTATTTTAGAGATGCTCTTTTTTTTTTTCCCCTTTCTCATCTCTTTTTTTTAATCTTTTTTTAAAAAAAACAACACATCTCCCCCCATCTGGGCTGCGAGCTGGGTGCCAGCATCTCGGCACCGAATACTCAATGCTTGCTTTTTATAACCGCCTCAAAACCCAAAGTTTCCTCCCGCGCTGCCGGGATACATCCAGGGGGGTGCCGCATCCCAGCGGGTGCTGCACCCCCCTCGGACCCCCCGTCCCCCCCGCCGGGACCCAGCTCTGCCCATCCAAAGGAGCTACTGGCGGCAGCGAGAGCAAAATATCCCCATACCCCAAGGTTAGGGGTTATAATTTGTCTTTGTGGTTAATTAGCTTCCCTCCTTGTTAGTCACTTACATCTACGGTTCTCAAAAATCTAGTTGTCGGGGAGGGAAATCCGCCGTCCTGCCGAGTTAATTCTCTAACAGCAAATCTCCTGTACCTCAGGTACATTTCTCTTAAATTCCCGGCTGAGTTCAATTAAATGTTTATGAGACTGCGCGCGTTCCCCCCGCCGCGCTGCCAGCGCCGAAGCAACAGAATTCAGCTCCTTCTGGAACGAAACAAAAACAAAAGGTGGAGGAAAAAAAAAAAACCAACAGAGGGAAAAAAAAAATAATCAAATGAAGGTGGTTTAGGAGCGTCGAGTTTTAAGATTGCAGGAATAAAATTCCCCCGGACTGATTTTGTTGTGTGTTACGCAGCCACGGCGCGATGGCAATATCGACAAGGGGGTTTATATGAATAATTGAAGAAATTCTGTATTCCCCGCAAAAGAAAAGGCAAGCCGAGAGGGTTGTTGAGATAATCAGGAGCTCACTAATCAATATTCTCAGCCCCAGCCTCCTCCTCGCTTCTCCAAAAGGAGCAGTGCCATAAGCTCATCAGTAACTGTAAAAAAAACATCGCACTCCGAGTGTCAAAATAGTCAAGCACAGCATATTGTATTGCCAGATTTCCCTCCCGGTCCAGCCCGGTGCCAGATTACATCCATCAGCAGGGAGGGAAGCCGTCCAACGATGACTTACTTACGCTTAAGTGTTCATAAAGAAGCTTTTTAAGATATGTATGGCTTTTTAATTTTGGTGGAATGTGGGGGGGAAAAAAGAAAATATCAAAACTAAAACTGATGGGGTTGGTGTGATGCACAGTGACCTCTCGGGAGCTCCGCGGTAAATCCGGCAGCCCGGCCGTGCCGAGGGGTGTCCTGGTCCCAGTCCCACTTGCACCGCGGTGAAAACAGCCAGAAGACAATTTACGCCAGCGCCAGAAACTGTGGCAAAGCCTTTGTCTGATGGGGAGATACGGCGAGAGACCGTAGCCCTGCCACGAAAACCTCATTAGACAGACTCTAATTACTGCCCTGCAGTCGGTGGGAAGAGACAGAAACCGTAAAACCTGAGGGGGGGGGCGCTATTAATTGCTTTTTGATAAATTGGGGGCCAAGGTGCTGGTGGTGGAGGTGCCTGCACAGGGCTCCTCTGTGCCCCGAGCTCCGGCTGCCGGCGACACACATCCCGTCCCCGACTTGCCTGCCTTGAGCATCCCCGCCTGGCCGATGGGTTCCCAAAACAGGCACTTTTGGGGCAAATTGGGTTTGCAACGGAAAGAACCACCACCGCCGGGTCCAGCGGCTGGTCCCAGCTGTGGGATCTGCAGTTTGCTCCATCTTCACGTCCCACCAAAACCATGGCCACCGTGCTCAGCGTGGAGCCAGCCTTGCACCCTGGCGCTGCAGAGATTTAAGCCGTGACCGCCCAATTTGTGGGGGGCTGAGCCCTTCCTCCCTGGCATCACCAAAAACCCACCTGGCCGTGCTGCGGTGGGACAGGAGAAGACACGTTGCAGGGCGGCCACCATCATCCCCTGCTAGATGGGCCATGGGGCAGGCGGGGTGACCCCGGCCATCAATCACCCCCTACGCCTTATGTAAATCGGCAGCGCTAAAGATGTATGGAGCCAATTACCAGGGGTCACTGCTGGGTGCAAAATTCAGACAACGAAGCTCCCGGTCTCAAATGAATTTGCACGAGATTGCAAGCTGACTGCCTTTTATTGGACAATATAAATATTTCACTGTTATATAAAAAAATATTGGCGAGAAAGCAGATAAACCCGAGTCCTGTGTGTATACAGAGAAGCAGGGAGTGAAAAACAGCCGTCAGCATCTTTTTAACGGCCTTTGGTGCGGTACAGGAACACGGTGTGCAAAGGGGGGGTGATGACCGCAGCAGCACAGCGAGACGGGGGGGGGACCCCAGGGACCCCCATCCCAGAGCCACCGGGGCTACGCCGGGAATGGGAGCGACGCCGTCGGCGCAGCCCGGACACACGGATGGCAGCGTGGTCCAAGGGGTTGCGTCTTCATCCCGCCGCAACGAAGAGGAATGTGGGGGACAGAGAAGCAGACGCGGAAACCTTGGAGGCTCAGCACCATTCCCGAGAAGCGGATGCTGCCCTCAAGCAGAGGATGCCCAGGAGGGGAGGGCTGGGAAGGGCCTCGCTACACGGATCAACCCCAAAACGCATTTTCCAAACAGTTTTCCCTACCTTGTTCTTCTGGGATCGCACCTCTCCTCATCTGCAGACCCCCATACCAGCACAGGGCATCCTTACAGAGCCCCATACCAGCACAGGGCATCCTTATTTCATGCTCACCAATATATCAACCCTTCCCCGCGACAGGGAAAGTGGGAGAAAAGAAAAAAAATAAAAAAAAGCCTATAGAAATCGATAGCTCTTTCTCTCTCTCTACACCTATATTTTATTAAAAACTGTAGCATCAATATTAATGTTTAAATCCTCACCAAGCTGAGTTTAATTACCTGTAAACGGCATTCACAGCTACGTGGACTTTGCTCCTTGCCACAGTAAATACAACCAAGGAGGAGCAGTGCCAACGTCTCAGCGTCACCCTCCCGTCCCCGCAGGAGGCCGTATCCAGCCCCCTGTCCCTCAGCACCACCACCGGCCGTGCGGGGAGGGGACGGCAGGTGATGGAGATGGCGCCATGGTGTGATCAGACCAGGGATGGAGCCGAACGGAGAAGGGGGAGACAAGAGAAGGGGAAAATTGGTATCCTGGGAAGAAAATGATGCGTAAATATAAAATATCTGGGGCTCTTGCTGCCAAAAGGAATCTGCTCTCAGCGATGTGAATCATAACGTTTGGGGGGGGGAAGGAGGGAGAAGTATTTGAATGGAGTCCATTAGTGGCCGAGGACGATGAATAACTCACAGGCAGCAGGACCCGCCGGCGAGGTCACGGACGGCTGGCACGATGCACCGGGAGCTGCCGGAGAAACCACCCAGGGCCGGGACCGGACCTCACCTAACCCACCCCGCAGCCGCCTCCTCCCTTTGCCCGCTGTGATGGGAAGGAGAAAACGGCGTCCTGCCCCGGCTGCTTCGGCCGTGCCACGCGTGCGGCGCATCCTTTAACCGCCGATACAGGCGGGCACGAAGCAAGCGGGCACGGTGGCCAGGAGGGAGCACGGATCAGCCCGCTGCTGCCACTGGTCACCCCGTCCCTGGGCCACCAGTGGTCCGCGGTGCCGCAGCACAGATGCTGAGCCGCGAGGTCTCGGCATCTAAAATGGAATCGGGGGTTTACAGCGCGTTATCAAAAGAGCCGTAATGGGATCTCGTAGAGGGCAGAGATTTGAGACGCACATCAGATTTCCATTCCCGGGGAGACAGGAAAAGGCTGTGTTTTTTGAAAAAAAACATATATCAAGGGATGCTACCTCATGCGCCGCATCGGTGGCTGCTTGTGGGCAGCTCCACCGCCCCAGTGTTTTACCATCCTGCTCCTTACCGGAGGCCGAAGAGGGGCTGATGGAGGGGGCCAGCCTGCTCCTGCCCCCCTGCAAACCCCCCACGGCAAAACCCCCGCCACGTTTCTCCTTTATCCTGCAGCCCCGGTTCCTCCCGGCCAGCTTCGTTAAGGTCCCTTCGTTACTACACCTTATCACAGCCACTTCCCAAGGCCAGGGCTGGGACAGCGACGGTAGCATTCGAGGGCTACACTTCCAGAATAATATTCATTACCATATTCATTCAGTGTTTATCTCGCAGATGTACGGATCCGTTACAATGGAGAAAAAAGAGAACTCAGAATTTGTTCTCAAAAGATATTCAAATTAGTTAATCAAGAGTCCTTTTATTACGTGTCTCATGTACCAGCAGCAACTATCCATCGAGATAAATGATCAGCTGCTAATAACTGATTACATTGCAGCAAGTGTTTTCTTATCCTTATTACCACCATGTTTAAAGACATTTTATAAATTTCTAATTATTGTAAATTGTTTCTGCTTTTGAAAACATCTTCCCATAGTCATCAGCTGTCAATTTTCCCTGAAAATCTCTCTCTGAAATGAGCTCGTAGCAAGATGCTCGGGAAACAGAGAAAACCCTTCCAGGCTCCCGGCTGCCGGGATGCAGCCTGGGGCGGTCGGGGACCAAGATGCTCCTCCAGCCCTTCTATCAGTAGACTGAACTTGAAAGAAAAATAAAAGCACCCGTAAGCTGGACCAGTCATGGATGGTGCTGTCTTCACCCGCCGCGCGACGCTAAGGTGGCGCATGGTGGAACCGGCCGTCCCCCCCAGCTGGATTCACTCTCCAGCCAACCCCGAGGAAAGAAGCAAGGCAGCAGCATGCAGCAGAGCTCCTGACAAGCGCGAGGCACCCACCCCTGCAGACACTGGTGTCCAAGGGCAGATCTGGGCTCGGGAGAGCCCTAAATAAGATCCCGCTTGCTTTCTGCATATTTTCCAGACGAAAGCTGAAATACTTGAGAAGGTCTGAAGCCAACCAGGACTTTAAATCCAGCAGCCGGCCTCGAGCCGCCGCTCCAGCCAATTTCTGGGCTCCATTCATTATTGCAATCAATCAGCTCAAAAAAAAACCAACAGCAAAACCAACAATAAACCACCCTCTAAACCCTCTCAGACACTTTAATGGAAAAGGTATCTCTTTCCATCTTCCCCAGCCATGACCGCAGGGCTGGAGCAGCAATCCATGCACCATGGGAGCAGCAGGGAGGGTCCGTACCATGCCGGGGACCGCGACGGCAAGGGCAGAGCATCCATGTGCTGCTGGAAGGGACCTAGGATCCAAGCAGGGGGCAATGAGCCCCCCTACCCGGCATGGTGTCAGTCCACCACCACTGGTGCCACCATCTCAGGTGACGGTGGCTCTGTGAGTGATGTTCACTGCCCAGGAACGGAGATGACCAGGACAGGAGCACATCACGGCCGTCCTGGACACTGGAGATATTTGCCACGGTTTGGGCAAGTGCCTCTGTGCTGGAGCCGATCGAGCCAAAGACACTGGTGGCAGCTGCACCGTGGAGGCACGGGATGGGAGGAGGAGGAGAAGGAAGAGGAAGGCTGCCCAGGATAACCCCCCTGCAGAGGGCCAGGGTGTCTGGCCAAGCACATTCGCCAGGCAGAGCAGGGCTCGTGGCTGCCAGGAAAGGGAGGAGCAGCCGGCGGGATGCGGAGCCTGGCACGGAGCAGCCGAAGTCCTTCCCGGCTCCAGGGGGGCTCAGACCAGGGGAGGAGACGCCGCAGGCACCAGCCATGCCATTATACGCTTTATTGATGCTGTTCTGAAGAAAGCTAATCAATATATTAGATTTCCCAAAGAAAGAAAACACCAGCTGCCAGCAGCACATAACTCCTCCGCCGCGGTGCATTTTTCCATCAAGCCCCGGAGCCGCGCGTGTCTGCGCAAGATGAGGTCACGTTCAAGAGGTGACCTCCCGCTCCCCCAGCGGCCAGGTCAGGGCCAGGGCCACGGCCACTGCTTCGCCACGCAGCAAAGCATCCTCCCCCTCCTTGGGTTGAAATAAAAACTTGAAATTCCCCAAACATCTTGCAGCAGCATCACCGTGGGGTGCGGGCAGACAGCCCAGCACTCAGCTGGACCAACCCAGTCCGGTCCAACAGGGCTCCCATGGGACCCCCCAACCCCGATGCTTTTGCACCCCTACACGGACCCACGGTTGCCGGCATGGATTTAAGCTGCGAGGAGGGTTCCCAAAGAGTTTTCTCCATTGGGAAAAGCCAAATGAGAAACCGCCCTTTGCCAGCCGCATTCCCCCGGCAGAGCTATTCCTGCAGCACCAACCGGTCCCGAACGCGGTCGCTCAGCCACGCACCGGCACCGGAGAGAAACGTGAAAGCATCAGACCGATGGGTGCACTTGGCAATAGAGGGATCCCGGCACGCGGAACCCCGGCACACTAAACCGCGGCACCCAGCGTGCCGTGCTCCCCGCTGCTGCTCCAGGTTATTCATTCCTTAAACCATTAAAGCCGATGCAATGGCAGCCCCAAAAGCTGTTTCAAAAGGGCAGGATAAATCCGCGTTGGACGTAACGCTCGGCCCCGGCAGGAAAGCAGACTGACGTCACGGGGAATTGATTAGTGTTTTAATAGAATTAGATCATTGGGAGGGTTGCAGACCTGTTTCAGAAACCCAAATGTTATGCAGATTTGCATTCAAACCCCTAAACCAGGGCGCATTTAACCAAGGCAGAGTAAATGTCCCACATTTCCCCAGGATTATCTGAACCATATCAGATATAATCCAATGATCTGTAAAGTGATTATACCCAACTGAATATAAGAGATCTCTTCTGGTAATGCAATATTTCATCCAGCTGCAGACATTAGGAGGAGGCAAACAAAGGAGGAGATTTAATAAGTGGAAATAAAACTATAGGCAGAGATAGTTTTAAATTTTTTTTTTTTTTTGTATCGCATCTAATTGCAATCAACAACAGACATCTGACACAGTGACAGCATCAGCAAAATTGCTGCTGAGAGCACAGAATCTTTGTCTAAAAATAATCAGACATTCAGCGCGCCACTGTTTGTTATAATGGTAATCGATGCTGGAGGCTTTGAATTCCATCAATTTATAGATCTGCTCTGTTCTGCCTGGTGATTGTGTTCTGCACACATCCACTCCCGCTCGGCGCAGGCAGCGCCGGGGCACTGTGTGATTAAGATAAGCTCAGATTCCTTTCATACATTCCTTATCAGCTCTAATTCTCCACCAGGCAGAGATGTTCACAGCAGTTAAAGATTAGTTCAGCTTCTCAGACGCCAAATTTGAGGGTATTGATCAATAAATCAAATCACGGGCAATCAATCGCCCGATCCGAAGAGTCTAGCCGATGCATTATTACTGGCGCCTTCGAAGCTGAGGCTTTTTCATGGGTTTCATCAAAACGCGGCTTCCCTGGCTCCCCGCCAGCTCCCGGGCTGCCTAATAGACTCCGCAGCAGAGGAGCTCCAGCCCAGCAGAAGAGCAATAAATTTCTCATCAAACAGCCGATAGAGAAACAAGATGAACATCTGTTTTGCTGCAATGAAACTCCTGTGTTCTTCAGAAGCTGCAAACCAGGTCTGACAGACCACCCCAAAGGCAGCTTTGCCTTCAACAAAGCAGCAAAGCAGAATATTTGCCGGTTATTTCAATCAGGTAATTTAAGAAGACTTTGCATTCTCCTCTCTGCAGCTGCCGGAGCTTTACAGACAGGATTCCTGCTCAGTCGATAATAAAAGCCATCCTGGGACCCTGTACTATGAAGGCAATTTTATGATACCCATTATGTGGCAATGTAACTTCATTAAAAGCTGTTTATTCCCTCTAAGCATTTTAAGCACTTTCCCTCACCCATAAAGACGAGCCTCCCGGTGCACTGCAAAGGTTATTTGTGCCAGGAGCCGCTTTCGGGTATTTCTTGCCGGGGACGAGGGTCGTGCCGGCAGTGGGATCCCCGGCAAAAGGGCTCCTGTTCCCGGCCGGCAGCGAGACGGGAGCTGCCGAGAGGCAGCCGTACGTTATTTTTATTATACACTCAAGATGAGCTATGTTTACTGGAGCTCTGTTTAGGTGACGTTTATTATGTCAGCTTCTTTCATAAATTAGAACGGACAAGCGCCCCGAAGATTCGCCTCCGCTGCAAAGAGGGGTTTGCCCCTCCGCGTACCCATTTGCTCTTCCATTTGGGACAAGTTGGGGTGTCTCAGCCCCGAGAGCTTTATTTTCCAACCCCACATTATAATTCAGCATCCAGAGACGGAGCCGCAGGCACGGCAAAGACCCCATCCTGCAGCCGCCTGCAGCAAGAGCCGCCTTGGTCCAACGGCGGGACAAAATTAAATCCTTAAAAACAACGAACCAACCACTAAATCTCACATTTAATGCTCCTTATTCCTGCTGGTAACTTCCCATATTAGCAAAAAAACGCCAAACCCCACAGTTCGGTCCCATCCCGGTGCCCAGCAAAGTATTCATTTAACGAGTTCCTCGTAAGCGTGGCCGATGGGCCAGGGTGGGTTGGGGACGTTTCTCCCCCACAAAGTCACTCACGTGGGTCACACTGCTGCCAAAACAAATCCCACTTGGATCTAAAGCGTTAACCATGGCAGGGAGGATGCCTCGGTGTGGGGTTTGGCAGCCCATTCGTCTCTCCAGGTTGACAGAGCAGGTAGGTTTTTGTTTGAGACACCAAGCCGGCCACCATTAAAAGGCTATTTGTGCTCTGCTGATATTCAAGAGCCAGTGAAACCACCAGNGGTCACACTGCTGCCAAAACAAATCCCACTTGGATCTAAAGCGTTAACCATGGCAGGGAGGATGCCTCGGTGTGGGGTTTGGCAGCCCATTCGTCTCTCCAGGTTGACAGAGCAGGTAGGTTTTTGTTTGAGACACCAAGCCGGCCACCATTAAAGGGCTATTTGTGCTCTGCTGATATTCAAGAGCCAGTGAAACCACCAGGCAGCCACCTCCCCGTTTAACGATGCGTCCTCAATTAGCCAACAGACTGGGAGAAATTATCCATAAGGCAGGGCAAGCTGGCCTACGTTTCTAAATTCTCCTTAAAATAATGTGAATTAATGAAAAGGTTGGGAAGGAGAGAGAGCGACACAGGGTGGCTCACAGAAAGGGTATGAATCCCCATTTTTTTTGCTTCTAGCAAATTTTCTCCTCTGGCCACCGAGGTTTTTCCCACTGCAGAGATGCTGTGATGTCTTTAGGGAATGGACATAAAGGTCCATTTACTGCTGGACCGCCGCACCGGGGCATGGTCGGACATCGCTCTCGCATCCTCTCAACCTCATACTACCCAACCCTCCCACCAGGAATCCACTCAAAGGACGCAGCTACATCTTCAGCAATTAATAATCAGGAAAAGCATTGGAATGAATATCCACATTTCCAGGAAAAGGAGATCCCCTCCTTCTCACCTTCCAAAACCCTGCACCTTTCTACAGAGGCATGTGGGAAGAAAGCGGGGCCCAAAGCTGCCGCGCTCAGCACCAAACTCGGCAGCAACAGTTTGACGCTCTCCCATAAACGCACCCGCACACACAACCAAAATACTGTTAATGGCTCCGTATCTCTTTCAACAGAGTCGCCAAGGAAAAACAGAATTACTAGAATACATTTTAATTGATTTACAAGAGCAGTTAGTAACAGTGATAAAAGAAAAACTTGTTTTATTGGACCTCCCGCTAATTAGCTCGACTGACTCCGGGTTAGAAAAGCGTACAGCCCTCGCCAGGCGGCACAACCCCGACCAGCGCCTGACAGGAAACGGCTTTTACACACGGAAAACCCTTTAAAATAATCAGGAGAAAACCCGCTGCCAAATGGTTATTGCCAAGAGACAGCGGAGGGAAGGGCTGCTCCGAGGACGGAGCCACCGAATGGGACAAACCCGCCTCTCCGGCGGATGCCAGCACCCCCTCCCCATCCACGTACGGCGCCTTTACTGTGACTTTGATATATCCTCCCCTTAACGACTTTTAAGGGCAGCGGATAAAGTCGAAAGAAGCGCGCCAGCAACCGGCAAATGTTTAATATTCAATAAATGTGTCAATTTTACATACGGAGGCAAATGGGGCTTTATTGAAGAATTGGTAAACTTCCTCAGAGGAAAGTAAGTGCGTTTTAGCCTTCAAGGGGTCCCTGATGAATAGAAATGGAATGTGATTTGTGATAAAACTCAGCTGCTCTATAAAAGACGTTAAATAAATGTTGCTGTTTCACTAGGGATATACAGAATTGATTGCATTATAGACTGATTCGAAGATGCACGCTCCCCGCAAGCTATCCGCTCGCTCCTGCGCGCTGCGCAGCCCGTTCCCATCGCTTCTACGTTGGCCTCTCGATACCTGCGCAGAATTTTCTGGAAACGCTCTAAAACCACCCTTCCCCGTGGTTTTGTCCTCTACCTCATCCCGAGCATCAGCTGCAGCAGCGCCAGGCTGGATCTGTCCCAACCTCGGGAAAACGCCGGACCCTCCAGCGCAGGGCAGGTGCCACCCCGGGCAGCTCGATTCCTCCCAAAACACAACGCTCCCCTTATTATTTATATCGAGGGGGTTGATAGCGCAGAATCTGAAATTACCAAGAAATGCAAAAACAATGGGGGGCAAGAAGCAATTAAAAACCTTTCCACCACCGAGACCAAGCCACGTCCCCGTCCGCCCCGAGCATCCTCCGCCTGTGCCGGGGGACCCGACCCATCGGAGCAGCACCCAGGAAGGGCAAGGCAAACAAGCCAATCTCCGACAGACAAATGAGAGGCCAACGGTACCACCGCGGCGAGCGCAAACTGTGATATAATTGCGCTGCTGCTACATCATCTTTAATCAATAACATCCAGGGCTGCCACCGCGCGTACAGCCCCAATCCCGGCCTCCGCCAAGAAACAGCATGTTGTTAAAAAGCCCAATCGCTTTTTCCCCGCTAATAGGTGGCTCGTTCCCTCAACCCTGCTGATTTTTTAAATAAACCTAAATTCCAATAATTGTTTAATGTTTATTTTTATTTAGCTCTGGTTCACCTACCCTGGCTCTCCATGTCAGAAATTGATATTTTGCTCTGGTGGCTGGGGAAAAAGAAAATTAGGGAACTGTTGGTTATGTCTTGTCGTAGACAGACCCCAGTTTTCCAGGGATCAGCTTGCCCCAGGACCCTGGGGAAGAGCTCCCGGCACACAAGGGCTTTCCCATAAACATGGGGTGGTTCCCCCCTGCCCCCTGCCCCACAAAAGCCTGGATTTGAGCCCAAAAGAGATGCTCTCGCTTCCCAGGTGGATTCATCCCTTTAAAACACACCGACGCCGCACGTCGCTGCCTCTGCCCTCCCGTCTGTCCCCGAGAAGGTTGTAGGTGGTTCTGGAAAAGTACAGGAAAGCTACGACCAATTCCTTTAGGAGATCCATCACGTCAGATTAGCAACTTAGTTTCTTATTAGCTATTTTCCATCCTATCATATTAATATTTGTTTTCACTAATACAATGCAGGAGTCTTATCATATTAGCAACTTTCACATCACATTAGTGAAAACAAATACTAATACAATACAATACTAATATGACATGATCTGATGGGAAATTGCTAATACAATAAGACTCTCCTACCATATTAGTACAGAAACATCGTGTGTCCCAGTTACGGCGCTCTCTGAACCGGGTAAACCCGGCTGTGGCAGTGGATGGAGAGCCAAGCCAGCCACCACAACCCGGGGACACCACACGGCTCTGGGAAACGTCTGAAAGGGCATGAAAATCCCAGACTGGTTTGGGTGGGAAGGGACCTCAAAGCCCATCTGGTTCCAGTGCCCTGCCATGGGCAGGGACACCCCCACCAGCCCAGGCTGCCCAAAGCCCCATCCAGCCTGGCCTTGGACACTGCCAGGGAGCCAGGGGCAGCCACAGCTTCTCGGGGCACCCTGTGCCAGGGCCTCAGCACCCTCCCAGGGAAGGATTGCTGCCTCCCAGCTCAGCTCCAGCTCCCCTCCTGCAGCTCCAGGCCCTTCCCCTTGGCCTGGCCCTCCCTGCCCTGCAACCAGCCCCTCTCCAGCTTTCCTGCAGCCCCTGCAGGCACTGCCAGGGGCTCCAAGGGCTCCCCGCAGCCTTCTCTGCTCCAGGCTGGACAAGCCCAGCTCCCTCAGCCTGGCTCCAGAGCATCATCTCCGGGGCCTCCTCTGGACTCACTCCAGCAGCTCCATGTCTTTCCTGTCCTGGGGCCCCCCGAGCTGGAGGCAGCACTGCAGGGGGGTCTCAGCAGAGCGGGGCAGAGGGGCAGAATCCCCTCCCTGGCCCTACTGGTCATGCTGGGTTTGACGCAGAACTTGAGCAATAATAATTTGAAAGAGAAACCCAATCAAACCAAAGAGCCTGTCGTGTAGTTTCAGCAGAGCAGCTGCCTGACCAAGCCCCCAGTGCCCGCCGTGCCCCCCACCCAAACCTGCGGCAGCGCCTGTCAGAGCAGCCCCAGTGCCGGGGACTGTCCCGAGGAGCAGGAGGCTCCACAGCCAGTTTGCAGAACAGCGGGTGGGGGGAGCACATCCAAGATGCCCAGGGGGGAACATCCCCAGGCAGAGATGCCACAAGGAGGAGGAGGAAGAGGAGGAAATCCAGAGCTCACGCTGAGGAGGAAGGAGGGAAGCTCCAGTCAGTGTTGTGGTCCCTGAGACAGGGATGCTCCCTTGGATCTCGGGGAGTTCAAGTTCAGCACCAGCCCAGGAATGAGATATGACGCACGCATTAGAGACAATAAACACCTTAAAACACTGGCTGCAGCAGGGAGCCTCCTCCGGCTGGGGCAGACTGCCCTCGCAGGGAGGCTCACCCTCACGCACCAGCTTTATTTCCCCCTCGCCTCCAGCACCTGGAGCCATTTTCCTGCTCTTTTGCTTCAGTTCTCCCACAGATCCCACCTACCACCTCCTGAGCCCTGGCCGCCAGCTTCGGGCTCAAAAGCCAAGGGGGTTTTCTCGCCCCAGCTCCTCGGCAAAGCCATCGCCGGAGCCACTCCCCGGCTTGGCATCGGCACGTGCCCAGGGATGCTCCACGCTGCCCTGGCCAACTGTGCCACCAACCACTGCAGAAAACAGCTCCAGCACGGAGAGAGGCAGCCAGCGTATCTCCTTCGAGCAATGCCCAGCTTCGGCACGCTCAGCAATTTTCTATTCTCTCAGCAATTTTCTGTTCTACTGAATTAGTAGTTTGTATTGAATTAGTATTCATTTTCCCTAATATGATATATAAGCATAATCATGTTAGTGACTTTGATATCGCATTAGGCTCTACCGCCGGCATGCATCCCAGCCCCAGCAGCGCCGGTGGGGAGCACCGCGGCCAAGGAGGAGCCTTCAGCGGGAATACTCCAAACGCAGGGCCGGATCCCGCTCCCACCGACCTCCCCCAGAAATTCCCCAGCTCCACGGTGCTGAGCCGAGATCCTCGCCAAGGGCACGGGGATCTCACGATGGTGAGGTGCGAACCAAAACCAAGGGTGCGGCATCCCGAACGAGTAACTCGTTCATCTAAAATAAAAGATTTCCAAAGGCAAAAGCTGCCGCTGCACAGCAGCAGCCTAACAGCACCCACCCTCCCCCAGGGACGTGTCCCCGGCGGCACGGAGTGCTCCTGGCCTCGCAAAGTCATGGCAATTTGGGAATGAAACGCCGAGGAGACAGCGGGATGCAGCCAGGAGACGGGGGTCACAGCAGGGATGGGGGATGCTCGCTCCGCTGCAGCCACGAGCCAGCATCACCCTGCGGGAAAACCCCAGCCAGCACTGCGCCTGCCTCGGTTTCCCCATCAGGATGGCAAAGGGCTCTGCAGGACCCGGTCCTTAATTAGCTGATGAAGTTGCAACGACCACAAGCAGCAAGAGGGAGAAGTGATGGAGGGGACTGGGGAGGGAGGAAAGGGCACCAGGGCCAGCGCAGGGCCACCGGCGGGCACAGATGGGTGGCTCCGGACCCGATCCCGCACGGCTCAGCACACTTGGCAGCAGGACAGGAACGGGTTTTATGTCAGCCTGAGCGGCTCCGGAGCTGCATCACCAGCGCACGTCTCCCCGCTGCTGGCGTGGAGCGGCCGGGTAACAGCTAGCGATCTGCCGCATCCCTAATTAGCTCTTTTACGGACTCAAATAAATTGTCTTCACGTTAGCACGAAGGCATGTTTCTCTTAATCCGCTGCCCACGAGGCTGCCATAGCACCAGGCCTGCGCCTCCGACCGGGGTGCCGCTGCCCACCGCGGGCGTGAGCGGCGCTGGGAAGGGCTGGAACAGCACCGGGGCCGGAGCACAACTGCCCCTCGCACATCGGTCAAGGCCAGAGCAGTCACGTTGTGAGATCAGCACATTTTATATATATAAAAATATAAATTAATATCTATATATGTGTGTGTATAAACCCCCCTACCTGCCAACGCCCACGCGGACATCCCAAGAGCGCCGGCAGCTCGCGGCACCGAGCGCCCAACCGGGAGCCCAGAGGTTACCCCAAGAAAAGCGCTCCCGGCCGCACGCAGATGTGTACACACGCGTGCGAACGCACACACAGACGCATATTTTAAAATCCTAAGAAAATCCTGAGTCTTCGCTGTCAGTGCTGTATATCACTTTGAGATATATACCATATTAGCAAAAAGAACTGAATTATATTGCATTCATGATGCAATTAAACACTTCACTAGGAATCAATGTAAAACTGATGAGGCCTGAAAGTAGTGCATATGGCTTAGAACATTATAAAACATTACCTTCACTCAAATCCTTTTCAGTAGCAATTTAAATCTTCTTACAGTTACTGCTGCCAATGGTAAACCATCTACTGATTCATAACAGTGCATGGGAACGAATGAATTTTTTTAAAAATTTATTCAACTACTAAATTACCCATGAAACCGGAATAGCTGACAGGAGTAATCTGAATTATTATTAGCTCTGCAAGTATTCTGCATTAGCCAATTTAAAACCACGGCTCACAGGCAGAAACCAGTTAGTACAGGCAGGGTGTTAAATGACTGCCATAGTTCTTCATTTTACTGCTGCTTACATTTAAAGGTCAAGAGATAAAAATTACATATGACTGCAAACACAGAAAGGGTGTTTATCTTTTTTTTTCCCCCCCCACGAATCAGGTCAACCAGAAACTTTGAAAACATTTGGAGATACGATTGTATAAACCAAGATCCCTCTGAACTACCCCAGAACTTGAGGAGAGGGGCTTCCTCCTCCTCCTCCCTGTTGCTTTTTGTGCCAGCAAGGCGGGAGAAGACAGGGATGAGATGGTCCCATTGGGGTCCCGCTCTGGCCGCCTCCTCGGTTTTTTAGGCAGCCTCGGGAAGGATGCACCGGATCACCCCATGGTGATGGAAGGTCCCACCAGTGAGGACCAGCGGTGGCAGCTGGAGGAGCTCTGCTCCCCTCTCCATCGCCTCTGCCACGGAGCCAGCGCCGGGACCTGCCTGCAGGAGGATCAGCAATGCAGCTCCGCCCGAAATCCCTGCTGGGCTCCTAATCCACCGGCTGATTAGCGAGAAAGCCAAACTACCTGGGGCTTGGGGCACCCACTGCTCCTGGCAGCGTCAGTCGGCAGGGCAGGGGAGACCCCGAAACAAGGGGAGGGGTGCCCACCCAGGGACAGGCACCCACCACACCATAAATCCCCTTATTTATAAAGCCCCGTCAAGGTGAGAGCAGCCCCCTCTGATGCCAAACGCGCCGCAGCCCTCGTTTACCTCTCACGAGGCAACTAAAGTCCGTGCAAGGCAGGGGGAGGGATGGGCTTGGCCCCTTGGCACGGACACCCTCGCGGTCCCCAGCTCCCCACCTGCCCGCCTGGGGGACAAGGAAGGTACCCAGCCCCTCCCCAGACAAAGGCAGATCCAGCATCCAGCACCACAGCGATGGGCAAAGCGATGCCAGGAGCCGCCCCGGCCGCACACGCTTCCCGTGACGATCTCGCCGCTCGCTTTGCCCGTTTTCCACGGAGGAGGAGGGCAGGACGGGGCAGGTCTCCAGGCAGAAGCCCCTGGTGCCGGCGCGGAGCAGAGGCGGTGTCTCTTTAACTGACCATAACACTGCATCATCCTTTCTCTTCCTATTTTCAGTTTTATTAGCAAAGCAGCACAATGTTTATACTAGTGGGTATTACATTTGCCAGAACAATTACGGTATGACAAATGGCACATCAATGTAATCCATCAACTCAGCCGAGACAGGAATCCTTTATCCTGGGCTGCCATTAATTCCCAGCCGGGTCTCTGGGGTCCCATGCATCAGTAACCATGACAACCCGAGGGACGCCAGGTGATGATGGCATCTCGCTGGGAGAGATGGGCACCCCAGTGGGGTGCTGGGATTTCACCTTTGGCATCAGCATGTCAGCCTTGAGATTGAATATGGGGGGCGTTCGTGCAGCGAGACCCCTCTGTCCAGCATCTGGATCACCAGGAACCCAAAGTCAGCATGAAGACACTGGGAGAAGCAGTAGAGGATGGTGGCACAGGAGGATGGTGGCATGGGAGGATGCCCAGGCTATGGCAGACAGCTCCCATGTGGATTCTCCAGCGGCTAATACGATGGCTGTGCTCTCACTCCCCTATCTCCACGGACAACAATCATCCGAGGTGTTTTTCTCCAGCAGCCTAACAGCCCATTCCCAGGAAAGTTTTTGGAGTATCTCTTACAATGTTTACATCTCCAGTAATTGGGTTAAAATTAATCACAGGAATCCAATGTTACTGAGAAGGACGGACACTGAGGACAAGCCTCAGCCCTGCAGGAAGCCAGGCACAGCGGGACATGGCTCCCTGCCTGATGGCACGTGGTGTGCACCGGTGGGACTGGAGGTCATGGAGCTTGCTGGTGTGCCAGTGGTGCTCTGACAGCCGGCGAGCTCGCAGCACATCCCGCTCCGCACGTGCGCCGGTCAGGAGGGATGGCTGGAGTGCTCCTGCCCAACAAATCGCTTGGGGCTACATCCCGGTCAGCTCTGAAGACCACAAAGGATGGAGATCCCAGCATCTCTCTGGTCCAAGGCTGCACATCTCCTTGTAGATGAGCTTCTTCCTTCCATCTGTATCCTCTAGGATGGAGGCCACTGTCCGGCACAGCGACCTGGGAGCACGCATCCTTAGGGCAAGGGCTCTTGTGTTTAAAGAAATGCACGCTTGGCACAAGCTGATGGATTTGGGGTCCGAACAGTCGGTACAGACCCCTCCTCTGCATCCCACTGACCATCTCTGGGAGGAGACTGCAGCTTCCAAGAGTTTCCACAGCCTGTGGTGGGTTTGAAGCCACAAGCAGCATCTGCAGCATGAGCCAGGATCACGTCTGCTCCCTGAGCACCGAGTTTGGAAGAGACCACACGTCTCAGGTCCCACCAGGGCAAAACCCCAACTGCACAAAGTTAGTTGCGAGAACAGACACGGCTGCACTGACCCGCAGCCAAAGCCACCTGCCCTGGGGCAGACACAGCCCACTGCTGGGCTCCCCAAAGCCCACGCTGGGACATGTCCCCAGATGCTTCCTTCCCAGCCATGAATGCACAGCTTGGCTACCTCTTTCCCAAAAACAAAGACAAATGAGACAAATTCCACCAGGCAAGAATTCCCAGGGGCCAGCACATCCCCCAGATAATGAAAGGAGCCAACTGCTGCTACTCAGAAGCCAAAACCAAGAGGAAAATCAACCCCTCCCCATGGCCACGCTCTCCAGAGCACCAAGGGGTTTCCTCCTCCTCTGCCAAATCAATCTGGCCCCGACCCAAAGATGTACACAGACAGCCTCAGCTGCCTCCCCTGTTTTATTAAGCCATTACCAGAATCATCTTATCCCCATTTATAATGTTCAATGCGTGGTCTGAAGACTTCTCCAATCCAGTAATTACACGCAACACTCAGATGGATGAAATCGGGAGGGTATTTTACACAATTACACTGCATTTTCTAAGGGTCTGCCCCAATTTTTAAGCCCCCCAAGCAGTCGGCTGTCACCTGCACCCCAAGCCCAGAGGGGGCTTGGCTCGTTTTTTGGATAGCACATGGGTTTGTGGGGCAACACTGCTGCCCCAAACCCCCTTTGCCTCCACTGAGGGTCCCCCCCCAGCCCAGCACAGAGACAGGCAGAGCACAAATACCCAAGGAATATCCTCGGAGCACCCCCACCCAGCACAGACCCCACCGTTCTTCCCCTCCATCCCCAGCCAGCGCTGAGCCGGGAGGAAAATTAAGACTTTTCCCATCCTTCCATAGGTAACAGCCCCGGCCGCTGCGGCTGTCGCAATAAAACCGTTTTCTCTCCAGCCTCTCCCACATGCGGGGCCAGGAGATCGCTTTATCCCCCTGAATCCTGTAAATCATCTCAAAGCCATCCTCACAATTTATAGGTAGGACATTAAACATTATAGCCACTGACGGCATCAAATTACACTTGAAAAATTGAGTTCTGGCGGAAAATGAATTTAAAAACTAAATTAAATTAAAACCTAACTAAATTAAAATTAGGTTTCTAAACTAAAATGACTTTTTAATATTTTCAGGAGAAAAAAAAAACACCAAAAACCTTCTGTCAACTAATAAAATTTGCCAGTGTCTTTTATAGCTGACAAGTCCTGTCTGAGAGCAATTCTGGTTATGCTGCATAATAAATAACTGGAATAGAAAAGGCGGCGGAGGATGGGATGATCAGCTGTGCCATCTCGGCTCCTCTGAAGGGGGTTGGGAAAGGACAGAAATACCCCCAAAGCAATTAAAAAATAATCAGAATTAACACAATTTTGAGCAAACAGCCGGATGGGGCAAATCCAGCCGTGACGGCTCTGCTGTAACGATGCCGACGCAGCTCTGGTGGGACATTTGGGGACCGTCACAGCCCATCGGTCATGCGTCCCCCTGTGGGGATGTTCGGCCAGGGGTGTTGGAAGGAGGCTTGCTGATGCAGGAGCCAAGGGATTGGGGAAAAGACAGACCTAGCGGAGGCTAGGAACGAGGGCATTTCGATATATCTTTCCTCCAGGTCCGTTCCCTGCCAGCCCTACAGGGACTCATCGCACCCCACAAATTTCAATCGGTCTCACAACCACCACCTGAATAGATGCGCACGGGGACCGTGGACCACAGCATCCCGGATGTCAGCTGGAACATCACCGACGAAGCACCATAAGATACCACCTACCCGCTTTGTCTCTTGCTCGAGGCTCCAAACCATCAGCTGAAGCTTCCTAAAGTCTCTCCCCAGTCATTAATGGCGGTAATTAATTCATCCCGCTTTTTAAATAGCGTTCGATGTATGAGCCTGCCTGCTCGCATCTTGATCTCATGTTGTCAGGGCTTTGATAGAAGAGATACATAAACAGCCTGGGTGACCATACGTCTATTGATTATTAGTGCAGGCAGATTTAACACGAACACCGTAATAGGACACATCCAAACGAGCTTTAGGAGATGAGAGAGATCAAGCATGCGGCAAGTGGGTCTACACAGCCTCAGCCAATAACTCCCAGGGTCCAGGAGGAGTTTTTGCAAGGATTTGGTCCTGCAAAAGCATCCAGAGGAATAACACCAGGTGGATGCTGCTGGATCCCAAACCGGCACGGTCCTCGTAGCATTGCGTATGGGTGCTTGAGCTGGGGAACACAGGCTCAACCAGCAACGGCAGCACCGCAACCCTTTTAAAATGCTCTTTTTATCTCTCAGTATTATTTATTGCTCCGTTAAATTGGCAGGAACTTCGCCCACCCCCCACGCCGACTTGCTGCTGCTTCACAAGATGCCAGACTCGGGGGCTAGCCTGCTAGACGCCAACCCAACGGTCCTCTTTCAACAACATTAATTATCTCGAGTTTTCCATAACAAAAAAAAAAATCATCTTGACCCCACTGGCTGCCAAAGTGGAGAAGCTCGCGGAGGAAAAGGCTTTTATCTCCACATCTCAGAGAAGAGCCTCGTGTTTGATCACTCGGGGGTTTTTTCCCTCCCTCTTTGTACATTTTGAACTTTACAGACTGATTAATTCCTCCTATCGCGGTAAACTGCTGTGTACACTCTCGAGCGTTGACTTGATTTTCTTTCTATTAAAAAATAAATATCTTCCTAAGAAATTAAAAAAAGCTTAGCACATCTTTGCTCCGTAAGCAAGTTGGAAAGAACCTCAGCCTGGAATAGCGGGAGGGAGGAGGGGAAAGAGGCGAGTTGAAAAGATTCCTTTATTTTAAATTAAAGTTCAGGATTAAAGGCATCAGGCTTTCAAGAGTTATTGTGAAAGCCTTTTAAAAAGTCCCAAGTGGATAGTCCATAATCTTCTTTTAAATGGCTAAATTTAGAACAAGAAACCCTCCAGCCCTCCAAACTCCAGCCCTCCGCGTCTGGCACACGGCACCAGCGAGGGCTCAGGAATTGGGGTTTTTTTAATATGATCACGGTTTCACAAATAATGAACAAGATTTAAACTACTTTTATAAGCCCTGGGTCCACAAAGCCAGGCTTTCCTGAGCTTGGTATCAAAAGGATAACAAATAAGCATCCGTCCCTGCTGCCCATCAGCACGAAGGATGAAAGTCAGGAGAAAAAGATTGGAGCCATTGAGTTCAAAAGTTAATTTCTCCAGCTAGGCAGGGAAGGCAGAGGCAGGCACCATCCCCGATATCGACAGGCCAGATCACAGATCCCATTTATTGTAATTTATTCCCTACTTTTTTATTTCACCAAATTATCTTAACCCTTACCTCTCATCCCAGATCAATAGGCTGGCTGGCAGAAACTCCGAGCTGGTCACAAAAAAAATACAGTTTACATTTTACTTTCTACCTTGCAATTTAAGCTCCTTAATCGTGTCTAACAAATAAAGGATTTGACTGAGTTTGCTGCTATTTCAGATGATAAATGCTTCCAGATTTATGGTAGTTATTCATGCAAGGACTCCATTACATGTAAATCAATACCATAAAGAACAATTTGCTAAAAATATAAATACCATGTTTAGGCTGTAATGATATTAGCAAAGTGGGATTCTTGGTGGCTGTCTGTAGAATAACTGCACCTGTTCGAGCGCCCAAGCTGAGATCAGAATAGTGCTTGATGCTAGTCCGCCCTAAAAATAAGAAACAGCAGCAACGCCTGCTCTTCCAAACCGGCTCCTGACGCCCCGAGGGTCCGCGGGACTTTGCTTGCCATCCACACAGATGCTTGGTTACAGAAATCACAAAAAAAATTGCAAATAGATGCAAAAGCTGCTGCAAACCCACGTGCAAGGAGACCACAGCCTTCCGCAGAGAGCTCCCCCGCTCCTCCCGTCCATCTCCCACTGCAAACCGGAGCTGGGTGCCGGTGGCTTCTCCACCTTGAGATGTGCACCCTAACCTGACCACCGCCAGCGGTCTCTCCCTTTGGTTGATTACAGGGGCAGGGAGCAGAGACTCGGGGTTTATTTTTGTTGTGGTTTTTGGTTTTCCCACTCTGGCCAGTGCCGGGCGTCCCCGTCCCATGGCCGGCAGTGACACGGGACATCCTGCCCACGCCCAGGGAGAAGGATCCTTTCCCCCCGGGACCAAGGGCTGCGCCGAAGAGAGACATCTCTCCCTGTAACTACATAACTCAGAATAAAAAGTCAAAGCTTGAACACAGCACAATTAATGCAGGAAGCATCGATTTCTGTACGGCACCAAGCTGGCTCATTAATTCCAGGTGCTCCTACGAGCCAATTCCAGCACCGGCCTCCTTGCAACGGGAGATAAACGGGAGAATACCGAAGGCTGAAATTCTTTCATGCACTGACCTTTTATCACCACAGAGCTTCAAAAAAAAAAAAACACGCGCTCTCCACCACTCCCCTGCCCAAAACCCCACATTTCGGCTAGTGGTGCTGCAGAGCCACGCGAGCCGCTGTCCTGGGAACGCCAAGGCGGGGGCCACGGTTTCGAAATGCCTGCGGTCGCCAGGGACCGGGGCGATGCTCGGATGCAAGGGATGCCTCTTCAGATGCAAAGGACCAGCCACCTCCATGTGCCACGGCTCAGCCCCTGCCACCGCACCCTCGCAAGAGCCCCTTAATCCCTTGGTTCCCCTAGAGACACCCTCTTGCCCCTGGGCAGCAGGGTGGGGGGATGCCCCGAGCTTTTACGGAAGCCACTGGAAGTCGCTCAACCTCCCGCAAAGCATCAGAGACTGACACTGCTGCCCCAGTGCCACCCGGCCAGGAGAGCATCTCCCCTCACTGGGAGCCTGCTGCCTCAAACAGCCCAGGGAGGGAAAACCTGGCTGCAGGAACACGGGGCAGGTAGCCAAAAAATAAGCCCGAGAGGGGTAAAGCTGCCTCTTTACCCCAGCACCAGGGTCCGTGCGGGTGGAGGAGCAGATGAGGCTGTAACCCATCTGGGAGCCGCAGTATGGGGATGGGAGACAGGGGACTGGCCAGCCTGGCCTCCCCAGGCACCCAACACCCCCCCCACCGGGAGGGACCAGGTCCCTACGCAGGGGCCGGATGCAGCAGACAGCAGGGAGGGCGGCAGCATCCTCCCCGCTGTAACGAATGCCAAAGCTGGTTTGCACTTGATAGAGCCTGACAAGAGCAACAATCACAGATTAGTAAGAAAACTTCTTGCTTTTCAACAAAGGTTAATAAATAGTGACAGCATTAAGTCTCTTCTGATTAACTATGCTGAAAGATATTATTGCCGTTTGTAACGCGGAATCATTATTGGATTAAGCACAGTGTATAAAAATGAAATGTGAGTTTTAATCTCAAACGCAGGCTCGCCACGCTCCAGCGCAGACCGGGCAACTTGAATTAAATTCTGTAACTCCGACTGCAAGAAGATACCCTCTAAACCACGTCACCTTTCTAGGTTTTTTAGGGGGATTCTTTTCTTTCCTCAACTATAACAAAGCCACCGCGACGCGACTTGAGAAGCGTCTAAAAATGAGCCACATGTTCTGGCTAAAATTAAGCCCCAAATCCCCTGTCATTTCCGACTAGAGCATCTCCTAGGGAGGATTTCGCTGCGCTCCAGCTCCCAGCATGGAGCGGTTAGGGATGAGGGCAAGGAACGGGAATTGCTGCTCTAATTAGGAGGCACTAAATTAAGCACTTCTGCCCGTGCGTGAGCACCTCCGTGCTTCCTCACCCCATGGCTCTGGGCAGAGACATCTCAGGGGCAACATCCAAGGGCAGGGTATGGGGACAAACCGGGGCCACCAGCACTGGCTGCCACAATGGGGGTCAGTTCATGGTGGGACCCCTGCAGAGTCAGTGAACGGGGATGGGACAGATCCTGGGTGCTGATGGAGTGCAATGGAGGGGGCAGACACCGACCCCAGCACCCCAACCCTGGGAAGAGCTGCCCGGAGTGTACAGCGCCTCTTTAGGAGAGGGGACTGCCCCGTGGTGTCACCGTTCTAAGGGACATCCCGCTCCCAGGGCCAGACGGTGCTCGCTGCACCAGCGCTTGGTGTGGAAAGACGGGATACGGGATAGTTCAGCTGGAAGGGACCTACAACGATCATCCAGCCCAAGACGATCAAAGGGAAAAGATTTTTCTAAGGAACCAGTTAAAAACAAGACTCCCAAAGCAGGAAAACCGAAGGCGGTGCCCGGGCTGACACCGCTCAGGTCCGTACAGCGGAGAGGGAAGAGAAAACCTTGACGTAAACCTCAGGATTTGCTGTAACCTAAAGATTTCCACACGTCATGTAAGTTCTCTTCAGCTGCTCACAGGGCATTTGTGCACAAACCCGATACTCAAAATAGCAAAAAAAGGTGCTGCTGTGTTTGATTGGACGTACTCGGAATCGTCTACTGAAAGAGAAAAGCTACGATCAAGCAGAATTTTGTCAGTCTGGGGGTCTGTTCGGGATTCCTCCCTCCAAACCTCCCACCAGGACTTAAAATATCTTCAGGCTTGGCCAGGAGAAAATCAGGGGGGAAGATGAAAAGGAAAACTCATAGTAGAAGTGGTTCTTTTTCACCATTTTTATGAAAAACAAGATGCACTTTCTCCAGAAAAAAGGATTTCTGAGATGCTCTCGCTTGAAATACTGGGAAAAACAAATCTGAACGTCTCCCAAAAGAGAAGATTTTTGTTGTTTTATTTGAGGAGGATCCTCTCCTGCTTATCGTTCATACTGTATTACACCTACCTTATTTCCCCCCCCCAGCACTGGGGCTAGTTTAAAACATAACAGCTTAACTACTCTATTATTATAATTTTCCTTATTTTTATTTTTAAAATGATTAAGAGCAGCTGCTAGTTCACACCAGTTGGAACCCCTTGCCTTCTTTTCTGGATGAAAGGGGGGGTCTGTTTGTTGTAATGAAACCAGTTTGCACCTAGATCAAAGTCTCCGCTGTTCACTTCGTCGGAAAAGTGTTTGACACTCGTGTCAGAGTGTCAAACTATTTCATTACCACGCAAAGCGGAGACGCTTTGACTAGAGGAGATAAGATGTTTCCATCAATCGGCATCCAGAAACAGCCTCCCCACTATGATTCAAAAAAATGAAATAATAAGGTGGTTTCAGCCACAGCATTCAAACCGCGGATGTGTTAACGAAACAACGTAGTAATAAATAATGGCACGAAAGCAAAGCCCAACAGCAACACATGAGCATCCCACGATGCTCCTGCTGGGGTCACCGGCCAAGAGGAATTCCCACTTGATAAACAGGGAAAATAAAGAGCCGCTGCCCAAGGGAAGGGGGATGCTGCCGTCAGCTCATCCCACCATCAGCCCTGGTACCCCGGCTCTGGGGCAGGAGTCTGGGGGACATCCCTGGCCTTGCAGGTGGGAAAAGAGGAGTCAAGCCTGAGAAATGTCAGAAAGCCTAAAAACAACCCAAGTCTCTGCCCACTGAAAATAAAACCCGCAGGTGGGAAAGCCCACACCTTTGCCACCTCACAGCCCAGGCGTGGTAGAGATGAGGATGCGCAGGGGATGGAATGAACCAGAAGAACGTCACAACGCCCTCGAATAAATCACAAGCCCAATGAACCACAGCCCAAGCCAACTTCTTCTGCAGGGTGCCACCAAAGCCACCCCAACCAGGCAGGGCTCAGGGACTCACAGAAAGACAAGGAGCCACCGACGGAACCAGGATCAGGTCAGCAAAGCCCCAGGAGGGAGCTGGGACCCCTTGGACACAGCAAAGGAGGCAGTGGCAAGCTTAAGGGACTCATCACATAGGCAGAATGCATTTGCATTTGGAATGGACAGAGATTAGCTGTAAAATTAGTTAGAAAGGAAGATCTTAGGTGCCATCAGCTTTGTATCCTCTGAAAAGACCGTGTAGTGGCTGTGGTGGTCAAAACTGCTTTGGGGAAAGACCCCCGAGATGTGCTGCTCCCTATTTCTGGTCGGGAGTTGCACGTCGACATGAGACCAGGGCACACTTGTGCTCGATGCTGGAGGCAGCAGGGCGTTCCCGAGTGGCACCATCCCCCCAGCACTGCCAAAAGCAGGGATCACACCACTAACGGGCTGTGGGATCTTCTCAACAGTGGGTGCAATGAATATGTTTGTTCAAGGGAAAATAGAGTTGGAAGCAGCAGCCAGCCACGGTGGAGATTAGAGAAAAGCCTGCTTAGACCTGGCCGCGCTGGAGGAGCCGTATGGGAACACTTCATCCCTATGTCAATACAGCCACCGTAATGCCGGCAGAGCCACCGGCTCCGAGACCGGCTAGAAGTTACCAGCTGAGCAAATTCTGCTTGTTTAATTTTATACTGCCTTCAGGCACATTCACCTCTCCGATTTTCCCCAAAGACTCTCGCTGGAGGAAGGAGACTTACTCCTCGGGCTCAGCCTCCCACAGGATCCTCATGGACTTACAGAGGCAGAGGAAGAGCGGCCACAACCCGCACCGAGGATGCTTCCCGGGTTAATTCAGGTCAGAACCGAGCTCCGTCCGGAGCGAGCCATTTGGGGCACGGATGCAGATCCTCTCCGCTAACCTCTTTGCAAACTCCTCTTGCAAAATTGGTTTTTAGCAAAGCCACTTATCACCTTAACCATCAATCGATTCCCTGACTCCCGGCCAGAGCTCCCAGGATCCAATACAGCGCGGGCAGGAAAAGCAGAAAAACACAACTGCAGATGAAGGCACTAAAGCACGTGGCTGAGATCGCCCCCGACTGCAAGCGAAGACGGTGGTCAGAGGCTCACCAGGGGCTTCAGTGCCCTCGGCTTGGGGCCAGCCAGAAAACTTCTGCTATTTTTTTTCTGCCAGATCCAACAGAGAGATGCTCCACCCCACCAGGGCCAAATCCTGCCACCCGATGCCGTCGCATCGCTGAGCTGGGACCCACGCGCAACTCCGGCGCGATGCCAGACCCCCCGGCTCCCACGGGGCAGTCGCAAAAGAGAATAAACAAACAACGAGCAACCCCCGAGCATCCTTCTCCAGGGATCACGCGTCGCCTAAATCCGAGCTCGGCAGCTGGGACCGCCTGGCAGCAGCCGACGCCAGGACACGGGCTGCGAGCAGGAGCTCGCCGGCTGCAAGCCGCAGCTCACGGCCCCACGCGCTTCCCGGCAGTATCGATCTCCCAGCAGTAACGGCCGGTATAATTTTGCTTAGCTTCAAATACCTGGCGATCATGAATTCCTTGGCCACAAGGTTATAAAGCATTCTCTAAAACATGAGAAAAAGATTAAGCCTGCTTATAGTTAATAATATACTGTACACTGTCTATCAAGCTGGCTGTTTGCTATTGAGAGCCTACTATTAGACACTTATTTAAAAGGCCTTTCAAGGCTTCCCAAGAAAGTGCAGCTATGCATTTTATTTATTTATTTATTTTTTTTTTCTTCTGGTGAGAACTACTATAGATACACATCAATTCACTCCTGCAGATCACAGTCGCAGTAAATAAATTTTTCAGGAAGCTAAGTTCCACACAAAGCCTCCTCAAAGCTCCCATTTCACACAACGTCAATGTTTGGCCTCTGAGAAATAAAAAGCTCTAAGGTTGCTTTATCCAGAGCTGAATTATCAATTGTAGCTGCTTAAGAAAAAAATAAAAATAGAGCGTTTCAATGAGAAATCAGTGTGGGAGGTAAATAACACAGTTGCTAGATGGTGATGCCGGTTAGAGACAAAATGGGGAAAGCCAGGGATTTTGCCGGTGATCGATCCGGACCCTCTGCGACGGCATCCGCAGCCCCGAACGCATCGCTGCGGCTCCGCGGCGGCGACGGTAAGGAGGGAGCGACCAGCTTCGGGCGAGCTGAGCAGCCAGCGCTTGCGCTATTTTCTTTTATAGCTTTTTAAAGTAGCAGCCTGGGATTAGCCATTATAAAGTATTTGTCACCAAAAAAACCCCACGCCGGTTATAACCGTAAAAGCTGCAGCTCCTCGGATTGCTCGCCAGCTGCTCGCGGAGGCGGGACAGAGAACCGCCCAGCACCCTCCCGCGCCCGCCGCGGCGTGCCGGATTTTGCCGACTCGGATAGTGGGAAGGAGTTACAACCCACCGGGGCCCAAAACTGCTTTTCCAAGCAGCTCACCGGGATTCAGCAAGGGGACAGGAAGGGAGGGCAAGAAAAGCGTCTCGGCTCACCTTTACCCAACAATGCCCTCATCATTTTGCGTGGCAGAGCCAGCACTGCCGCT
This sequence comes from Psophia crepitans, assembly GCA_013399095.1. Taxonomy (NCBI): domain Eukaryota; kingdom Metazoa; phylum Chordata; class Aves; order Gruiformes; family Psophiidae; genus Psophia; species Psophia crepitans. The sequence goes on along the minus strand of VWZZ01005333.1, from coordinate 2,670,329 downwards.
GCGCGGCGTCCCGCGGGGCTGCTGCCCAATAACGCGCTCCTCGGGGGGCACATCCAAATCCCGAGCTCGAGGACTTGCTGGCGCTGTCAGAGCCAGGACCACGCTAATATTCAGGATGCTCCATCTGCTCTTTAAATAAAGAGATGCTGGGCTCTGTTATCGTTTAATTACCAGCCTAAAAAAAGACGAAGCACAGAAAGCCCTGCAGGCTCAGGTGACGCATCCTGGTAGGAAAGGGGGTTCTTCAATAAGAGAGCGAGGGATGGGTAAGGAGAAGAGGACCGGTGCCAAAAGGCAACCCGCATGTCCCCCGTAGCAAGACCTAACAAACCCAAATACCCCGTGGTGCCCAAAATTGTTGGAGCTTCGTACCTAGCTAAACAGCCTAAAAATCAAGGAGGAAAAAGGACAGGACTATGTGGTGGCCTCAGTAACTCCAGATCAAACCAGAACAGCTTTTGAGCAACGCATGGGGTTGGACCCACCAGCCCGGGGACTGTTGTGAGGACAAATTCATAGACCCAAAATGAACCCTGAGCTGCGAAGCGCCAAGCCCCTCGCACACCCGTAGATGGCAAACGAAGCGCCAAAGCACCGTCTCCAACCCCCCCCGGCGCAGTTTGCTCCCACCGCACGCGGGACCCAGCTCCCACCAAGCTGCACCCATGGGGGTGGCAGAACTGGTCCCAGCCTGGTTTTGGGTTAATGCTGTCCGGAGCAATGACATTAAAACCCAGGGACCCATCAGCGATTCATTTACTCAGTTGCTTAACACAAGGGCAATTCTGAGAGTTAATAAGTTACCAGAGGAGCCGCTGCCTTTCTCAAGCACAGGAACTGGGCAGCTCCCCACTGCCCGACAACGGACACTAAAGGCTGATCATCTCCATCGATGCTCTCTGAGCACCCGTTATTAAACAAAAATCGGGTCAGCTGCCCCTCTACTCTTTGCAAAAATGTTTTTCTTCCATCTCATCTCAGAAAATAACCAGCAGATGCTCAACAGAGAAGCACATTTTCCATCACTAAAATAAACTTAATTTTGAAGTCATGAACTTGTGACACCCATTGCTCTCCTGAAAATAAAACCGCCAGCGATGATATAATATGCATATTTAACCTCCTGACGTTGCTAATGTTTTTAGCAGAAACTGATATATCCCCTGCGCCCGCTGACAGGCACGAGAGCCCGTAAGCTCTCGCTGGGGCTGTGAGCAAACACCTATTACCTGCAGGGTATTTCCAGGTCCTAGAAATGAGCCCTTGGGCTTACGGTACCGTAATAACGCCCGGCACTGCGAAGCCCCCAAGGAGACCTTGAAGCATGGCTGGTTGTGGCCAAAAGTCAGCAAACACAGGGGACGTGGGTGCCCACGCGGAGCTGGAATAGGTTATGGCACCCAGGAGGACCAGGGAGCTCATCCCCATGCTGACATCCCATCGCCGGCATCCCCACCGGCGGCCAGAGGCTTTGGCACGCTCTTCCTGGTGCTTGAATCACCACCTCATCACATCAACAAAAAAACTAGACGTATAAATTGATAATACACCTCATTTTAAATAAGAGGCAACTCTTTCAAGAAAAAAAACGGAGTAAAAAAACCTGCCAGGAGCAAGCCCCCACACAGCCATGATCTTAATTGATCTGTGGCAAGAGGGAACATATTTATTTAAGGTTAAGGAGACTGCCAGAAGCAGAAGTTTTTAGAGTAAAATCCCAAAGCACCCAGGGCAAACCCATGCAAATTACCATCAGGACCCAGCTCTTATCTGTATCAATATCTGCCAGCAACAGCCCGTCCCCAGCCGGGCACCGCGGAGCCATCTGTACTCTGGTGACACTCTTCCCAAAGTTCCATTAGCGACAATTTTACCTTGCCTGTTATTAAAAACAGTAAGAGTCATTTTCAGGGAGTCTTGTTACAGCGGTTGTTAACACTTGCTCCAAGCCAAAATTTTGACCCTGAGGATTCCATTTAAGAAAAAAAATTATTTTAGGCACGTCTTAACAAGGAACGCATGCAGTTATCAAGATGCAATGCAATTATGTCAAGTTTGAGATGCTTTTTGTACCCCAAGTAATAAAAATTTTTTAAAAAAAAGCATCTGCCCAGGTCCCCACCCAGTTTAACTCTTAACACGAATCCAGTTCTTTTAATATTAATGATGAAATCAAAGTTAATCCCCCTGAAACTTTGCTCGCACCCAGGAATTTGGCCAGGACCTCCCTGCATCCCACGGGGGTTTGTCCCCTGCTCTCCCAGCACCCACAAGCTCATCTTGAAGGTGCTCCTTGGTGGCCCTTGGGGAGGGGGACTCCCCACTGGGATGCTCAGGAAGGGGCGAGCCAACCCTCCCCAAGATACTTTCACATATGAGATCTGGTCATTGGTAAGTAAATGTTTTTCCATCGATAACAACAGATAGCCAAATCAGAGCTTCACCGTGCCCTCGGATCTCTTAAACAGCATCACGGATTTCCTACCGAATCAGCAGATGAATCAAATACCTGGTGCGAGGCCGCAGATAATCCCGACGATTTATTTTGGGGGCGCCGGGGCGAGGGAAGGCGGGGGGCAGGCTCCAGCCCCGGCGAGGATTTGCGTATTAGTAAAAACAAACAATCCTGTAAATAACGAGACCCTCGTCCTGTCTGCACCACGCTCCTCTTATTGAGTGAGTCAGATGTTCTGCTGATTAAAAATTGATCCATTTCAAAATCTAATCAACAGAATAGGATTCTTTCATATGTTATCAAGGCAGCTGCTGACAACAAAAACCAAACCTGTTATTAACCCATGAACCCCAATGACCTGAACCTGGCTGGGCTCTGCAACTGTAAATTATTCAGTAGTCCAAGAGCAATACCCGTAAGCCTGATGAATTTACGCCCCGACCGGAGCCGGTGGGGGTTAAAGCCAATATCACAGACCCGGGGGTCCCCAGGGACGTGGTTCACGACACACTGCCACTCTGTGTCATGCCTGGGAATACATTACCAGCGTCTGCTCGGCTTCGCCTTGCAAATGTCTAGTCCTTTTTTTTCCCGCTGGTGGGTTGGGTTGTTTTTTAAATGACTTTCTGGATTCAGCAGGGCACCGTGGGGAACAGCCCCACGCCAGCAGCGGAGCCC
>VWZZ01005333.1:2595547-2635314 GCA_013399095.1 Psophia crepitans | reverse complement strand
AGCCTGGTTCCCCACGACAGCCTGGTTCCCCACGGCAGCCTGGTTCCCCACGGCAGCCTGGTTCCCTATGGCAGCCTGGTTCCCCACGGCAGCCTGGTTCCCCACGACAGCCTGGTTCCCCACCACCTGTCCAGCTCACCGCACCGTGGCATTTATTTCTCCCCATGGCAGATCCTCTGTAGCGCCTGTGGAGAAGTTCAGCTTTGGTTTGTGCTTCCGTTTTTACCTTTGAGCCCCTCATTTCTTCCATCTAACTCCACCGATGCACTGCAGACGCCGTGGGAAGGGGACGAGGGAGCTTCAGCGGGGCCGGGTCTGCTCGCCAAGGGGAGAAATGGAACCCTGGTAAGGGGTGGTTGCGTCCCCCTGCCCATCCCTCAGCACCCGCTCGCGTGTTTGGCACATGAGGAAACCATCACAGATGGCTGCGCGATGAATAAAAGGAGAGCATTTGTAGTGATGTCATCGCGAAACCCGCTCCTCTTATCGAGTTTATAAGTAGGGGAAGAACAGATGGCTTGAGCTATTCCACCCCGTTCGGTACCTGGGTTTCCATAGAAATCCCGGCGAGGCAAGGGCCCCCCGTGCCGGCGGGCAGAGCCCCCGGGGAGTGTGAGCAGGGAGTTCACCCCATCCCGCTGCAGCCAGGGAGGGCACTGGGGCTGACCCAGCAGCCCTCACCCCCAAAACAGATCCCCCCTAGCCCTGTCGCAGCCCCCTGGGCTGCCCTGTTCCCCCCACCCCCCGACGCTGCTCACCCCACCGCAGGCTGCTTCGGTTCCTCTCCAGCCAGGAATTCCCAAGGAAGAGCCTCTGTTCCCACTGGGAAGCACAGGAGGGGGAAGATCTGGTCCTGGTCCCGGTCCTGGTCCCCGTCCTGCGCCCCACATTGCCCCAGGCTCTGTGGAACAGGCACTGGCCCGGTTGCCACGACAGTGTCATCACAGCAGAGCATGGATGGGCTCTCCATGGGGACAGTCACCAAGGAGCGTGGATCAAAGGGGTGGCTGAGGCATCCCCACCCACCCCGTGGGGAGGGCTGGGAGCCCACACCACGTTGGCCAAAGGGATTTCCGTGCCCCCAGACCAGCCCTGAAGCATGTGCTCTGATGTCTCCCTGGTTGCGTGTCCGCAGCAAGCAGAAACCCTCATTTTATCGGTTCTTGCTTCTCTTGAATCATCCCATAACCTGGGACTTTGAAGCTTTCGTTCTGAGTAGAGCACAGCACCATGTCCCTTACCGTCCCCAGCAGTGCTTCGGGGCCACGAAGCCACCCTTCCCTGCCTCTGCTTCCAGCCCCACAGCCAGCTCCCTGAGCATCCCATCTGCTTTCCATCAGTTTTGCTCGTGGAGAGGCAGCAATCACCACATCACCACCACAGCCCTTGGCATCCAGACACCCTCAAGGCGCCCACCATCAGGAGAGCAGCAATGGTTGGCACTGCCAACCTGGGGAAGGTCCTTGGGGACAGAGGCTGTGTACGTGGCCAATAGAGGGGACAAATCGAGGATTCATGCGTGTTTCTCTCCTTTCCCTGCAGGGAAGCACACGGGAGCTGTGGGCTGAGTCACAAGAGCCGTCATAATCCCTTCCCCATAAGCTGGAGCACGTGGACGGCTCCTTCCCGGGGACTCAGCAAACCCCGAGATCCCTGGAGGGCTGAAGCACGAGACAGCGCTGGAGGCTGCAGCAGGGCTGTGTTTCGTAGCCCTGGTGTTGCTTACTCAGCTCTGGGATGAAGGGGAACAGAAAAGCGCTGAAGGTGAGCAAAGGGCATCCGCGTCCCAGTTCACAGGGCTGCGGCAAGTTCAAGGCGCTGAGCAAAATCCCCAAACGGCGCATCGCTCTTGAGGCTGTGCCTCCCCGTTGTCCCGGAGCCTTTGATGAGCTAACAAGCCAGCCATCAAGTTCCAGGCTAATTCACAGCCAGATAGGCTCGGAGGATGCATTTAAGTGGAGATGATTTTCATGGCAGAAAGCGGAATGTGGTGTTAGATAAGAAAAATCGCAACCAAGGGCAGAGCGACGCTGGGAAGGCACCGCAGCCTGAGGGTCCCACCAGGGCCGGGGGAAGCTCCCGTAGCTTTTCATGCTGCTCCTGCATGATCGACAGCTTCGTGGGATAATAGCGACAGCCTCTCCAGGGATGAGGTTGTCGTTCTGTCTTGGTGGCCCTGGCTGTGTCATACTGCAGATCCCTTCTCTCCGGTGTGTTTCTCTTCACCCTCAGCAGAAATAGGGCCAAACCTCCATTTCAGAATAAAGGTAGAGCTGCCGGGCTGGACGTTATTTTTCCAGAAACAATGCCGCTGGGTGGCTCACAAGCCTGGCTTCCCTTGTCTCGGACTACTCCAGCCTCAAAACACAGCCCATATTGTCTGTCCTTTTTTGTGTTCCTTCTCCATGGACTAATTCTCAATTGTTTAGCAATGAACAAGTCAGTAAATTTAAGTATTGAGGAGGGATCTGATTTGGTAGAGTCTGTGTCTGTCACACTCATTGCAGAAGCATTTATTTTACTAAAGGCGACTGTTTTCACCCAAACAATGCTCAACTGTCAGGCTTGCTCTGAGTGAGCGTGACTTCATTGTCCGAGTGGACCTTTAAGCTGTGGCTGAGCAGAACTGTGATCAGAGCAGGATGAGATCGTCTGTAACATCTGAATCCAGCGAATCTCCATCTTCTGGGAGAAAGAGAAGAAAAGTGACTTTTTATGCAGTTTTAATCTTAACCCATCTTCCCTGATTTAATAGGTACATTTAGCACTGATTGACACAGAGAAATTATTCCTTCAGCAGATTTGGGGTGTAATTAAAACCGCTTGTGCTATTTTAAGAGCCAAATTCTGATCGGTGCAATCGGTGTAAATCCTTCCCCATTTCAGCAATGTGTGTTCATATTTCCCTGTTTCGCCTGGTCCAGTTCAATGGCTGCAGGGGACGGTCAGGGCTGGCTCTGATCTGAGCTCACCTACCTGGGAGCGTCCCATCGACATCAAAGAAAATCTCTGGGGTAAGCTAGAGAATCAGGCCCGTATTTTCATGCAAATGTAATACATTCATGTTACTTAATGCCTATTTATAACAAATCCAGAACTTAATTCTACTTAACCCGTCTTCGGTGTTTGACACATGAAATCTGTGAGTCAGAGGACTATATACGGAACTGTCAAAACTTTCTTTTTCCCTCCTCTAAAAGCCTGGATTAAATCATAATCAAACTCCCGTCAGCTCCAGCAGCAGCACTGGGAGGAGCAGGAAGATGCTGACAGCTGCTAAGGCAGCGGGTGATGGAGACAGATCTTCTCAGCCAGCAGTCCGATGGCAAAACCTCACAGGAGAGGTCCTGAATTCAGACACACGCTAGGTCCATCTTTGCTGAAACGTCATCCCACGGACCTGGAGTGATACCTTGGCCTCGTGGTGTCACCTTACCAGGACTGTGCCTGGGAGCGGCCTCCCATGAGCACATTCTCTTCCCAAGTTTTTATTTCTTTCCTCCGATGAATGGTTATCTTCATACGTGCATGAACCATACCAGCCTTCAATGTGCAGGAACCAGTTTTGCTCCTAAAAGCGCTGCAAACACACTGGGAGTTGTAGACCTGCAGCCTTTTGCAACTGGCCTTGAGTTTTGCTCCGTGTCTCTCTTACAGAACAGGTTTATTTCCAAACACACGCCATCTAGTCTTCCAAAGCCGAACCATTCCACCCCTGCACGATACCGCTTCTTCTTGCCTGCCCTTTCCCAGCACGCACCCTCCCGGGAGAAAAGGCTCTTGTGCCCAGCATTCCAAACTTCCAGTGCTGCTCTCCTTATTTAACACTTAAAGTCTCAACAAAATGAGAGCCAAATATGCCAGACACTCTACAAATGTGGAGCAAGACATCCTTCTCACACTGAAAATTTGCAGTGTAAAAATAGCAAGAGCATATCCATCATTAGAGACAACAAAACAGCACAAAAGTAGCCGGTTTTCACCTCTGGGTATGTTTTTCCTGACAGTCGGCACGCGCAGCAGCCTCCAGGTAGCAGGATGGGATAGAGACGTCTCTGTATGGGCACGTGGCTCCAAGTTTTAAGAGTAATTGGCCTTAAGTAAGGGGAGAGCAGGCTCTTTGGTGCCTCCTCGCTTACAGCGAAGAGGAATTACAGCTCTTCACTCCAAGAGGAAATTGTCATCGTAATTTCCTGCAGATGGGTGTCTTCTGAGCTGCTGACACCAAGCGAAATGTGATTTCCAGCAGCGAACTGACTCCTTCGTGGCATTACTTGGTATTTTTTTAAAGGGTCATTTTAGGAGCAAGTTCCCCAGACCTTGACTTTGGGAAAGTAAAACTCTCTTCCACTGCCAGCTCAGCCCCTCCAGCAGAGCCTAATAACACGCATTTCCTTCATCCCCCTGTGTAACTTACAGACGCCTTTGGCTGTAGCAGGTACACCGTGCCGAATTTCTGCTCAAAGGCTGCCGCTGCAGGCAGGAAAACGCAGGAGCAAAATAGCTGAGGAAGCAAGAAAAGACCTCCAAAAATTTCACTGGCCTGAGGTCAAACCCGGCTCGTAGCAAGCACGCGTAGGCTGCGGGAAGGTTTCAGCTAAAGCAAGAGAAGAGAACAGAGGACTCACGGACAGAGCCGTCACAGAAGCTGCTGTTACACGGGGTCTCGCCTGACCGGGGTTCTCTGAGCAAGGATTTTATTTTGCCTGTGATTTAGCCCTTAGCAGCGCTGCTGATCCCTCAGCAGTTTTGCGGGGACAGAACCATTTGACCGGCTAAAACCCAAGCAGGAGGCAGTCTTGCTCAGCGGTGGGATATGCAATGCAATAGCCGAAGGTCCGACGGGGCACTTGGCTACGGCTCAGCCGAGCTGATAAATTCCTGCTGTGACCTCCCAGATCTCCCCCAGGCAAGTCTGTTGGCAGATCTAGATACCGTGCTGGAAACCCTCCGTGCCAGATCTAGCTGGAGAGCACGGGGAAGAGGGGTGGGGAGGTGATTTGTGGCTGAAAAAGCTGCACATCACGGAGGGGGAGTCCCTTCCCCGTGCCCCCCAACAGCTCCCCATCAGCTCTGGGCAGAGCTGGGCAGCACGGGAGAGCTCAGCTGGTACAGCCCATTTTAGAAGAGCTATTTCCAATTAATCGTTCCTGATTACCGCCCCGTGCAACGCTCTTGATCAGGACTAAGAATACCTTATTAGTTGAGCACGCTCTGGAAGTGGCTTAAGGCAACTGAGGATTTGCCTGCGTAAGATCATTCAGGGAAACTATTCTGAATTAACATTTAAAGGCAATTAATTAAACTGCTGTACGGGTGTTTGCACCATCTGCATTCAGCTTGTCTTCTTTCACTTTTCCAAATGAAGGCCACTTGTCTGGGTGGGGCACAGGAGGAAAGGATCCTCGGCGAGCCCACAAGCCCCAAGGAAAGCTCGACAGCTGAAATAACTCTGCCTGGAGGAGTTGCACCCCAGGTCCAGCCTGGCATGGTGTCCATATGGACAGTCCCAGATCTTTCTGTCTCCACAGTTTTGGCTTTACAGGAGGGATCTGGGCACTCCGGGGTTTCCCCTTCCACCAGCACCAGGCAAGAAACTGGGTGCACCAAGTGCTCTCCTGGCTCAGAGACATTAATGCCCGATTAAGTAGATGACGGTGTGAGACAGTAACGTGCTGGGACAAACACCGGCCAACAACCCGAGGTGGATCAGCAGGATTTCCCCGCCTGAGCATCAGCACGGCGGCTGGACTGCCGGAGCAGAAAGCCATGGACGTGGCAGCAAGCAGGTCCGTGGGACGAGGCAGAGCAGGGCTCCTTCAGCACAAACCTCCCTGGAGAAGAGTCAGCCCAGCAAAGCCACTTGCAGCCTTTTTCTTTGATTTAGGACACATCTCCTAGTAATTACCCTGCCTTGGCCCTGCCATTTTTCTGAAGCGGAATTTTAGACCAGCTTCAGGCCCGGAATAGCCGCTTTCCCAGCCTACCGCCAGCACCGCAGCCCGTCTCTGGAGAGGGAACAGATTGTTCTGAACAGTCTGGTCCATTTGCCGTTTCTGCGAGCTGGCTGCATTCGCTGTTCATTGCCACTCACTCAGCAACTGATCTTTTGCAAGATCGCAGCTATCAGCTGCCCCCCCCTCCCGGCAGCCGTTGCTTCACGCCCCTCGCTGCAGGTCCAAGGCTTTACGAGGGCCATCAGCTGGGTTTTGTAACAGGCGGTTGTTACTCAAGAATTAACTTAAATTGAAGCTTTGCAAAAGAGAATCCCAAGGGTTCGGGCTGTGTATTTCTCTTGGCGTAAACCTGAAGCAACTCCCAAGGAAATGTAGAGGTGACACTGATCAAAGCTGGGTTATAACGAGTCCTCCTGGGTGTTTTGCTCGATGCGTTAGCACACATTTCTGGGACTAGTTCAAAAGGAAGCTGAGCAGTTCAGCGATGTGTTGGAAGAGAGAGCCCGTTTCTAACCCTGCTGCTGACAGTGGTCTGCCGCGGGTCGGGCGTGCAGGAGTGGTCATCCCCACTGGCCAGGAGCATTCTGTCCCAGCAGCTGTGAGCAGTCCCTGCCTGTCGCAGTGGTACCTCCCTGGGCTACTGGGCTGACCAGAGCAGAGGGATGCAGGGATGCAGGGATGCAGGAATGCAACCATCCCCTGCCTGCTCGCTGCTCAGAGGGAGGAGTGGAGCAGGAGGCGGCAGAGATGCACGAGTTGCTTGGCAACTCCCCTGCAAATCTCCTTCCTGTCAGAAAACATTTTTTTCCAGCGATTCAGCTGAGTTTCACAGGCGCCGGATCAGGCCTGGCTGATCAGGTGGTTTTAAGAAGCCACACACCATACCTGGAGGGGCTGCGCATCCGCTTTGGCCAGGTCCTGGCCGTGCAGCCAGGCAAAGGCTGCAAAACACGGCTCCTGACGGGCACTGCGCAGCAGGGAGGGAGTGGCAAGGCTTCCCAGGGCTTTGACATGCCCATTTCAGCCTCTGCTGATGCTCCTCTGACGATGACTACGATGCTCTGCATCGCCTCATACTAGCAAAAGACGACGCAGCCATCTCCCCCTCTCCCGTCTGCAGGCAACCCATGAATGGGGCATGAGCCACCTCTGGGGGGAAACGAGCAGCCGATGCCAGCCCAGGCGAGCTGCTCCCTGGTCCCACCGGCCAGCACAGCCCCTCCATTAGCCGCCCTTTGCTCTGTCAAGGCTGAGAGAGAAGCTGGACTAGGCTGACCCTACTTCAAACTTTGTGTCCCTCCATCACTGCGGGAGCAAGGCTGCAGCAGCACCGTCCCCTGCTCATCCCAGCCAGGCTGTCCTCTCATGTCCCATGCTTCAGCCGTCCCTCAGGCTGTACCTGGCTTCCTTGAGCCCCCAAACTGAGCGGTCAAACCTGACCTGAAAATCCATGTAGCTCTTTCGTGGCTGCCCAGCCTCGGCAGTTTTCGCTCTGCGTGCAGAGGGGAAGGAGAAGGAAGACGGGCCAGGGTGGTGCCCAGCATTTCATGGGGAACAGGGGCAGGAGGGAGCAGGATGCTGAGGGCCACGCTGGGCTTGGTGGCAGAAATACAGTTGAAGGGAAAAAGGGCAGGAGCCCAAGGAGTGCAGGACAGCCCCGAATCATTGCCAAGCAGGCTGGATCCTGGCACATACAGCATCCCTCCGCATTCCTGCTTTGCTCCACTCCCGCTTGCCTTTCCCACGGGAGATGCTCCTGGCTTTAGCTGCAGGTCCTGCAGGAGCACAGCCTCACCGACACCACCGGCGGGGAGGGATGAGCCATCCAAAACTCCCATTAACCCCCTCCACACATCGGCATGAGCCGATCTGTGTGGGAGCTGGTCCTTCTGCTCGGAGCTAACGAAGGAGGGAATTTCCTCAAGGAAAACAGAATGGTCTCAACCCGAAAAGGCTTTTCACTTCTGGATTTTTTGGTTAAGAACGGTGGCTGGAATTTTCGTCTTGCCTGTGCTGACACAATCCCTTCTCCTCCAGTGTGGGAGGGGAATTTTGCCCACTGATATTATATGCCAAGTTTAGATGGAGATAATGATATACTGTTCGGGTTTCTATAGATTCTCAGGTCATTTTGCAAACATAAATTAATCTTGACAACGCAGCTGCAAGGAAATGGAGGTTTTATTGTTCCTGATTTAAAGAGAGGGAAACTGAGACCCGCGGAGTAAACGCTTTTCACCAGGTTGCAGGGAAAACAAGCGATGGAGGCTGGGAGCGAACCCAGGGTCCCGAACGCTTTTCCGTTTCTCGCAGCGCTGCAGAGCGCTCCTTCCCACACAAACCCGTTCTGGAGCATCATTTTACACCAGCCCAAAATGTAACTCTCTCTTTTATATTTAGCTCCCAGGTTCTGTAAAGGGACGTTATATAACAGACCTCAAGCGTGGCATTTTATAATTTACCAGCTCCACTTGTGCTGCTTCTAGAAACCCGCCTGTGCAGTGTGTTCCCCGGTTCAGCGCGGAGCTCTCGCCCATCTCCTTCTGAGCTGGCAAAATATCCCACCGGGCACTCATCTGCGGTTTTCAAACCCCGCAGCGTGCCATCCCACTGGCTCCAGGCTGCCATGCTGTCTCTTAAGCAATTAGCGCTGTCGTTAGCTCCATTTCGTTGTCGCATTTTTTGCTCCTGCCGGAGGAGGAAAGGAGGAAGCTGGACGTGCTGCTCTCCGCGGGCAGCTCCAGCTCTTGCTGGTGGAAAATCTGTTTTTTGGGTTGCAAAATGGTCCAACAGGCTCTGAAATCCCTGGGGGGAAGCTGGGGGAGAGGGCATCCAGGCACCTCTGCCCAGCTGGGCTCTGCTGGGAGTCCCCTCTGGCAAAAACTGATGTCCCCAAAGCTGCGGGGGAGTGAGGTGCTGCAGCCAGCAGTCAGCACTGTGTGGGTACGGCCCCGCTGCTATACGGTCCCTGTATCCCTGCTGCTCCCTCCCCTGGGCACTCCAGGAGGGCTCTGGACTCCCCCTGTGCATCAGAAATGGGGGTTTACAACCTGGGAGGCACTCCCAGCGAGAAGAAACCCAACCTGGAAGCTCCAGAGGCCACACGATGTCTTTAACGCTCAGTGCTCCCAACAGCCTGCCCAGTCCTCTCCAGACCTGCTGCCCCAGCGCAACGCAAGAGCCCGGTGCCTTGGGAAGGCCCCGCACTGCCGAATACACCCGTCCCCACACGTGTCCTCGTCCTCTGACTGACAGCGAGTGAAGCACGGACCCACCGGAGCGGGAAGAGCACCTCACCTAACGCCCAGCCTGCTCCCTCCGCCTGCAGCAAGCTGCTGCTGCTGGGCTTGGGAGAGAGATTTTCCAGCAGCTCCTCTGCTCCAGCAGCGAACACCCTCTCCAGACATGGCTGGTCCTGCCAGGGCACCCGAGTCTGCCCGGCACAGAGCAGAGGAGGCAAACACCAGACCACAACCGCACCGGTCCCTTCTGGCACTGCAGCACAAGCCTGGGGTGCTGGCAGCCTGCAGACCCCTGTCCCATCCATGTGTTGAAGTGTCTCCGTGCTCTGAATGTCTGTTGAGATTGCTGGAGACCTTGGAAATCTGGGCTGTGTGGGCAAGGAGAGAAACACCAGGGTACCAGCTTTTAGGATGCAGCCCTGATGGGTGCCGGCATCCAGCTGGGAAGGTCGCAGAGATGCAGAGGTGCACTGCAGGGTAAGCACCGTTGCAGGGCTGACACCTCCAAGGTGAGCTGAGGCTGGCAGGACAAACCCGACTGACAGCGTTTCTGGCTTGAATCCCTGCCTGCAGGCAGAGGCCAGAAGCCACATTAAGGAATATTTGCTGAAGCGGCGGTAGAGGAGGGCACCCTGGCTCACCCACCGGGCGCTGCAGCCCCCCAGCTCCTCCGGTACCGTGAACCTGCTGCTTCGGGGGCCCAGGAGCCCTGGGTGGACAGACGGACAGCCAGCCAGCCCTGCTGCACTCATCTCCAGGCCAGGGCGATGGGGCTGATCCCTCGCCTCTTTCAGCCGAGCCAAGCAGTCACGTGGAGCAGCCTTAAATCCAGCCGTGTGCCTTTTCCAACACACTGTTTCTATAATAATATATATACGCCGGAGCTCCCTGGAAGTTCTGCCATAAGCCCTCACGCCTGGTGCCGATGAGCAGCGAGAGCTCATCCTGCTCCTCACTTCCTTCTCCCTGCAAAAGCCGAGCACTTAACTCCCAGATTATTGTAACCTTCAACATTTGCAATAAACAGCAGGGAGGACTTGGCGTGTGACTCAGAGAGGGCCGAGGAAACGACCAGAAACTTCAAATCCTGAGCTGAAAATACTGTTTTACTAAAAATACATGTCCAGCCCGTTTCAGTGCATGAGACTGTCTGTGCCCTGGGAGGTGAGTTGCAGTCACATCACTGAATATCATCATCAAACAAGTGAAACAGAAGAGTATTAATTAATCAAGCAGTCGATGGCACAGCATTTAGAGGCTGTGCTTGGGAGAACCTGGGAGGAGCAAGTGGAGGACTTAAAGCATCACTTTGTGCTCCCACTGCAACCCAGGGGAGCCGGGGACACGCCGCAGCCCAAAAGGCATTTCCAGAGCCAGCACCAGCAAAAGCACGGGGATGTGTGGTCACCCAGCGTGGGCATATATGACAATTTCCATGTTAATCAGAGCACAATAAAAACACCAAACAGAAATGAGCTCATCGAGCTCATCGGCATGGCTGAGCTCCCGGCACACAAGGATCGAGCACGTTCTCCTCAGCCTGGCAGCTTGCGCCCCTGGGATTTCCAATCCCTCCTTGCGCCCTGGTTTTAAGCCCCAGGGAATTCAGCAGCCGTACCACAGTTTCACCAAACGACTCATGACTCTTCGCCTTTGGACCTTATTTCCTCACCGCTCCCCGGTTTCTCATGCAAATGTTACGCTGGGCTGAGGTGCTGCAGCTCCTGGGAGCGGTTCGGGCATCGCCTCGTGCTCCCGAAGGAGCAAGGATGAGACGGGGCAGATCACTTCACTAGCTGGAGCTGGGAAGAGACTGCAATATGCACCCTTGGTAAGTAAATGCATACTAAAAGTAAGTGCAACCTTGATAAAAAAAACCATTAAATTCATTAAAATGCATCTGCAGCCCAGCAATGTAACACTGCAGCGAAGAGCTGCTGGCTTGTTCCACCTCCCCCTCTGCAGCCAGCAGCAGGGACCGGAGCGTCCGGCCACGGCGCGGGGGACAGCAGGCAGCGTGAGAGGACACCCAGCTCGGGGAAAGGCCGTCTGAGCAACCGAAATGTGAAAGGGTGCAGGCAGGAGGAGAACAGAGGAACCGGTGGCTGCTTGCCCTGTGTTACCCCGTTGCCCGCGCTTACGCTGATGCTAAAACCGAGCGCGCTGGTGTTAACCTGCGTTGAAAGGGCAGCAAAGACAAAGCGAACAGAGGCTGGAAGAAGCAGCACGTGCTCTGCCACGACTGTCCCCGTGGGCCCTCTCCAGAGGTCATGGCTGGGTGACCATGCATCTATTGGCAGGGTGGGCTCCGCAGGGGCTGGGACACGCGTTTCCCAGCGTCTCTGATCCGCTCCAGGGCTGCTGCGCAGACCCCAGCAGCGAGCGGGTCTTGGGGCTGAGCCCAAGGCTCCCTGCCTCCTCCACTCTCGGGCTTGTCCTGGGCAGCTGCCCCCGGATCGTTGGCTCCAGCACGCGCCACGGTTTTCCTTCCTCGGCTGGGGAAGGGCAGCGACCTTGCGCTGCTCTCACCTCGTGTGTGCCAAATCACAGCTATAAAAGGGAGAAAAGTTCAACTGAAAAATACCGCTCACCTTTTTATAGAAGAATATGGGATCTGTCAGATTTCAGCTGAAACCCTTCCAAAAAGCCAGGTGCGACTTTTTCTATATATATCTAAATAAAACCATTTCTTTTATACAAAAAAAAAGAGCTCTGGCAACTATCCCACGCCGAGAAAGACATTTAATAGAAGCCACACAAAAGGTAGTCGGTCTCACCAGCAACTGCACATCTATCGCTTCCAGAAAGCTTGACGCACGGATTCAAAATCGAGGATGAATGTCAGCAGTCAGATCCCTGAGGCTCTCCAGTGACCTACATGCTACCGAGGAAAAAAAATTCCCAACACTTCTTTGAGGTTTTGTTGGAAGAAGTGGCAAGGTAGGATGGCTCGGCTGGTCCCTTCCTCACCCATGTTGGAAAAGTTAAAGTCACAGCAAGCTTTGCACGGAGGGAACTCTTTGCAGATAAGTTGAACAGTATTGGAAAAGGGGTGAATGTCAAGGCCAAGGGCTGGAGGCCACCAAGGCTTTCGCCTTCGGTGGAGGCTGCAGAGAAGCGGGCTGTGTGGACACATGGAGCTTCTCTGACCCCCAGCAGGGATTCTCCTGGAGATGTTCCCAGCCTGCTTCATCTCTGGATGCTCGTGTTTCAGGCTGAGCTACCTGGGGAGAAGCAGCTGTGTTGGGAAGAGGGTCCCATGAGGAGATACACAAGAGACACTATGATGGTTCAAATTATCATCAGATAAAACCTTCGGGCATGCAGAAACTTTCACAAACTACTTTCCTTCTAAAACATTGCCGCTTGGCCTCAAAATCCGCTCTTCTTCCTCATGTGCGACAGGAGGGGACCTGTCCCTGCTGCAGGTTTGGGAAAGATACATGTGCTGAATCCATGAGAGTGTCGGGAGGTGCAGTGAGAAGGTGCACTCTGATGCTCACCAGGAAGGTGGAACCTCACATGGGGTGTCTCTTCCCTGCTCCAGCCTTGATGTGACGCCTACTGCCACCGGGCACATCCTGGCTCGTGCTGGCTCGGCGGTGATGGGCCGAGCTGGGGTGGCTCTTGGCGGCTGGCCGGAGTCCTGCCTGATGTGTGCCTGGGTGGAAACGTGAGGCCCGGCCGCCTGCTGCAGCTGGATCTGACAAGACAGAGCTGAGTGCTCGAGCTGAAAGAACCCGTACAGTCCTCTCTGCTTCGCAACGCTTGTTCCCTTTTCCTGTCTGCCACGATTGTCCGAGGCAACATCCACCCAGGTTTCACTCTCTGCCCATAGTTGGCCTTTGTACTCCTCTCCCTTTCCCACAAAGCACATTAATTTCTGCAAACCCCCTTTATAATAAACCCAAACCCACCGAGCTGGGTGGCGAGCATCCCCTGGAGAGAAATGGAAGGGTAGGATGGGACATGGGTAACAAGATGCAACAATACATTTGAACCCTAAATGCATCCTTGACTAATCAAAGCTGTTCTGGCTGCAAGGTGAATGCTTCCTCTAATCTCTCTCTTTTTTTTTTTCTCTTCTTTTTAAAAGGAAGAAACAGACTGTCTGTGCCCACAGCCATTCGCTCTGAGGCAGAAGTTTAACGTCACCCCCATGTCCGGCTGGCTGACCCGGAGCGAGTGCGATGCCGAAGTCTCACCCGATCCCAGTCTTGCACCGGGCTGTACCTCACCTGCTGCGCAAACACGCGCGTGGTGTTCTGACTGCGAACAAGGCATCTGTTTTTAAAAGGCAAAAAATCACGTGAAGTGAAACATGGAGGCAAAGAAGGGGAAAATTGAGTTCCCAGAGAGCAGAGACTGGAACAAAAGTGGCAAGTTTCCAAGGCTCCCTTTTCTCCACAGATTAATGTTCCTGACTCTCCTGTCTCACCTGCCGCCTGACAGCGTACGTGTGTATGGAAGCATTTACGTAAAAGCCCAATTTATTGGCTAAAAACCACTATTGTCTACGCTATCATCCGCAGCCCTTAGATTTATCAGCGTACCCAAACCAAAACACAATTTATCACCAAAGCCACCCAGCCGGAGACTGGCGAGGGAGAGAGCCTGGCTCCAGCGCCTCGGGTCTGTCTGTGCTGTGACCCAGAGACGGGATTGCAGCTCCCTGGGTCACATTTGTTTTAAACCAGCTCGCACCAGCACCCCAAGCACTGTGGGCTTTCCGTCGGGGGCACCCCACGGCGCTTTGCAAGCTCTCCGATGTGCCAGAGATCTACACGGTCTCCTGCTCCGCTGCTGGGCTGAGCCCCCACGTCCTCTCCAAGGGGTGCCGGGGGCTCTGCCCTGCCACGGCTGCGCACGACACGGAGGAGAGACCATCCCAGGAGAAAGAGGGTTTCCTCGAGTCGCTTCCTCTGGATGCGGGTGCCGGTCTGTTGATCCGAGAACACAGCTCGGTGCGACTCAGGCTGAGGATTTCAAATGGGTTAAATCAGTTTCATACCCATTCCCTCGACCGGATAATTACCATTAATTATACAGGCTTGAACTCTGGCCATGCTCTCTCGGGGACGTGGGAGATGCTGCTTTTGTAAGCGGCTGCGTGCCCAGGAGAGCCAGCGCAGGACCCCACCTGCCGTCACGCGGCAGCCGAAGGTGGCTGCGGCAAAGGCAGCGCTCGCCGGGCGGCGCGGCTGGAGACCTCATCCTCCACGTTCTGCCCGGTCCTGAGGGATGCCAATGGGGGGAGGATGCCCCAGGGCAAAGCAGCAGCCTGCAACGGCATGCCCGAGCTGCGTGGACAAACCAGGAGGGAACCCAGGGACCAAAGGTGACTCCAGCCACCGATTCCTCCGAATCCTTTTGCACCGATTTTTGCGCAATGTTACGTAAGAGCAGCCTGGCTCCTGAAAACCTGCCAGGGTAGCGAGCAGCGAGCAGCAAGGAGGAGGTGAGAACAGAAACAAACAAATAACCACACGTGGCACCTACCTCCACAATGGACCACGCTTTCAAACGCTGCGTGGAAGCAGAAAGTCCAGGTGTCCAAGAGCCGTTAGTGGGATTGTTCTGGATTTTCAGGAGCGTGAGGGAAAACAAAACCTGGACCAGCAAAGCCACTGCCCTCTGGACACGTTACCTGTCCCAGGCCTGGGAAGGCTCTGGTGCGCCAGCCTTTGGGAAGCCGGCAGGCACCTGTAGGTAGGATTTCCCATGTATTTCACCTGCATTTCAAAATCCCCAGCAGAATTAGGGATCCCCAGGGTGGTGGAAGGTCTCCTTCTCATTCCTGCATCTCGTGTTCAGTCGTGTGTCTCCCACCAGGGTCTGTAGAGGCACAGCAGCCATCTGACCAAAAGCAAATCAACAGACCTTCGCCTTATTTCCAGTTTTCCACTTCCCTGACAGCCCTCCCAGTCCTCCTTTTTGATCGTTTTTAATTAGAGAAGCAGCTAATTAGATGAAGCAGTGTTATGCTGGGGTAAAATCTGAGGAAGCAAAGAAGCCAGCCATGTCCCAGGCTGCTATCATGCATTTCTGGCCAATGCAATGAGGAGCATCCACAGTGCTTTTTTCAAGCCACGTGAAGCTGAAGCTACACAAAAACACCCCATTTAATTTTTCTGAGAAGCAGTTGCCTCTTCCCACCCATCCTGCAAGGTCTGTTCCACACCATGGGACAACTCACACCCCTCTGTAACCACATCCAGGCAGACTGAGTTGAGCCACGCAGACGGCCACTCCGCTCCCCACTGCCTTTCCTCTCGCACAGCGAAGAGAAAAGGGAAATTATGCTGGCCCCACCGCAAACCAGCTGAAGAAGGGCCGAAAAGCCCTTTGCTGGACGTACAGCACATGCTGTCACATACATTTTTCCCTTTTCCCCTCCGCGAACAGCTCAGCTGAGCCCAGGGAAACCTGCAAGAGCTTTCTAGCCAGTTATGAAACTCAGGCTTTGGCAGAGCGCAGAGATTCCTGACTGAAGAGGGGAGGACGAGGGCTCCACTCCTTGCCAAAGCAGCGTCAACTGATCCGCTACGGGTGTTCTCCACTTGAAGCAGGACAAAGCCTCCTTTAGCACTGCTTCTCCTCTTCTTCTAAGCGACGGAGCAGACCTCTGCCACGCTTGCCTAGGGATGCTCGACGGAGGCAGGACACAGCAATCCAGTAGTTCTCCAAATGGCTCTTGTGCCTGGTTTAGCCTTAAAACTCAGATTCATAGGAGAAACTCACTGAGAAGGTGGAATGTGTTATGTTTTCTTAATCCAAATAGTTATAGCAGGAAAAATCCTATTGTGGTCACTGCTATATTAGGAAAAAAGTGACTTAGGACATTTTTATATAAGAAGGATTTTATTGGCAGTATTTTTGCCAATGTGAACCTTCCAAAACTCACTAACAGAACATTTTTCCACTTGAAAATACCTTTCATCAGAAACCCATGAACCCATCGACTTTTACAAAAAAAAAACAAAAAGAAGTAGGAGGGGAGGAATGGCAAATCACATTTCCCTCATATCAAAATAGCCTGTTTCGAAATTCGCCGAACAGAATCTCTTAACATTTTTTTATCGCAAACATGATTTTAACAAACTTGAGACGGACTTGTCGTCACTGTTGACAGCTTCTGTTGGTGGGAGATCTCAGACAGAAACCAGCTGTTGAGACTGCGAAACATTCAGCTCAGCAGAGATCAAGGCTGGAGAGAAGAGAGAGCGTAACGCGGTCTCCGGCGGGCACCCTGCTGCGGGGTGTCAGGCTGGGGTGTCATTCGGCTTCTGCACGTGGCGTGAGTCCTTGGGGAGCCCCAAGGCAGCAGCCAGCCCCGAGCTCCTCGCCAGGTCCCGCACGGTGCAGCCACCTGCCTGCAGCGTGCAGGTTTTGTTGCTGGAGGGAGATCATTGCACTGTATGTTTCGTAAATAAAATATGACACTAAGAAAACACTCGCCTGTGCGTCATCGACTCCCTTCCGACCAGGACACGGACCCCTACATCTTCAGATCAGCCTCGCGGCATGTTCCAGCTGCTCTTCTTTTGTCTGACTAATTGGCACCATCAACCCCCAAAACTCTGCAGCATCTGAAATTTGAGGGTCAGCAAAACATTTGAGACAGCAGAAGCAAGAAGTAGGCATAAAAGCTTTATCACGATTGTAACACAAGGCAATCTGGATGCAGACAGTAGGAGTTATGAAAACATTTCAATCTTGGCTGTGTATTGAGTTAGGAAAAATAACATTTGACCCACAAGTCACCCGTTCTTGTTTCTGCAGTGTTTGAACAGCCCGTGTAGATCTTTGTTTGAAATGTACACAAACACACTGAATTTCACGGACTCCGCAAATATGTAATCCAAGGCAAGGGGAAGTGGCAGGGGGGACACAGTTCTTAGGGTCCATCTACGTACTGGGATAAAATAAGGAGCCTTTCATTATTATCTGCGCATACATACACACACACGTGTGTGTATATACCCTGTATATCCATATCATATCATACAGGCTGTATGTATGTGTGTGGATATATTGTGTGTGTATACATACAGAACAATAACGAAATGCTCCTTCTTTCACTCCTGTACGTAGGTGGGTATTATATATATAATACACGTATTTTTAAGCACAGCCAGTTTATGAGCAACCGTACGATGAACAAAAGCGGCATGCGCATGAGATAGTGAGGAGAAATCAGTGGGGAAAGATATTTTACAGGGAGACTCTCGAGGAATGTTACCAAAGCAGAGATTTATTTGTGGAATTGGGGAGGGGGGAGGCAGGGAAGGAGGAAAAGACACAAAGGTCTTGGCTGCGAGTGACATAAACCGTACATCATCACGTATTTAGCAAACTAGAATGCAAATTGTAGACAAATAGAAAGAAGAGAGGGGGAATATATGAACCACAAGCTTCAAAATTATGGAATGCTTTGAGTCTGTGTGCAGAGTTTAAGGACAAAGGGATTTCCCTGACTGTTCCCCCTCTAGAAATAAATCATTGTTGTGAGCGGCACCAGAGAACAAAATAGTTTCAGGATATTTATAACACCTTGGCTGGGTCCCTTTTCTAATCAGAGAAGCTGGTGTGGGGCGAGGCTTGTTATTTCCAGCAGAGGAAGGTTAGCTTACCAAAAAGGTAATTTTGCGGTGGCTTTTTAGTATCTCTGGCACGTCACAGAGCTGACTGCTGTTGAGTAAGGGTCCTTGCTTCATCTGTAAATACAAAAGACCCTGTGCAGGCATACAGCCTCTCCGAACAGGACACCAAGCACCGGCGGCTGCTGTCGAGGCACAGAGCCGTAGCAAGGCACGTCGGTTATTGAGGTGCTGACAAGGCCTCGATGGATTTGCCTTTATCTGTCACTTCTTTCCCTTCCCTTCGGCTACGCCTCTTTTAACGAGAATTGACAGTGCTTTGGACCTTGCCTGATGTGGTTCAGCAAGTGAGATACAGTCTTTGCCCTGACTGGTCTCTTTTGAAGGGCCGGATCCTTCCCTCCAGAAGTACGGTGTTCCCAGTGAATTCCCAGGTACATCTCCTGGGTCTCCTCCTCCAACCGTTTCCCAGAGCACCAACAGGAGTGAGAGAAACTCAGCACCCCACCGAAGGTGCTCAGATCCTCGCAGGACTCATCCCTGAAGAAGGGGTAACAGCTGAAGGATGAGATGAAATGATTTCCAGTAAGGAAAACAAGGCCAGGAAGGTTCTTTTGGAAACAGAGGACCAATTTCTCTTTTAAAATAATTCAGTTAAGTCCAAGAGAACAATTTGCCCTGCAGAATTAGAAAGGATTTGAACGAGAAAGCAAGCATTCAGTGCAAAAGAGCTGGGCGGGGGGGGGCATTCCCCGTGAAGGTGCAGCACAAAAACAGATGTAAATCTGCAAAGACTGTTACACTGAAGTAAATCTGAAGTAACTCTATTGTCTTCAACGGGGTTACTTTGGGCTTACACCAGCGTGACTAAGATTAGCGTATCGGCTTGGGCGCACTCGTCATGGTCAGCATTCACGCAGGGAAGCCGAGTGTTGAAGCTGCGTTTTGCAACGGGCAAGCACCTGCCTTTCGGGTAGATTCTGTTTGCGTCCTCTTATCTCCTTCCTCCCGCCAGATCCAAGGTGTGCTGAGACTGCAAGTCCTTTGCTTTATGGCCCTCACGAACACGAACTCTGCTCTGGCCCCATCACGGTAATAAACTGTTAGGAATATTGTATAACTGTCAGCAGGAGGAATCCGGCACCCGCAGCGGGAGCAGTTAACGTGGGGAAGGGAGGGGAGGAGGAAAGGAGTTGACACAGCCATCCCCGCAAATTAAAGTAGGAGTAAATAAAGCGATTATGCAATTTTTAATCAGAGATGCAAACCGAGCAGCGGGAAAGGCCCGCACAGCCCATCTCCCTCGAAAACGCAATCCGATTCACGAGCAGAACCGCATTTGATTGCTCGTAGCCAAGCTGCAGCTACATACAGAATAAAATAATAGCAGAAGCGTGAAATAAAATAGCAAGACGCTCTCAAAAGCATAGGCTGATTTCTCCGTCCATAAGGATTCCAAAGAGCTGTACATTTGTTACTTAAAGTATTTGCCAGGGCAGAGCCACGGGTCTGAAGTTGCTCAGGAGCCGAAGGCCTTGCTGAAGCTGCAGAAACCCCTGGAGACAGGAGCTCCCAGCCCGGCAGCCACCAGGCGCTGGGACACGCTCTGTGAGAGCCGGGGACAGGCACCAAGAGCTGGTGGATCCCGTGAAGGGCACCCTGCGTGCCCGGGGCCACCCGCCACCCAGGCCGGGGTGTGCGGGGAGCAGGAAGGGGCCACGGCCATCTTCACCGGGTGCACCCGCCGGCAGCATGGCCCCACAGGCCCCACAGGCCTTCGCCCCGCAGCCTGCGGCACCCCGTGAGGGAGACGGCTGCTGCAGGCATGATGTGGGTGCTGTTCGTCCTGCTTCAGGGCAGGGGAGGAGGCCACAATGCAGAGGGAGCGCGCACCCCTCATGCCTACTACCTCACACCAAGCCACGGCTGCCTCACCCACTGCCTCCAAGCAGGTGCCGAGAGAAGGCAGCACTGACAGAAGCCCAGCCCCAGCCATCAGCAGACGCCAAACTGCCCGCTGCTCCAGATCACGGCCAGGTTCCGACAGACCGGGGCCGGACCCTGCGCCAGGCCCCGGGCCAGGAGGCGGCAGCGCCGCACTACTTCCTCTCCCGTAAGCGGAAGGATTCCACGAGCACGGGTACGGACGGAGCGGTGACGTCCCTCCGCCCCGCTCTTCCCGCCCGACCTATAAAGGGTTTCCGGTGAGCCGCCTCGCGCTCGTAGTATCCGTGCGCCGGGTGAGCTCGCTGAGGAGACGGCGGCCATTTTGTTCAGAGCTGGGTCTCTGCTGAGACCGGCGGTCGAGGGGGGGGCGGNNNNGGAGAAACGAGACAGAACGAGGAGAGAAGTCGGGCCGGCCAAGTCAGCGAGCGGAGGGAGGGGAGCCGCGGGGAGGGGTCCGCCCGGCCGCTGAGAGGCGATGGCGGATATAGACAAGCTCAACATCGACAGCATCATCCAACGGCTGCTGGAGGGTGAGGGTCGGGGAAGGAATGGGGCGGGTGGCCGTGGGGTGGGTGGCGGCCGGGCCGGTACCCGGGAACCCGCCCGTGCGGCGCCTCCGTGGTCCCGCTTCAGCCACCGCCGCGGGTGATGCGCCGCGTCCTGCCCGCCCGGTGGGGTCGGGGGGACCAAAATGGAGGGGCGCCGAGGCGCTTTGTCTTCCCGGGGCTCGGCTCCGCCGTCGCCTGGGGCGGCTCTGCCCTTCAGCCCCAACTTTTCCCTCAGCCCTTGTGTTTCCGAGCTGTTGCTGCCCTCTGATCCCCTCTGCGCTCCCGATGCAGTGTTGGGACCAGCCGGCTGCCCCCATCTCCTCCCCTGCAGCTAAGGAGATGCTTAATTTAGTATTATTTAAGTATCAGAGTGTTTTAAAAAAACCTTGGTGTTTTCTCTTGCCTTCCACACATGCACATGGAGCCTGTGCTTGGCTGGGTCGTCGTGGGGCTCTGGAAATCGGACTTGACGTGTTTATATGTTGAGGCAGCTTTTCAGAAAGTCAGGAGTACACTTGCATGGGTTTCACGGTATCGTGGGTTTAGCTTTGATTAGCTGCTTGCTTTAATGCTACCATAGCACTTTGGATCTTAATTTGTAACATATGGTGGCTTTCTTAGGTGTGAACAGAGGGTTGGGGTTTGGTGTTTCAGTCAGTATGCGGAAGGGTTTATTGTATTGTCAGTGCTTTGAGTTGGAAAGGGTTGCATGGGAGTTTCAAAATCGAAGGAAAACCTGGAAGTTGTAGGGGGTGTCATCAGCATCATCCCTTTGGTTGCGGGGTTCAGCACTGGACTGGAATTGTTTGCTGACCTTTTCTAGGGCAAAAGGCTGAGAAGTAGCATATGACAAACTTTCTTCCAGACATCAAGGAAAATCACAATTATGCAGAGAAGGAAGCTGGCCTGATCCATCATTATTTCATGTATGTCAGAGCAGCATCTCATCTGGAATTAGGCTTGAAGAGCTTGGTCAGGGATTTAACTTTTTTCCATTTGGCACAAAAGTCATCGGAGATGTTGCGGAGACAAATGGTGAAGAAATGTCTTTCACTTACATTACACCCTTTTTTGTGAGATTTTGCTTGTGTAATGGCTTGGGCAGCAAAAGGTCAGGCAGAAGAACAATAGTGCTACTCTAGAGATTATTTGGAGTTAAAATCCTATAGATATATTAATGGGATTATTGAACTAGAATAAGTAAAAGTAAATAGGCCTTTTCCTGTGATCTGTTTTGGGTTTTGGCTCTTGCCAATTTAAACTGCCCTGGTTTAAATTATTTAAAGGCTTCCCTTCATAAATTTAGACACAGTTTTCCTGAAACTTTACTAGTACAATTTGTAGATGTCAGGTCCTGTATGCCGTAGGTTTGGTGACATATTAATACATGCTCAATTTTACTGCAGGTATTAGTTACAATTCTTTCTTGTTTTCCCCTTGTAACTAGTACAGAGTTCTTAATATAAAAAACATGGAATAAGATAATCCTAGAAAAATACATGAATTATTTTGAATTATTTATCTTTTTTAAAGTTTCAAGAAGTAATGAGATGTCCTATGTCAGTATGTACCCAGCTTATATCAGTATTATACATTTGGAGGAGACAAGAGAGTGTAAATCAGGCTTCAGTAGGTTTGCTGACAAGATTTTTTTAAGAGGTGGTTCATGCAACTAAAGATGTTACCTGAGGTTGCATCAGCTGCCAGAACCGAAATTAATTTTTTGTCCTTTATCGACATTTCAGATGGGATTTTCTGTTCCTTGAGGCAATGATTGTCTTTCAATATTTAAAACAATTACCAATATTAGTAACCTGTGCTAGTACCTTTTTTGTTCCTTATTAAATGCCTATTATAGACATCTTTTCCAGAGTAGTGATTGACCTTTGTGGCAGTCTATCATTTTGATACTTTTTTCCCAGAAAGGGCAAAAATGATACTGCATTTTAGCAAATGCTGCATTTTTGATTGAGTGCTAAATTCTGTGAATTACAGTGGAAATGCCATTCTCTTTGGTTGTTTAAAATTTTCTTGCCTCATCCTTTCCCTGGAATTATTAAGGTCTGGCTAGGTAGATGACAGGACTGAACTTTTGAAGTGGAGGTCTGCATGGTATTAAATGGAAGGGCAAAATAATATCGAAAGTATGCGTAAGGATTCCTATCCTGTTTAGATCTGGAGTAAATGAGAGATTTTTTTTCAATGCGGTTCTGGTAGGACAGCCACATAATGTTAGTTATACAAAGTCTGGTGTGTCCTGTACCAGATACCCTTTTCAGACAAGGTTGCACACAGATTAAAATCATGCTCAAGCATGAAAACACTGCAAAATCTGGTTTAATAATCAGCTTACAAATTGAGTTGCCCAAAGCCTTGTGCAAGCTTTAATTTGTATAGCTATTTTGGTATTTTATTACAGCTGTCTTTAAAATTAAATATTTTATAACTGTTAACTTTAGGTGGTTTTGCTAATAAAAGCAAAGGATATGAACACAGGGCACCATCTCTTTCTTTTTTAAAGGTAACAAACCCAAGGATTAAGGAGATAGTTGATGAAATACTTCAAATCAATGAGAAAATACAGTTAAGCAGGTATTTGTGTTTTATAATATGCCTTAGGATTGCAGAGACCAAGAGAGCTACGCCAGTAGTAAATCTAGTCTAATAGTTGAGGTAAAGTGGTTAAAGGGCGAATAATCAATTATTCTTGCTTTTGTTCTTAATACAAGATAGTAATAATGTATTTGTGAGGGGGTTTTACTTGCTTTCTATCGTGACTTCACTGATCAAACGATGTTATTTTTCCCCCAATAATTGATATTCTCCCACCCACATTAGGCTAGTTAGCTAAAATTACTAGTTTGTTCTTTAAAAGTCCTGGAAGTATATATTTAGCTTCTCATTCTAAGGTAAATATTTGAAGAGTCTTTCTTGCTCCACATGTTTATAGGACAGACCCATTTGGCATTGAAATATCACAAAATGTTTCATTAACGTTGTCCTCAACCTTGGAAAGCCGTTCAATGAAAACATTGAACATACTGATCTTTTTTTGCTGTAATTGCATTTATATTTGTTGCCTTCTTTACTAATGTTCTGCTAGGAACAATTTCATGAGTACAGGGTGTCTAATTTTTGCACTTTTAGTAACTGTACTAACAACAATTTAAGGTATAGTAGATTACAGTATCCTGCACTGAGTATTGAAATGTTTTCTTAGTGTCCTTAATAGTGGATAAAGGCTCAAATAGTTACGAAACTAACTCACTTTACTCAGGAATAAGAAGGGGCAAACAAGAGAGCAAATTACTGTCCTTCTAGGAGGAGTATTGTAGGCAGTAACTGCATGGTTCTGAGCTTGCGGCTGCATGTGTCTGCTAAGTCAAAACTGCCAGTAGACAAGAAGATGCTTAGGCAAGCTCCGTGTAAGATGAAAGATCAGTGGCATTTGTATGGTCACGGAAAGGGCTCCAGGAAATGGCCGGATTCCTGCTCAGCTCCAGGCAAAGAATGAGTGACAAATCCTGAGATTCCCTGTGTGTGAGCATGGCTTCCTTTCCGTGATGTGTCAGATGGTGTTGCTATAACTTGAACCCCTATCCGTTTCCTTCATTTAGTGCATTGGCAGCTTTTCATAGTCAGGGTCTAGTTTAAAAATGCAGCTCATAGTAACACACCTAGAAAACAAGATTGAAATATACTAGTCTTACCATGGTAATGGCAAATAACTGGGTTAAATAACACAATTTCAGCATACGTAAGTGGAACCCAAGTTGAAATGCTTCTGAGAATGTTTTCTGTGGTGCAGCCTCTGCAAGCTCTATTAAGGGAAAACTAAGTAATGAATGGAGGCTACTTTGGATAAAGCCATGCGAGGCTAGAATGGTGGTAGCCATCCTGAAAGCTGAAACATTCGCTAAAATCGGCAAAAAGACTCTTAAATCCTCAAACTTTCCTGTTTATACACCCACAGATTTCTATTCCCGGTAAAGCCTGTTGTATAGCTGTCAAAGATACTCTCTTTAATTTGCTTTAAATGGGGAAAGAGGATCATCCAGTTATTAAAAATAGTTGAGCCAAAGAGTAAGGATAAACTTTTGCTTACAACAGAGAAGACCATTTCTTACAAATTCAGTTCTCTGATTTTTTTTTTTATCTTTCTGCTAAATACAGCATTGATTGGGTCTGAAGGGTTGCTTGCTGTTTAGCTTCATATGCTGTGTGATAAGCATCTGTCAGTCTCACAGATGTGAATCTGAAGAGTGGTCAGATTTCACTTGTTGATGAGTTGGGATAATATGGGAAAGTTTCTAGCAGACAAGCAGTACTTTTTGACCCGAAAGTTAGGTAATTTTCCATAGTTTGTATAGCTTAATGGTTTCCTGCTGTGTTGCAGCAATTTCTAATAATGGGAAGTAGGAGCTCTGCATTTGAAAGATGAGGATTAGATTCCTATTGCTGCTGTGGATTCAAATAAGTCAGTTAAATTCTGTGTTTGTTGCCCAGTCAGTAAAATGGAGAAATTTGTCATCTCTGAGTATTTGCGATCAGCGTGAGTACCTGTTGCTATAAAGCTCTCTCCACTGTGGAAGTATGTTACGAGACTAAAATTTTGCAGTCACACAGACTCGACTGTTTGATAATGCTGCTGTGAACTTCTGCCGTACTAAAAAGTAGACTAGAACTTTTCCTTTTTGGAGGCTTGGGCTCTGAGGAGTTGCTTTTCAGTTTCAATTTTGAATTTGAAGTGATCTGATCAAAGTTGGTAGTGCCTGCAGTAAAGTAAAACCTTTTTTACGTCAACCACTTTCAAGTTATTTATTCCCTTTGTGCCTGTGGTGCAAAACTGAATGTGATACTGTCATCAGGAACTGCTAAAAAACAAGATTAAAAACAACCTGCAGTATTTTTGGAAATGTCTCTAGGATTGCAGAGATTTTAATGTAAAATGTGGTAAAACTGAAAGACTTGTTTAATAAGCCAAAAAACAAACTGACCTGCTGATAGACTGTTTTCTATAAAACATTTTCTGTGCAAGAACTTGATTTTAGCACTTCAGTTGACAGCATTTCAGCTACTTTTTTAAATGAATGCTGAAGGAAAATGAGATGTTTGGATCACTGAAATTTCTAACATTTTTTAGTATTCTGCTATTTTTGAATACTTTTCTCAGTATCTCTCTTTTTTATTAACCTTGAATGAGGTAATACACCCGATCTCATAGTATTTGCCCTCATTAGAGGCTTGTGTGACACCAAACTGAGCATTGGAAAATGCTAGTGATGGGATGCGGTGTGGTCTGTTATACTCTGCATGCATGTGGTCTTTTCATCTGGTCGTCTGTGTTCTAGATCCCACAGTTGTTGACCCATTTATCCTTCACAAAGAAATGTCTAAAAGTTATCCTGGATGTCAGGCGGTGTTTTAACCCTGGCAGCTGCAGCCATGCTTTGCACCAGCTCTTTGCCTGCACCAAAGTGACAGGGGTGCCGTTAAGTCCTTGCTCTACTTCCTTTTACTTCCTTTTCCCCCTCTGCTGGGCGGCGGTCGTACTGCACTCACCGCTGTTGATAATACGCCTTCATTTTAGAGTTCATATCTGTTGTTGCTTTCCAACAGTCTTTCTCCTTGTTTTGGGAAGCAACCCTAACAGGGAACCTATGTTCAAGTCAGTACCTCTGCAGAGATCATCCAGGCTCCAAGGAGGGATATTTACTGTGGTCTTTGCTATCCAGTGGAGAGCTTATTTTCCCAAAACTTCTCATACTTGTACAGTGGAAGAGATTTTACTTGTTAGAAGACAGCCCCGACCGAATATTGAAATTCAAGCTCTCAAAAAATGATTTTTAAGAACAGTAGCGTCTCTGCCTAAAAGAGGATGAGAGTATATTACTGTCTGGAAATAGTGCTGCAGTATGTTGAGACAAGACATAAATAAAATATTATTTGAGATGGGCTGACTTTTTTCCTCAACTGATTAATCTTTAGCTTGTTCCACTGTCAGTTCCAGACTGTCATTTCTGAGAGGTTATTTTTTATGCATTGAAGGAACAAATGTGCATGTACAGTACTATTGAGCTGCTCTTTTGACTTTATGACCAAGCTGCCAATTAGTACTGTACTGTCTTGATCTCTACAAGCTGCCTTGTTTTGGTCCAAAGCAGAGAAGAGAAACTGTAAACACAACATATTTTTCATAGTATATTATTTCTCCCTTTCTTAGTGGGACTAAGTAACTTGAAGACTCAGAGAAACCTTTTAAGAAATCATTCAGACTGAACATCCTGTGTTTCCTTGCCAGCTCTTTCATTGTGGATGAGAAAATCCCTGCACTAAAAATACAGATTTCCAAAACCAGCGTGCATTTCTGCATATTTGATCCTTTGAAGAAAGAAAAAATAATCCAGCTTTTCAGAATATATGGGTCAATGTTAGAAGAAATCGAACACTCTTGTTTTTTCTGTGCCAATTCTATGTTGGACAGAAGTGGTCAAAGTGTCATTGAGAGGCAGTGTGCTGCAGAACTGGACCAAATTGTCCTGGTTTTCTTTCAACTTCTGGTATCTCTGTTTATGTAAACTGCAACAAAGCATCGTTTTATCTTGTCAAGGTTTTCTGCAAGCAGATGACTAAAACTGCATGAAGATTATACTGGTTCAGTGAAAATATATTGGAGAAATATAGGCAACTTGTATCTGAAACATTCAGTTTTCAGATTTTAATTTAATCTTCAGCAAAAATGAATGCATATGCTTTATTCATGAGCTTTAGTGAGTCAGTGCATTACATAGTCTATATACTTTTTATACTTTTTAATTTATGGATGTGTTTTAGCAATTTCTAACAAGGAAGAATTTACATTTTTTGGGCTATTCAGAAAACTGAATGCAAGAATTTAGTATTATCTCAAAACCAAAGGAGAATTGTAAAATTTTAAGAGTGGGGAAAATTTAACATTTGTAATTCATCTAGTTGACCTCTCTATTCTGTAAATTTCTGTTCTTTATTGCTTCTGGATATTTGGCATTTTGAGTAGCTTGCTCATTGCTGAGGAGCATTTGGAATTACTATGTGGATGAAAAAATTACTGTGTAGATGAAAAGCCTCATGCATGATAAACTACTGTGGCAAAGATTTAACTTCCATTTATATGCTTCATTACTTTGAACATTTTAATGGAAGATATGAAGTTAGTGATAATTTCAGTGTTGCCATGTAATGTCAGTGTTGAGTGATAATACATAGGCAGTGAGTAGTAGACATGTATTGCTTGAAAGATAATGTTCTGAAAGCCCCAACTTTTGACCTACAATTAATGTCACTGCCATTGTACATTGTAATTTGAACTACAATTTAATTTTTGAAGCTTGTTTGAGGAAAGGTTGTGTGTTTTAGGGTATTGTCAATGAGTCTGTACGGCATCCTGTACCACCATGACTAGAGTCTCTGGAAGTCAGTATGCAGGGTGGAATTGTTTTAGTTGTAGTACTGGTAGAGATTGTGTCCAATGACACTTGGGTTTATGGATGCATATTACACAGTCATTTTAGTCTTCGTCGAGACAAGATGCGTGCTAAATGAACAATGTTTTCTGCTCTTGATCAGAGGCTTGCACAAAAGTAGGAAACTTCTGTGCTAATGAGAAATTCTAATCCCTTTGGAACACAACCATTTGTGTTCTTGCTCTTCTTAAAACATGCTCCTGCTCCCCTCCGGGCCTTTCCTACTGCAGCTCTCACTTCTTGATTTTGTGTAGAGCAAGGCCCACAGTGACAGTACAGAGATTTGAGTTGTCTGTAGCTTCCAGATATCTCACTCTGAGGTTAAACAGTGTCAAGGGAATTAGACTGAAATGGTATCTAAAAGGCTATTTAGGAATTCAGGAAGATACTGTATTTGAAAGGGTTCAGGGCTTTTTTTTTTTCTTTGCAAGTAAAGACCAATCTTTTAGGATAAGAGCATAGATTTTTCAGTCTCAGTGCCACATGAGTTGTACATAGTAAGTTGCCTAACGAGGCAACATTACCAGTGTAGTGATTTTGTTTCTGAAGGTGTTGTCAGAGTGTTTCCAGGCATCTGAGGCTGAAATTTTGAGATCATCTGGCTTTGTAGCTAAAACCAGTGAGTTATGTTGTGGATGACTGCTCTTATGCTACAGTCTTACTGGAATTTGCTGCAGGTTTGTTTGGTTTTTGGTTTTGTGGGGTTTTTTTTTGCTTCAACCTTATCAGTGCTTCATGTTATCACTGGTTTTGACAGGAAATAAAAGTGCAATAAGCTTCACCAGTAATGGCATAGTTACATTTTTTTATTTAGTCTTGTCCTAACCCTGATAAATGCTGTTGCATGCAATTTAGCTAGAGTTACAGCATTGCTGCCATAGAAATGTTCTTTGTATTTCTGGGCAACAGAAGTAGGAAGTGGGAAGGGTGGAGAGTTGTAAGCGGAGAAAAGCTGTGCTGGTGGCTGTAGAAACTTGTTCAGGCCAAGCTGGTGTCCTTCTTATCCGGACTAGGAAAGAAAGTTTCAATGGATATTAAAGGGAACTAACTATTATAAATTGTTGCAATGAGGAGGTTGAAGCAGTAATGGAGGGAGGGTGGAGGATTGGGGTGGGGGGAGTGGTCTGAGGCTGGGAGATAGACCTCCTACTATCTTGTCCTTTACTGTGCTCAAAGGCAATGATAAGGAGAGCTGTTTTGTAATTGTGATCCAAGAAGTGTTTCCTTATATGTAGTTCTGACCTTCCGGTCATATGCTTATTTTTCTTTTCTGTTAACTGCAGGGTAGGACGGGACAATACAGTACTCATTGGTACCGTAGTCTTGTTTGTTTAGATACTGTCTTGGGCAAGGCTTATATGATGATTTGACAGTCTGCACATTTGAGCTATGCTGTTCATGGTTAAATGGGACACTTCCTTTTCTGAAGTTCAGATAGTTTTACAGAGAACAAGTGTTTGAGTACTTCATTAAATATATATATATATATTGTCACATTGTCCAAGATGGGCTTTATGACAAAAGAGAACTAAAATGATGCTGTTTAAAATGCGACATTTAATGCGTGTTGAGCCATGGATTCTGTTAAATGAAGGTAACATACAACTGAAACAGAACACATTACCCTTTCTCTGGTAACACAGCAGTGCAGTTTCACCTCAGCAGGCTGACACTGCTCTGTTATCTTCTCATTCTGCATTACGAGGACATTTAGTCAGACTCTTAAAATAACACTGGGGATAGTGTTGATTTTGGTAACTGACTTGTGACTCCTTCCAACAGTGCGAGGATCCAAACCAGGTAAAAATGTCCAACTTCAAGAGAATGAAATTAGAGGACTGTGCTTGAAATCCAGAGAAATCTTTCTCAGTCAGCCTATTCTACTAGAACTTGAAGCTCCACTGAAAATATGTGGTGAGTATGGTGATTTTGAGTTGATACTTAGTTTGAGGGGTGTGCCAGGTAGATGCAGACCTTAAGCAGAGAACAAATGCCAGGTGCAACTTTCACTTGAGTGGCACTAATAAATGATTGTAGCAAAAGGGAAAATAAAACCCCACTGGATGTTTAGGGCGGAGCAGTGGGGAGGAGGAGGTAACAAACATGGTTATTGGAGTGGGGACCAAAATAATCCAAACCCAAAAAGTAACTGGCCCAGTTTCACAAGGGCTCTTGGAGAAGGAATTCACATGAAGTTTTGGAAATGAGTTTTGATATCAATGAAATAACATTTGGCCTAGTCATGACTGAACAAGAAAAGACAAAGGAAAACTGCAGTAGTTTATTGTAGCTGCTATTCAGAGTTGAACAGTGGTTTGACAGTATTTTAAAATCCTGCTGGAAACATAAATTTCTGTACTGTTTCTTGGAATTGCTTTCTAGTTTGATTTCACCATACGTGTACACAGTGGTGCTCATTTTGCGCACATGTACATGTCTAGTTGTACTAAAAGAATGAAGAACGTCAAAATAAAAGCACTTTTAAAAGCTTCCAGTAAACAGTATTTTATCCTACTTTGACTCTGAGGGTTTACTGCAAATTGAAGTAGCTTGTTCAATATTTATAGCATTGGTAGTCTAAAACTGTGATTTACTGTTCTGCTTGTCAGAAACAAAACCATGGTTTAAACGAAAGGCAGAAATACCAATTTCATTTTCGATACCACTTCACTGCAGAATTTGAATTACTGAGTGTTTCAAGAAAACACCAGAGGTGGAACAAAGGAGAGTAAATTCCCCAAGTGGTCAGTGTTCCATCAATATTACTAATCCTGTGTGGAGATACTGAGAATGAGGTAAATGTTTCTGATCTCTCAGCCACTAGTCAAGTAAAAGATTTAACTGGATGTCAGATGTTCATTTGAACAAGCAGTTGGTTTCTTGGAATCTTGATTGTTTTACATATGTGTGAACATCTTTAAAGAGCTACATACTTTATCTTAGTGCAGCTAACCATTGCATTACATAGATGTCAAACTTCAGAATGCAGTTATTTTATATACATTAAAATAAAATGAAATTTTTTAGTTGTAGGCAGTAGCTAAGTGCAAGCTTTTTTCCTGAAGCATCATTTGTTTGTTCTTTCTCTGGAATCAATCAAAGAATGTAGCAGAGGGTCACTTACACATTATTTCTGAATACGCTTTCCAGGTGACATCCATGGACAGTACTATGACTTGCTTCGTCTGTTTGAATATGGAGGTTTTCCACCAGAAAGCAACTACCTGTTCCTTGGTGATTATGTTGACAGAGGAAAACAATCTTTAGAAACAATTTGTCTTCTATTGGCCTACAAAATTAAATACCCAGAGAATTTTTTCCTCCTCAGAGGGAACCATGAATGTGCCAGCATTAATAGAATTTATGGGTTTTACGATGAATGTAAGTAATATTGACATATGCATCTTTGACATGAGAAAGCAGGGGAGGAGGTGCTAGCGTTGCAGTGTTAGATGATTTTCATAAATTGCAGTTCCCTTTGTGCACTTCAGGTGGGGCCTTGGCCTATTTTAGGAAGGGAAATGTGTCCTTTCCCTGATCCTGTTGGAGTGTGATCCTCACAGTAGAAA
Organism: Psophia crepitans; assembly: GCA_013399095.1. Classification (NCBI taxonomy): domain Eukaryota; kingdom Metazoa; phylum Chordata; class Aves; order Gruiformes; family Psophiidae; genus Psophia; species Psophia crepitans. The sequence continues at coordinate 2,603,949 of VWZZ01005333.1, read as the reverse complement.
GAAGGATGCAATTAGGTTATTTTATTTATTGGCTGGCTGTTGTGTTACCTAACAGTTCTCACTGGTACATACTGTTAAAGTTCTTAAGATAAGGTCATTTGAGCGATAAGAGCGTTTTACTTGATGTGCTCTACAAAAGTTAACCTCTGTTTCTTTCATCTGAGGGATGATGTATACATGTGTTAGAACTTGGAGGATGGGCTGTGGTTATGTTACAGTGCTTGCAATCTACTTCTTACTAAGACCTATGACTTGTAATCTTAAAAATAGACTTCACCCTTCTCTAGATGCAGTCATGCTGTTGCTTTGGCCAAAACCATGTTTCCTTTCATAAATGGGGCAAAGTGTGTGTGAAGTCTTCAGTGTGACACATGCTCAGATGGAGCACCAGATACGTGGCTTCAGCCACAAAAGTTGTTACTTGAACCAATGCGTCAGCCTTTTGATGAAGAGTTGTGCTTGTATTTGGCATCACGAGTGCTCCTTTGAACAAACGCAATGTTGCTATGCAGTTAGTGTACCAGCTCTGTCACTACAGTGTGCGTTAAGGTTTATTGTGACAGAGACTATGTGTAGCTCTTACCCTAACGTAACAAGTAATTTTGCCGTGAAGTAGAACTGTATGTTCATGTTTCAAAGGATGTGACTTAATAAATCCAGGTAAAACTGTTTAGTTGTGCACTGAAGCGTTCTCACAAATTCTATTGTGGGACATATTTGGCTTGTAGCTTACAAGATGTACTTGCCATGTCTTGTTCCCCTTCAGCGGGGAAACAGAGACGTGTGGTATTTCAGAATTGACTCCTCAGATTAATCACAGGCTTAGTCATATATCGCAAATATGTTCAAGGTTCATAGCTGTTGGGAGAGTCCCTTTGAAAGTAAAATCGTAGCAGTTTCATTTTTCAGTCCTGTTTCTTTGCCTGGAGAGACTTCATGTGGTAAAGTACTAGCAGAAGTTTAAAGAGAATCTGCTGTCTAAGAATTGCTGTCTTCCCCTGAAGAAAACAGCAAGTGGCAAGATTTTCTGAAATGGATCAAATTCTCCAAGGGATAATTTCACAAAGTCGGGATTGGAGAGTCCTGCTGCCAACAGTGGAACATCGCTCTGTTGAACAGACTTGTGCTGTCCACAAAGCCACTTCAGAGCACTCTGCTGCACTGAGAGAGACCTTTGACTTTACATGTAGCAGTAAAGTATGTCAGTGGGTATCAGAGAAGATAAATTGTGTATAGGCTTTAAGGCCAACTTTTTGCAAGTCATAGTAAACTTCAGGTAGCCACGTTATGTTTGTTGTGTTGGAAAAGCATACTGACAGTTTTTTCTCCAAAATGTCTTCTAGGTAAGAGAAGATACAATATTAAGCTGTGGAAAACCTTCACAGACTGTTTTAACTGTTTACCAATTGCAGCTATTGTGGATGAGAAAATATTCTGCTGTCATGGAGGTAAGTAACAGCTCCTTTGTTGATACTTGAGAAACTAATACTCTATAAATCATGGCGATTTCTTCTTTACATTGCTGAAGCTTCAGAACTTGAGGATTTTTTCTCTACCTTGGCTCATTGTATGAGGTAGGGTTGAGCTTGATTAGTACCGATTTTGTGAGTCATTGATCTGGTAGTTTTGTAGCTTCAGACACAATGAGATGCTTTTCCTTTCATACCAAAAGGCATATTTAATACCCTCTGCTTTTGAGTAAAGAAGCTTTCTTGGTTTTTTTAGACGTGTGTGACTAGGAGTTTTACGTACATTCTGAAAACATATATTTTCATAGAATCATAGAGTGGTCGGAAGGCACCTTTTAAAGATCATTTAGTAGAATCATTTAGTTCCTGCTGTGGGCAGGGACATCTTTCACTAGATCAGGTGGTTCAAAGCCCCATCCAACCTGATGGGTTTGGTGCTTCACTTGCAGAAATTGGCTCTGTTACGCTATGTGATACTTGCTTCATGCGGCTTGTCAAAGTAATACATATTGCACCTTAAATGTTTTATCACTTGCAAGTAATTACAGTTGCCCAGGGAGATGTATCAGTGAAAAATGGTATGAGGTCTGTTAGGTACTGTATTTCGTCTTACTAGACCTGATTGTTAAAACAAACGTACACCGTGATTTCCAGTATTAATGCCTCTTCTACTTAACGTCTCTTTTAACAGACACTTGCAAAATATTACAGTGAGATTATTGTAATCCTGTAAAATGTGGAAATGGCTTTGCTTATCTTGCTGCCAGTAAATCTCCCAGAAAGTGACTTGCCTATTACAAAAGCTTTAAAACAAATGCTGGATTTAAAAAATGTCAGTTATCATTGCCATTAGAACTACGTAAAATTGCAGTGGTGACTCAGTTTGAATACAAGCTACTTGTGTCTTAAATTAATACCTCAGTCTCGCATAGCGAGGCCAGACTAAAATGTGAATTGCGTGTGTCTTAACTCTGAACAGGTTTGTCACCGGACCTTCAGTCAATGGAACAGATAAGACGAATTATGCGCCCCACTGATGTACCCGATCAAGGTCTACTTTGTGATCTCCTGTGGTCTGACCCTGACAAGGATGTCTTGGGATGGGGTGAAAATGACAGAGGAGTGTCCTTCACGTTCGGTGCTGAAGTGGTTGCTAAGTTTCTCCATAAACATGATTTGGATCTCATATGTAGAGCTCATCAGGTATTTTAGTTTTGTACATTAAACCATTGAACAATTTAGGTTCAGAGGGACCCGAGGTGCTCATCTGGTCCAGCCCTGCACACATGTACTCAACACAGGGCAAACCAGTGTAAGCCCTGGTGTACTGAGGATCTTGTCCAGCCAAGCCTTAGATATCTGCAAGGATTGAGATTCCGCTCTCACTGAACAACTTGTCCCAGTGTTTAACAATCTTTGTAATGAACATTTTTTTCTTAATACATCCAAACTGTGGCTCTGATTCCTGAACAAGATTGTCTTGAACCTAGCAGAATCTTCTTTCTGTCGTTGCTGATGGACTCTGCTGAACTGGATCCTGTGACTGTTTTCCCGTTTTGGTGCAAAAGTTTGGAACTTGTGCTCCTTGAATGTAGCCAGTTTTTCAGCTGCTGGCTCTGTTAAAGCTGCTTTGCACCTTGGCAGGAAGAGCTTGTCTGGTCTAATGCTTCTGCTTTTCTCTCTAAAGGTTGTTGAAGATGGATACGAGTTTTTTGCAAAAAGGCAATTGGTAACTCTCTTTTCTGCCCCAAATTACTGTGGAGAATTTGATAATGCGGGTGCCATGATGAGTGTGGATGAAACTCTAATGTGCTCTTTTCAGGTACGGTATCTGAGGATTTTACATCCTACTGAGTGTAGTCACGCTTTAAATTTGCTCCATTTTGAATTGATACTTTACTGTTACAGAACCGTGATGCCTGTTTCAAATAGATCTTTACAGATACCACCTGTAGACAGGGCTGTTGGCACTCAGAGCTTCAAAAATGTGATAAGCCCTTGCCGGTCTGAGTAGATGAACTGTTTTACCCTGGAATTAAATGATCCGAGCAAAGCTATCGGCTGTTAGCCAGCCTGCGCTGGCGTGGGCTCTGCCATCAGCTGCTCTAAGCCCTGTTGTAGCTCTGAGTAGGAAAGACGTTTATTTCTTGACACGCTTATGGCTTGTCCAGATGACCTGTGTAACGCCTTTACTAGCAAGTGAATTGATTGTGAGAAACCTAAAACTTTTTGCTAAAGGGCTGAACTCTCTTTTCAGATCTTGAAACCTGCAGAGAAGAAGAAGCCCAATTCCAGCAGACCCGTAACGCCTCCCAGGGGTATGATCACAAAACAAGCAAAGAAATAGTCGCTTTGGCGCTGCCTTGTTGGGACTTGTATTATAGTATATAACCTCCATTTTTAAAACTGTAATGTGTACTGTTCGGCTTGCTCAGAATAGATAACGTGTTTGTGGTTTTACTTTTGATTTGATGAATGGCATTTGCTGGTTGTAACAGCAAATGAAAGACTTTTCTCCTTCCCCAGAAAAGAGTTTTAAACTTTCCTTTCGTTGGTGTTACAGCTGTACACTCCGCGGCACCTTACCCTGGCGTTATGGGTAATTGTACAACTGACTTTCTGAATCTGTACAATGAGTAGTGTAAATGCTTGTTTTCTTCTTTAGGATCTAAAGAGGGCACTAGTGTGCTGTGAGAGTAGAAATTTGTTACTGTCAGAAATTACATACTGTTTATACAAACCACTGTGAACTTTTTTTACGTTAAAATTTGTTTTAAAGGGATGGCTTTTCTTTTAATGTCTTGTCATGTACACGTTAGTTTTATTGCTGTCAACATTAGAAATAACCTTGAACCTTGCCAGCATCACTGGTATGATGTATATTTAATTCAGACACACGCCCCTCTCCGAATACTTCAAATGACGATTAAAGCCATTATTTTAAGTGTGTTTGTCTCTTTTCTGAAGCCAAAGTTCGCTTAGAAACCTGTTGGCACATGACCTACCGCACGGAGTTGGCAGGGCTTTCCATTCACACCTTCCTCTGGGAGATAAAGGGAAGTCCTGACGTGAAATAGCAAGTAGAAATGCTGTTTGTTCTGTTCGTGGTCAAAGTAAACACATTTTTGTATGGTTTCCGTATCAAGTGGACCTTTCGCAGTGGCATCGCTCTGGGGCAGCCAGTGTCAGAGCTGGAGTTGTGGAAATGGCTCTAGAGGTGCCTGAATGGTTTCGTGCATTTTAGCCTGAGGACTTTGTTTTACAAAGAAGCCTAGAAAATAGCTTGGTAAGCCGACCAGAGGCGTTGATCACCGGTTTATATAAATCTCTCACAGTATCTTGTTTTTTAAAAAACTGTTAATCTTTTTTGAACAGATAACAGTGTACAATACCATGTAGTGAAAATCACTTATTAAATGAAGAAATTGTTAAATCCTCTCAGTGTCAGTTTATCACAACGTATACACCGCTACCAGAGGACCGGACTTGGATAAATAAACAGTTCTGGAAACCCACACATTCTTGGTTTGGATTTGTCTAAGCCGCAGGCACTAGAGGTGTGTGTTTAACCAGGGCTGTCAGGTTCAGATCCATTGTCCTTAAACAGGGCACCCCCCAGCAGGGGCTCCCGGAGCCCTCCCACGCTGCCCTGGATCCGCAGAACTGCCGCAGACAAGTCGAACACTCGGTTTGGCAGCTGCGGGCGCTCGTGTCGGTGTCACTGCGGACCGAGGCTTGTGCAGCGGCAACGGTTCCCAGGGTACGTGTGCGTGGGAGGACTCGCTCCTCTCCGCCTGTTTATCGTTCCCTGTTCTGAGTGCGCTTTGCCTTGAATAGAAGTTGTGCTTTTATTAAGTGGGCTTAGGAGGGTTGTAGCAGAGGATGAGACCAATTTCCTTGGGTTCTTAATTAAAGAACTAAATTCTGGGTGAAGAAGGAAAGTTGATGAGCAAACTCCACTGCTGTCTGTTTGCTGGGGGTGTAGCCCTGAACTGGTTGTGTTGGAGGTGATGGATGAGGTGTGATGGCAGCTCTCAGCCCTGACAGGCCTTTCACGCGTGCCTGGTGGGAAACGCTGCGAGGTGTGTGGAAGTCGCAGGGTGGCTTGCAGAGCGTGGCCAGCCTGCTCGGGAAGGGCTGCTGTGACAAGCTGCTGCTGTGACAGAGTTTCTGTCTCTCTGATAAACCACTGCCGGGCTCAGCCCTGTCCCAGATGAGTTTCCCTCCGCTCCCGGGCTGAGCTGAGCTTTTTTAGCAAGAGCGCCGCTTCTGGGCAGCGCCCAGCCACTGGTGGTGCCTGTTGGTGTATTTCTCTGCCAGAGCACAGTGCCTTTCCCTACCAGGCGGCTTGTTCTTTCCTCTCTCCTGGCAATAAAGCTAATTTATCAAACCACCCCTTGGTAACTTCTGATGCGCTCATTAGATTAGGTGTCAGAGATTGCCTGTTCGGGCCTTTCTCACAAACTTACTTTCACCCTTTAAATCACGTTTGTGGTTTTCTTTGCAGCCCTATAATTTCTCTCCCTCCGTGTAAAAGAGCCGCCTGCGCGTCTCTTATTGATCTGGTGAATGATCGAGTGCACGTGGAACCAGTTTTTACCTGACTTGTATCTACAGGAATGCATTAGCCTGTCTGTGCAACCACCAGCTAGCCAGCCATTCATTCTGCCTGTCACTGTGTCACACCTTTTTCCTCTGTGACTTGTTTTGTCACTCCTCAAATGCAGTTTTAGTGAGACAGGCGCCTATTCTGGGCTGCGTTTTCTGCTCGGCTGCATTCCCCCGGGGTGGGTCACGTACCTCGGGCTCCCCAGCTGCTGGGGGTAGGGAAGTCCCACGGCACCGCAGCGGCAGGAAGGAAAGAAGGGCTGCTGGTCTCGCTACGGGTTGTGATCAAAAGTTCAGAGGCGCTTTTTATCCCCATTTGTTGGGGTTTTTGATCACTGGGGAGAGAGAGGAGGAGCAGCAGCTGCCAATTTCCTATTGTTTTTCCATCACGATAGTTGTAGGAACATGGCGTTTCCCCAGGGAACGGACAGAACAGTGCGTGAGCCTCCCCAGCCCTTCTGCCCGCAGCCCCGCCGGCTCCAAGCGGGGACTTCGGAGAAGTGGCAAAGGTGAAACTCTAAGGAGTGCTGAGGTCCGAGGCGCTGTCCCCTTGGATGTCACTGCCGGCATCAGGGTGTTTCTGAAAGGAAACGAGTCCCCTTTGCCATCTAGCTGTGGAAAGGCTGTTTTTCAGCGCAGGTCATGTTCGATTGTTCCTGGTTTGCTTTAGGACGTGTCTCTGACTTCCAGTCGCGTTGTTGGGTGAAGCTGCGGTACTTTAAACCCAACGAGGAGACGTTTGTGACATTCATTTTCCCTTGCAGCATACGGCCTGCTCCCCAGCGGTGCTCAGGTCTCAGTGAGAGGATACAGGAGTTTGGGGCACAAGTCCCTGACCCGTATGATATATTTAGAGCCAAGCTTGATGTCTGAATGATGTTCAATGTTGAATGAGAACTGGCTCTACAAAGAACGTTTGAGGGTGCAGCAGCATCGGGTCCCTGTGCACTGCGAAGGGCCGGGACCCCCACAGCCAGAGCTCTGGGGGCTTGGAGAGGGCGATGGGCCAAGGTGGGATGCGTGAGGTGGGCTGAGCTACCCGTGGGCTGCGCCTGGGCCCCGAGCTGCCACGCAGAGCAGTTCTGGTTCCAGGTAGTGCTTGCAAGGTGTGACGCAGTGCGTGCTCTGCGGGGGTTTTGGGTGGCTGGGGAGTTCCTGAGGTCGAGCTCTTTCCAAGCAGTGGGGCTCTCTACCCTTCCCACCTCCGCTGAAAACAGGGGCTTGAGCCTGGGGGGTTTCAGTGTTAGAAAACATCTTTGTCATCTCTTCTGATCTGAGGGTGGCACCGGGCTCCTGCCCTGGTGCTGCGGGGAGTCCCTGGGCCTCACTGTCCACAGCTCAGGCCCACGGTCCTGACCCCGCCATCCCCCAGCAGAGCTCAGGCTGAGGTTAACGGACGTGCTTGTGACAAAGCGCGTTGTTGCTGTCAAGAGAGGTACAGAAACCGGGAGTTTAACGCGCTGGCGGCCTGGCAGAGGTTCAAGGCGAGGCCCTGAGCCGCCCCTGCTCCGCTCTCGTAGCGCTGGATTCACCCTTGAATCGTGTCATGGGCACCAGCCTGGTCCTTCGTGGCTTCGCTGGCGGCATCTCCTCCCGCCAGACGCCGAGGTGCCTGGCAGACGTGGTTACGGTGCTGCCCCTGGGAGCTCCGTGTGTGTGTACGGATTATTGGGATTTTATTTAAGCTCTGGCCATGAGGCATCATGTTTGTGACCACCCTGGTAGCTCCGCTCAGCGCCCGCGCTGGGGCCAGGCGGGCCCATGCAGTCTGAAGAGGACTCGGCTCATGGGGAAGCAGAAACTGGCTGTTTTCTCCTTAAAGCCTGCATTTCTTACCAAAAAAAGGTCTGTTGAGCTCTCAGGAAAACACCTGCCACTCGCGGTTCCAGTCCTGAGCTGGTGCCTTCCGTCAGGAGCTGGTTGGGTTGGTGGTTACTGGACTCAGCTGAGACCACAACACCTAAATTAGCTGGAAACTCCCAGGCTAAACCCCCCTCCCGCTGCTCTGGGGCGCTGCCTTTGCTGTTCCCTGCAGGTGGGGGGGTCGTGGAGGGTCGGGGCTTTCGGGGCTCGGGGAGGGGGGTGTTTCTGCTCGTGCCCTGTCACCCTGGGGAGGAGAACAGGGACGGGCCTGTGCACTTTGGGATGAGGCGCGAGAAAATTTTCACGTTCCAGGAAAAGTTTTAGGTGCTTTCCAGGAGGAAACCCTTCCCAAGTAACATCTTTAGGCTTTAAAAGTGTAAAAACAGAGAGACATCCCTCTATCAGGGAAGAATTAGAAATTCCTTGGGTTTGTTGTGTCACCAATACCTTGGGTTTGCTGTG
>VWZZ01005333.1:2568228-2594724 GCA_013399095.1 Psophia crepitans | reverse complement strand
GAGCCCGGAGGCCGTGCTGCAGGGCCGGGGGGGCTCGGTGCCGGGGCCGCCCCCCGCGGGGCTCCGCTCAGCACCCGGCGGCTGGGGACGAAGGTGCCGCTGCCATGGCGGCAGCGCGGGGCCATCTCCATCCCCTGCAGCAGGTGACAGGGTGCTCCGGGGCCCGTGTGCCCCCCAACAGCCGCCGCTGTGGGGAGCAGAACCCACCGTGGGTGGGAGCCGAGGGGAGGGGGAGCCGCCCGGGGGCACGGGCAGACCCACGGCAGCTCCGGCAGTGGCTCATGCTGAGCTCCTGGTCAGCTTTGGCCAAGGACGGACAGAGGGATGGACAGATGGACGGACAGATGGACGGACAGCCCTGCGGGCATGGGGATGTGATTGTCGGCTGGTGGCGGGCTTTGCGGGCATTTTGCCGCGTTGCCCAAAGAGGAAGGGTGAGCTGGTGGGGCTGCAGCAGGGGAACACGAGAGCGGGCGCAGATGGAGCCTCTCCTGCAGCCGTTCTTAGGGCTGAGCTGCAGCCGGGATCATCTGCAGGTTCGGGGTTCAGCCTGACCCTCGCTGGGTGCCCACAGGGCCGGGGTGAAGCCGGGATGCCTGAGGGTGAGGTCGGCTCTGGGCGATGCTGGGGGAGGAGATGGGGGAGCTGCGTGCTGGGACAGCATCGCCCGCCAGCCAGGATGGAACATGAAAGGTCACCCGCTTATTTTGCCTGCAAAGGCTGAAAAAAACTGAGGTCTTTGATGTTAGTGAAGGGAAATGAAGTTGTTCTTCAACCTGGTGGTATGGCTGGAGGGCGAGGGCGCCCCGGTTAGCCCAGGGACCGCTGGGCTGCAACCGCAGCCACCTGAAGGGACGAGGGCAGCTCTGGCAGCGCAGCGGAAGGTTTGTCTCAGACCCGATGCTGACAGCAGCCTGCCCCGGCGTGTAGGGCGCAGGAGAGCAAATGAAGGAGAGGAAATCGCCTGCTTCCAGCTTCTGACCGATAACCTCCATCGATCGGCGTCTAAGAGAAGCACAATGGCTCTTTCCAGCGGGAAATCGGCAGCTGCCTCCTCTTGCATCACGGGATGTGAGATAAGGGCTGGCGTTTTCTTCTCCTGTAATCGATGCTTTGTTCTGAGATGTTTGGAAATACCTCGCGAGGAAGTTCCTCGTTGTAGAGCGGCACGACGGGGGTGCAAACGGTACCGGGGAGGGTGGTGGGGGCTCCGCGTCGCGCCGTGGGAGGTGATGCAAAACAAGCGGCGGCACCACCGTTTAGCAATTTCCTGTCAGCAGGGGCCTGTCCAAGCCACCCCGGGTGGCCACATCTGAACAAAATGTCATGCTCTGGTCACGCTTGCTGTGGTGAAATGAGGGAGATTTGGCATCCTCGGTTGGCCCTGAGCAGGGAGGTGATGCTTTGCTCTTGTCTCTCTGATGTTGGCAGGGTGATGCCAGCTTGATCCAGAGCCATGTCCAGGTACTTGAAGCACTTCACGGTGGTGGGGGATGACCCCGTGCAGTGGAGCAATGACTATCAGAAATGGGAGGATGAGGAGGAAGAGGCTGGGGACAAGCAGCCGGATTCAGAGATCAAGCTGGAGCCCACCAGGAGCCACATCTCCTTCCAGGACATGATGAAAAAGCTCTTCAGCTCCCGCAGGTTTCAGGTGAGGCAGAGCAAGCCCAGGCCAAAGGGAAACAAGTGCGGGACTTGGCCAAAGGCGCCTGTGACAGCAGCACTGATGTGGGACGGAGCTCGAGGCGGGCTGGGAGCAGCGCCAAGCTTGGGAGTGCTTGTGGTGCCTGCAAGAGCGGCTGCCGCCTTCGAGCTGAGCCGTCCTGTCGGAAACAAGCTGCTCTGCAGCAGGTGCAGATGTTTCCTGAGCGGCGACAGGCCTCACTGCACGCTCGTCACGGCGCGGGTAGAGGCACGTGCTCTCCCCTGGCTCGAGCTCCCCGAGACCCCCTCCCCGCGTCAAGCGGTGGGAAATGGCCGGGTGGTTTCGTGCAGGTCAGACTTTGCAGGAATAACCCCCCGACCAGGGACTGCGGGAGCGGGAGTCCTGGGTGGGAGCGACAGGAAGCTCCATGAAATCTCACCAGCCAAAACGGGGGTGCAGGGGTATGTTTAGCTGAAGGCTGCTCTTGCTGTTGTCTTCATCCTGGGAGAGGGTTCACGTTGTTTCTTCTCCTCCGACAGATCGTGGTGGTCTGCTTGGTCATCCTGGATGCCTTGTTGGTCCTTGGGGAATTGCTTATGGACTTGAAAATCATCCATCCGGACAAATATAATATCACCCCAAAGGTAAAATGGGAGGAAATGTCATTGTGAACCATGATTTCCCCCTCTCTGGTGTTCAAAGCTGGCTGGATAGGGCAACTGGGCAGGCAGGACCTGCACCTTCAGCCTTGCAGAGCCGGCAGTCGTGAGCATGAGGCCGAAGGTGTCGCAGAGCCCCGTGCGACAGCCCTGCGGGGTGGCAGCAGCTTCGCGTGCCCTCGGGCTGCAGCAGAGCTGAGTCGCTCTCGCTGCCCTTCTCCCAGTTGTCTTCACACCTCCTGGGCTGACGTACCCGAAGCCACTGGCTGCCCGGCCGTGCTCACTCTGGTTGTCCTTCAGAGCAGAGGAAAAGTCCCCAGCCCTGTAGAGTCAGATCAGACGGGCCCTCGAGCGGTGGAGGTTTTCCAGCCTGCCCTGCTCGCACGCACACAGGAGGGTCTCCTGGCCCTGAACTCGTGCTGTCTTTTCCCAGGTTTTCCACTATCTCTCCCTTTCCATTTTAACCATCTTCCTGGTTGAGGTGGGGTTTAAAGTCTTCATCTACCGCCTGGAGTTCTTCCACCACAAGTTCGAAGTGCTGGATGCGATCGTCGTCATCGTGTCGTTCATCCTCGACGTCGTCCTCATTTTCCGGGAGCACGAGTTTGAAGCTGTCGGGCTCCTGATACTCCTGCGGCTGTGGCGCGTGGCCAGGATCATCAACGGTAGGTGCACGCGGCCGGTCGGGAGGTCTCCCTCGCGCCTGGGCTGGATTTGCCGGCCTTACCTGAGTTATCTGGGTTGTGTCTCTGTCCCCTCCTTCAAACCACCTGCGAGACGCCAGGGTCTTGCTCTCCCAGTGAACTCGTGTCGCCTGTGCGGTTTTCATTGCTGGAGTGTGGCTTTAATTAGGATGTAACTTCTTTGGAGCAGCAACAATCTGCCGCTTGCGTTGGTGCGATGCCTCGGTGACGGGGGCACGGCGTGCCCAGCTCTAGCACGGCAGCATCAGGCACATTCCCCTAAAAACAACCCGGAATCTGTTTTTGCATCCCTCCCTCCTGGGAGGGGATGGCTCACGCCTGAAGTTTGCATCGTAGGATGCTTTTGGCAATGCTTTAAGAGCGGAGCAGGGTAGAACTCTGCCCTCCTGAATCTACTGTAGCAGAATGGGTTTTACTGCTCTGGCGTTCTGCTGTGACGAGGTCACCCCCTCCAGGGATGCTGCAGGGAACGTCCTGATCTCACTCGGGATCATTCTTGCTGGGATTCAAAGGGCTCATGGTAAAAAGTGGAATATAAAATGTCCCCAAATCAGATTTGACTGACTCTGCTGTTGTAAATTGTTGCAAGTAGGTGTACGTTCAGACACTTCCGAAAGAACTGTAGCTGGCAACGTTTTCTTCCTTCTCTGGGAAAGGATGTTTGGGTTCAAAAACTGTGGCAACGGGATTGTCCCCAATTCCCACATGAAACCTCAGCCCAGATGCTGTCCTGTGCAGTTCTGGTGAGCGCGCTGCACTCGGTGCAGCTGTAAGCCTTGGTCGCTCGAACAGAAGGGAAGGGTGGCTGGGGCAGAGGCCGGCCCCCGCGGCCCCTGCTGCTGTTTTGACGGGGAGAACGTGCCTGGTCGGTGGCGCTGGCCGGGAAAGGGGAAGATGTGAAAGCAGCTTGCAGCTCTTTTTAGTTCGGAGTGAAATTCAAAGAGAAACCGGATTCGCGTGCAGCTGGGGGAGCCACAGGAACCTCGGTGCCTCTTCGCAGGCCGTTTTACAGCAGAAAACCAATATTGCGTTTACAAGTAAATCCCCTTACCCTTGGGTGCTTCTGGTTTTCTCGCCGTGCCCGCCTGCTTGGGGCAGCGGAGGGGACAAAGGAAGTCTGCCCCAAGCCTGGGGTGTTGGGTGTCCAAGCCTCGGCACGGATCGGTGCCTCCCGTCCCTGCTGACTGATAGGGGCCGGGTTACAGGCAGGTGGGGGCCGTCTGATGGTATCAATGCAAATAAGCAGCGTCGCTGCTTTGTCCTCAGAGAAATGAGCCCCCAAACCCCCAGCCTGCTGCCTGTAGCGCTAGAAACCCAGGCACGTGTCGGTGCCACCTTCCTGCACGTTGTTCTGTCAGCGGCCGGAGGAGAGCTCTGTCGGGTAGGAAGAACGTGATGTTCTTGATCCTCTTACCAAGGCGTGGGTTTGCTTTTTTTTTCCCCCCTTGGCAAAGGGTGGGAAGAAAGTGCCTTTGCTGTGGGGGTTGCGTTCGTGTGTAATAACCTAACCCGTATTTCAGCAGAGAATTGCCACCTCCGCTGTGAGGAGAAACTGCGTGGCCGTACTGCAGCTACGCAAGGTGAAGCCGAAGCCTTAAGGGCACGATGATGTGCCCTGTCCCGTTAATGATGTGCCCTGTCCCGTCACACCGGGCAGGAGCAGTCGGTGCCAGGGCAGGGGACGGGACCCTCGTGCCCCATGCTGGGCTGGGTGCTGCTGTTGGAGCACGGCTCCCGACCACGTGAAACCGGCTAAAACGCAGCCCCCTCGTGACACCAAAGCTGCCAGGTCCCCCCTCCCCAGGCTCTGCCAAGGGAGCGAATTCAAATTCAGGATTTGAATGACAGTTTGACTGATTAATTCAGCTCAGAGGCCAGACTGCCTCTTCCCAGCAGAGTATCGGTATCGGAATCCCTGGGGTGGCTCATTTAAAACCCTCCTCATTAAGAAAAGCACTTGGGAAGGGTGGTTTGAAGATGACAGAACCAGCGCTCGAGAGGAACACGTTTAACTCCTTGAGTACAGACCCTGCGTACCGTTAACCTCCTGCTGGTGGCTGGTTTACATTGTAAAACCAACCCACTGTGAATTGTTTCACAGGAATAATTCTATCGGTAAAGACCCGCTCTGAACAACAAGTGTCCAAGCTAAAGCAAGCAAACCTGAAACTTGCAACGAAGGTTGAACAACTGGAACACAGCTGCATAGAGAAGGTAAGAAAACACTTCTAATTTAAACAAAGTTTAGCCGCTGGCTGCTCCCCGAGACAAGCTGGCTTGGGATTCTTTTGCAAGGTCACGGGCTGTCAGGTTGGTTTCCCCATCGGAAAGTTGTGGGGTGAGCTGGGCTGAAGAAGCAGGGCACTGCCTGTCCTGCCCGTCCTTCCCTTCGCTGCCTCTCTTGCAAAGGAATGCCGGCTACCTCTGGCCTGCTCCAGCCAGGTTGGCTGTTTTACTGCAGCGCGAGATATATTCCAGCAGTGGGAAGACCTGTGGGATCCTGGGAAACTATTTTAAGGTAAGAGCTGCATTAACGATTTGACTTTCGTCTCCTACAGGAGCAAGAAATCGAGAGGCTTAACAAGATACTAAAACAGCACGGACTCATCAGCGAGCAAAAATAGGCGGCCGGTTTTCCAAGGTCTGCCCTGTGCGGTGTTGAAATCTGCCGGTTTGACCTGAAAGGTTTTCCTGTTTCTTTCTCTCCTACGGTGTTGTCTATAAACATTTTCTATTTGACCACACTTTGATTAGATCTTGGGACTGCAAAAATAATTTTTGCTGGAAAATTAATCACGCGTACTCCCTGTAAACAGTGATTTCGTAAGCCATTTCTTGTACAGTTGTACAGTCAAAACTGCAAAATAATTTAATAAAGACACGTCTTTACAAGCTGTACATCCACAAAAATACCACTTGTTTTGAGTAATTTAATTTTTCTGTGGTTTCTTTGTTTGCAACATCTTGTAGGAACCTGCAGTGCAAAGGATAAAAGCCCAGGCTGAGAAGGTCACTTCTGCGCTGCAAGCTGACCGCTCACCGTTAGTACATCTCTGCCAACCATTCTCTCTGTGTTGTTGGTAGTTTCCTCATTTCTGTTGCTGCTTGTGCTGCTTTATTTATATAACGTTCATATCAAAAATACCACCACGCCGCTCCTTTCGTTGACAATCAAATCAGCACCAAAATAGAGGCAAACGTGTGCCGTCTTACGTCAAACAATGCCTTGTTCCCAGCAGCAGATTTGAGTCCTGATATCGCGTTCTCTCATCTCTTCTTCCACTTTAAGTGTTCGTTTGCGGCCCGCTGGGCTACAAAGTTCTTTCTGCTTCCACAGCTCTTCAATCAACACATTAAAGAATTAGAATATGTAAGAACAGATGTAGGTGAGTGGACTGCTGGGAACAGTTAGACTCCAGAAAAGCCATTGGAAAGCCTGTTCTGAAGGACCAGGCTGGTGGTTGAACACCACGTGAACTTTTCCAGGTACTGGAAGGTCCCTGTGGTGAGACTGTTTTATAGTTGAAGAGTGAGATTCAATAAGTGGGAATTTGGAAAGGCGTTGACTGTGGCAGGCGTCTCCAATTGATTGCAGCCAGCGTCAGCGGGAAGGGTCGTTGAGCTTTTCTGAAAGCCTAACTTCACTGTTCAGCTTTTTAAAGAAAGGTAATTAATTAGTGGTTTGGGAAGAACGGCTGGAAATGTGTGGCTTATTCATCTATGAAAGTAGATAAAGCAGAGGCTTTATCTAATAGCACATGATTACTTTAATTAACAATTTAGCTCTGCTGTTCACAGAATAATGAAGCCTACTTTCCTCTGGAGCCGTACTGTGGCCGGGTGCTCTTCCCTTCCCCTCCTGCCTCCGCGCTGCTGGGCAGGCAGCCCGGCCGAGCGCTGCCTCAGCGCATCCGATGTGCTGGGAGGCTGGGGGCTGACCGTGTGCCGGCTGGCCAGCCAGGGCCACCAGCAAGTTCATTCTGCACAACCTTGCTTCCTCTCGGCGGGGCTATAATTGGGAACTTTCCACTTAACGTGGGGGTTTTATCTGCCCTAAAGCTTCTCACAAGGGCTCACCCTTTCTCTCTTGGCGAATTTTAACCCTGTGTGTTTACAATTCAGAAGAAACTGATGGCCCATCGCAGTGACTGGAGAAACCTCGCTTCTTTAGGAAGTGGACTAAAAAAAAAATCAGGAAAAAACATAAATATGGCTTCTTTTTATTTTTAAAATGCATACTTACCTTAGACAAAGGGAAAGAAAAAATCAAAGGGTAACTTGGCATTAATGGTGGGCCAAGCTTTATAGCCTGGCTCTGCAGGTGAAGAAATGTCAGAGAAAACAACAGAACTTGTTACAGGAATAGTCCTTTCCCTTCCTGAGGGAAGCTGCAATGAAAATACAAATGGTCATTAGCTTCAGTCTTCTCCTTGCACGACTGCTTTGTTTGAACTGGGTTGGATTTTCAGCTGTTATTTGTAAAAAGGTTGGGTTTTTTCATAGATAGTTCCATGTTTCTTTCCATGAATGATGTATAGATTTTTATTGAAGTGTGTTTTGGCAAGCAGCCCACAGTTGTGTTTGAGTTGGAACAGAAACTGTTGGGTGTAATACATTCTAACATAAAGTGCTACCTTTAGATAAAGAGATTAACTGGGTCACTGTCACACGGCTGACACCCACGCAAAACAAGCCATTCTTTTTATCTTAAATCCTGTAATTTAATTACGTACCTGCTTCAATGTGGTGGTAGTGATCGATGCTGTAACATTCACTATTCTGGCTTGTGGATTGACTAGGGATCCATATTTAGTCCACTTCACTTCTATTTCAAGGGATACTGGTATTTGGCATGAGCTCTGAAATGTGTTAGAAATTCCCTCATTGTCTGACTTGGACAGAAGCAACCCCATTAATTATTCAGCTTATTAAACTGGCAGGATGCCCCCAGAAAGCTCGCTCCGGGAAGCTACCAGAGCAACGGGGCCATGGCTGTGCCCTGGACTGCTGCCTGTGTAGGCAGCACAGGCGCTTGCAGCCTCGGCTCGGCGCGTCCCTACAGTTTCTCCCTCGGTGACAAACCGACTCTGTCACTGCACTTCAGGCACAACCGTTCTACCAGAGTAGGGCAGGACTTTGGCTCTGAGGGACAGTGCCCAGCTGGCTCTTTTTAGTAGGAAGACTTCTTTCAGTAATACTGCTGGGACAGTAGGAAATCCTTAACTCTGCCAGGGCAGAACTTTGCAACCTACAATATTAAATATTTTTAGGTATTTCTTCTGGAACTGTCAAGTTTCTGGTTACAGAAATCATTCCCTTTAGTTTCAACAGTGTGCAAGAAACCTATATACAAGCTGTCATGGAGGGGGTGGTGTCACTGGGCACGTGCCAAGGAGCACAGCCTACCATCAATAGCAGGGGCTGCGCTGCATCGGGAGGAAAGGGCTAGGACAGGTGATGAGTGACACAAACTCCACATTTATTCTTACCAAGTATGCTGTTTCTGTGCTATCTTACTCTAACCTGGCATAACAGCACCAAGGAGAAACACGATTCTATTATTTCACTCTTTGAACCTGACCTCTTGTGCTTCATCCCGTCTGAAGAGCAAGACTCTAAACCGTGGCTGGAACTCATTTTGTACCTCACGTGTTGTCCTGATCCGTAACTGATGGGCCTGGATACCAGCTTGGTTAAAAGTAAACCCTGTCTTCTACAGCGAGAGAGAAACTCCTCATTTGTGAATATTCCAGGAGGAGTTTCCTCCAGCTTGTTTCTGCATTTTTTTTCCCCTAGTTGTTAGAAACCTAAGCTGACGCTGCAGTACAGGTACAGATCTCGGGAGAGAGGACAGTAAGAATGAAGGGGGTGGTGGGAATGGTGTAACTTTCACCTGTTCTGAGGTGTGAAGGTGAGTTATCGGCACCCAGTCGAGCACATCCTGAGCTTGAGAATTTCCAAATGAGGCCACGTATTCAGGAAAGCTTTGTCCCTTCAGTAAATCTAGGAGGGTCTCGGTCAAAGGCTGGCACTTCATGGCTGCAGTAATTCTTCCAGAAAATACAAAATAAAAAGTGAGTTAAAGCAAAATCCATTGGTTTGGCACAGGGATAATTTCTCCTTGCTGTCACGCACTGTTGAAGCCTTCTGGCTAGAGTTGCTAATGTACACAATCTTTTCAAGAGAAAGACTATTGTTAATTAAATGACATTATTTATAATTAAATACTCCTACAGCAGTATAAATGTCCCAGAACCTGAACAGATCCTAATGGAAAGGGTTGTCAGAGGGTTAAAGAGCACTACGTAAAAAAAAAAAAAAGGACATGTCTTCTTACCGTAACTTACAGCCTGATATCATGTTATAACCAAATAATACCGGGGTTCTGTCTCCCTGTGCCGCCAGGCAGTCCTGGTTGGATGTACTCTGCAGAATTGTAAGTTGACTGTGTTTGTTAGTACTCTGAATGATGCCAGATGTAACACACAGTTAAAGGGAAATTCCATACTTGGTGTATATCATGAAGAAAGAATCCTTACTCACATCCTCAAGATCTATCTGAAAATGCTATAATAGCTCAAGACTCCTCTTACACTGGGAAGAAGCACCAATGTGTACAATGAAGATCTAAATCCACCTCACTAAAAAGCTCCAGGAGATTGCAATCAGGACCGAGTCATTCGCTACTTCTAAAACGTAGCCAAAAAAGCACACTTTTGGTAAAGAACAGATATACTTTATAGCTGTCCATGCTAGAAAGTGGTTGTGAAGATGGACCAGAACAAATGCTGCAAACAAAATTTCAACAGGGAAAGGATATCCTTGTGGCCGGAAGCCCGCTCTTACAGGCAGTCCAACAACATAACCAGGATTCCCGCTGAGAGGAACTGGCTTTGTATTTACCTGCAGTGCAAACACAGAGTATTAGTTCTTATCCTGTACTGAAATGGTTGGAAAACACAGAAATATTACACTTATTTTAGGATTATTACCTGCTTTGAACAATGACAGTAGTAAGACTACTCTGCAAGACTGTAATGGCTCTCTAACATTGGGGCAGGCTTTGCTTTCACTGGATACAGTTACAGAGTCACAAAACAACTCTTCTAAACGTGAAAAAACAGACTTTGGAGACCTTTATTAGCCAGTTCTGAAATGCTGCCTCATTTGTGTATCCAGAGCAAGTTACATTTTACCTTGCCGCTAACAATTGTTCTGATTCAAGTTTAAGAAGTTTGGTAATTAAATGTCTTTCAACAAGTCATCCGTAACATCTCTAGCAGTTACCTGAGTAAAGCTGATTTCGAAGCTCTGCTGTATTGAAAGTGCTTCTTTGTTAATTGCCCCCAAGACAAAAGAAGCAGCTGCTTCTATTATTTCTCCTGCGTCTGTGTATGTAATGTGATAACTCACCTGAAAATTCAACATTTTAGATATTAATTAGAATGAATACATAAGAGCGTGAAACTAAAAAACAGGAATTCAAAATTATGTATTGTTTTCTTTCTTCTTTGCTTAAGAAACACTTGAGTGCATGGCAGACCTGCTATATCCTCAGCTGTAGTAAGGATGGACCCAGAAAATGAGAGGAACTGAAGTCCTGCTCAGTAGGTGACTAGTCATTTCACAGTGACTCTGCATGAGGAACACAAAGATCTGCCTCAGTACCCGAGGCAGCATATGCTTTTATAAGCACCGATACGCAGGGACTGACCAAACACTTCCCCTCCAGATGCTGATCTAGCTTTCTCCTACAAATGAGGACACACGGGTTGGAAATAGTGCCTCATTAATCTAGTTTGTCGCTCATTTCCTGTCTGCAAAAGGAGAGAATTTCAGGAAAAGCAAGACAAAAGTTGTGGTCTGATGCGACAGATAAACCCATGACACTCACAACGCGGCCACGTTTGCAGGTTAACCCACAAAGGACGTGACTGACTGTTACCAAACCAAGCCACCGGTTAGCAACAGCTGGAAACGCATCTGGGGTTGGAGCCTCCTTCTCCATAAACCTCTTCCACACATAAGCCCAATGTTTATCTATTTAAGATGAAAAGATGAGATGATTTGCGCTGTGTATTCCGCTGTCTCTGCCACCACTGTGCCTAAGTCATCTTCTCCCAAGCAGAATGTAGATTCTAAGCTCAGGGCATTGTTTGTTATGCCAGACAGTAATAATAGAAAAGGGTTTCATCCTGTCTCTGTGTTATGTTGCATATACTTATTATTTTGTTGCAAAACACTCTCTTTTATCCCAAAGTCAGTGCTTCTCCTGTCACATTTCCTTCGGAGATGTCACAATATATGGAAACTGTGCAAGGCCTTTCTCACATCCTGGTAATTTGTGAATCAGAAATACTTGATGTATACATGCTTTCCATCAAACGTGAGGAAGAAAAGAACTGTCATACCTACCCCAAGAACTATATTTAGGCACAGTTCATCCAAAACCATAGGGAGCCTGAGGACATCACTACCATTATGTAAAGTCCGCATTCCATTCAGAGACTGGACAACTATGGACTGGACGGTAATATTAACCTGAAAAACAAATTAATGACATTTCTGAATATTATGTATAATTACTTTGGGCTTTTTTTCTGTATTATTATGTGTGTGATCCTTCTGGGTTCTGTTCCACAGAGACAGCAGTCAGTAATGCTCTGAACAACTGCCATGCTACTTGTATTGCTGAAGTTCAACAGAAGGTTCTGTTTTTAAGTAACTAGAGACAGTTACTTAAAAAGAGAGAGTTTATACGAGGGAAATGCATTAGGCGTAAATGTTTGCAGGTAGCACGTTATCTTGAAGTTGCTAGGTATCATTACTGCTAGCAAATGATAGGGGGTTTTATAATGTAACGATTAAGGATAACGTCCCTGCTCTGACAAAGTCAGTGAAAAACTCTCACTGACGATAATTAAGAATTTTGCCCCTAGGTGTTCCAACTCAGTTCGAAGGATACTTACCGTCTGACTTGACTTGGGCACCTAGAGGAGAATAAAAGAAGAAATTCACACAATAGCAAAGGTATGACCTTACAGGTAGCGGTTAATTAAAGCAGTTACAGCTTAACTCCGTGGCCTATTTGCCTCTATCATGACCATAACTTTTACATGGCAGAAGTGATTTGCTATACACTACAGCACCCAGGCAGCATAAATCAGCTGCTATTCTTTGGGGCTAGTAGGCAATATCTCACACTCCAAACCTCTTCTTCCCCTGACAGTCACTGGAAAATCTCTGAGTGACTTCCATCAGGCCTAGCTTTGACTGCATTCCCAACAAAGATAGAGTGCATTCAGTAAGCAGCAGATGAATCCAGCGTTTCCGCAGACACTCTGTTTGCAGCTCGGAACTAAGAAACGCTGGAACAGTTTACTTGCGTCAGAAAAGTGGCCCCAGAAAAGCATCTCAGCTTGGTGAGGCTGTTACTGTGCTGTTATCGTTAGACCTATTGAGGGCGTCAGAGAACGCTGTTCCTGCTGCAGAGCTGTGCAAAACCCCTTTATTCACAGCCTGCCAGCGCGGGAAGCCTGCCAGGCTGCTGGCACCCAAAGAAAGGAAGAGCTTCTCTTGTCCCGTCCCGACGGTAACAAGTCCGTAGTTTCGCGGTCTCTAAACAAAGAAACGAGAAGCAAGTAGCCCTCTTGTGATACAGCACATGGACATGCACAGTTGCTCCCACTGGAAAATTTCCACCAAATTTTCATGGAAAGGCAGAAACGTCAGACCAAGGTCATTGATCAGGCCTGCGAAATACTCACACAGCGTGCCATTGTGCCAAAAGCTTTATTTTTGTGACCTACTAATGAGTGTTTAATTCCCGTCTCTGGGAAGGGACCAAGAATTGGACGCTGACCACAAAGCAAGGTCTGCAGAAGGACAGTAGGCTACGGAAACCAGTCTGCTCATCTAACGTCACGGCAGAAAACACATTCCTGTGAGCTGGAGACCCGAAGCTGATGCAGGTAAAGCCTGTCACACGTATTTATATCAACACCTTGAGGTACAGCCCAGCCACCAGAATCAGCTGTATGAATAGAAGTGCTTCTAAAGGTTAGACTCATCCTTTAGGGAAACATGCTCTTTCTGACTGGGGTTGATGGAATTATCACAGCTCCTAAAATTCCATTTATCTGTGACAGGGGTGATGGATTACGTTGCTGTTTCAGCAGCGCATTGCTTTGGCAGCTACACAGCACACGCGAACCTTAGGATGAAGCATCGCAATGTCATGAGTATCTTGGTAGAGGGTTCCAAGCATCCCCAATGTCCCTTGGGTCTGCCAGACAGGCCAGGGAGCACAGCAGAGATGAACTGTAACAATTACAGACCTTCCGATCGCTCAAGGTGCCCAGCCTGGCAGTGAGCGTGGGCTCATAACGATGGGGTGTCTGGAAGGAACCGCTGTAGCAGTCCCCTCACCGGGGGCTCCCAGCAAGCCTTCCTGGGCTGGCGTGTTCTGCCATTTCTTTTGGCGGCAGCTCCACCTGCTGGCACTGGAAGGGTTCCCTGCTCTGCCCTGTGACCACCCTGTCCCCAATATCAAGTCACTTTTTTATAGTCACAGCCCATCTTCAGCTCCCTCAAGGAAGGGGAGCTTCCTGCAGACCATCTCTAGCAGCTATTCAGCCTTATCCAGCTCTTGCATCTGATCCTTCCTGAGCCTCCAATGTACTTTGGACAGAAACCTGACCTCTCCTAAGCTGGGCCACTGTAATTGGCAAGCAGTTCATGGGTAACATGTTACGTTCTGTTCCAGTGAGGAAGGGGAACTCATCTTTCAATCCAAAAATATTCCGCTGCTTGGACCCTGTCCTGAGGTATGCTTTTCACTTTCTGGTTCTGCAGCCACTAAGAACTCTAATTTTGGGTGCACAAGGAAACACTCAAAGCCCTTCTGAAGCAGTTTTCTCCACCTCTCCCACAGCGGGATGATCAAAAGCCAGTATTTGTGGGCAACCCTTTGCTGATTTCAGTGAGGTCCTCACTGATCAGGAGAATGATCCCACCTGTGAGAATGTGAACTACTCACTGGGCTTTCCTTTACTGCTGATAGCTTTCGAATCTGTGAGGAGACTGGAAGGGGTCTTTACGCAGTCACTCACTATGGAGTATTAATTATATTAATTTAAATAATTACATAAATTAAAAGCCTTTTAACGGTGGAAAGTATGCTGTTTCTTGAAGACCTTCAGCTTCTGGAAGGAGCTATCAGGTTAAAGTATTACGTATTTCAGTTTCAATGTTGCATGCCAGATTTCTTTGTCTTCCTCAATATCTGTAAAGGGCATTTATTTATACATAAGACATCATCCTCCAGTTCAAACAGGAATGAAAAAGTAAGCTTAGCTTTGGAAAATAACCACTGACTGGTTTGGGTAGTAGGTTGGGTACAAACAAATTTGCTCTCAGTGGGGTAAAAGGTCATGTTCTGTGAGGAGCGTAAGGAAGGCTTGGCACGTACGAGCAATACCTCAGTATTAAAAACAGAGGCTTGTAAGAAAGGTATATATGCAGAGGATTAAACTTTACGGGTTCTTCTTTAAGTACAAAGGTCTACCAACTCTTTAAAACCCAGGCTTCTTACAGTTATGCGCTCTGGTAACAGGCTGCTTGGAAAAGATTGAACATGCACAGAAGCACAAAACTGCTGCCGTTGCAGTTAGCGCAGTGACACAAGCTTGTCTGTTCAAGACTATTATTTTTGTTGGCAAAGCAGAGAACAGTAAATGCTTCTGTTACCAAAGCTTGAAGTAAAAGACATTTCCAAAGCCTTTCTATATAACAGTCTGTTATATAGGGAGATTTTTTTTTCTCAAACCACAGTTTAAAAAATCCATATAAAACACCATATCCTTTAGTAAATAGAAGTTACTTAATTCTGGAGATGCAAAAAGATATGTAGTGTCAATGGTCAGCTCTATCACTGTTTCAGATCATACTTACTGCTAAAATGCTGGAGTTGATATAGAACAGCATACTGACTGCTTGAATGTTGCCACATTTTTCCACACTTACTGATCTAGTACATTTTGTAGCCTGGTTTACTAAAAACCCTGGAAAAAAGTCATAAAGTATAACTGAATGATATTAAACAGTAATTACGAAAAGCTGAAATAATAAACAATGTAAGAATCTCAAGTATAAGCAAAAGTGAAAGAAAACAATTTCTATCACAGATAAGGTTTTACGGGAGCTATAAAGAATGGTACTTTCTTAGGTTCTCCAGAAACGCTATGAGACAAGATATTACTTCTTAACAATAGAAGCTTAATAAAAGCTAGAAAAAGATTTATGACTTCAGTTTTGAGATCTCATAAGATCATTTCCTTTCACAGGAGACTTCAATTTTCCTATGGTCATCATCACGATTGCTGTGATACCATATTTAATAATAACAGTGGGTTTTGGAAAATGCAGGTGTATGGTTTTGATTGTGGTTGTGGCTTGCCTTTTTTTTTTCCCCCTCTCCTACGCAGATTTTCAGGAAACTGTGTGAAAGGTTAAAATGTAGAGCTCCAGCCTGCAAGCCTGACTTGACTTGCATTCAGGCTGTGAAAGGAACTTCGTTGTATCAAAGGGACATCTTACAAAGGTTGCCCAGTTAGGTCTTGCTGCCTGTAATACCCTCTTCCCTCACGGTGTCACACTTGTATTATTTTATTAATCCAATTATGCCAAATAGGATGTTTTATTATTGGATAAACAACCCATTAACAAGACTCTTAAGGATTACATATCTAACTTTGAATGTTTAATACAGTTCCAACACACCTTCCAATCTACGTCTAAAAAAACCCCAGAGAAACAGAAGCTATTTGAAAAATATCTGTTTGTAATCTTTATCTGAATTTACATTTGTGTGTGTGCCAATTTACTGACTGATTAAGATCAAGCCAGAGCAGAACACTCTAAAGCAAATAAACTGGAACTCAAATGCTTTTTCCAACCTGCAGGATTCGCATCGGAGCACCAAGAGGACACAACAGGACTAGGCAGTCTTAGAAATGCATCCGCTGTCTGTATAGGAACACCATACTGCCAAATAAAACAGCGTATTTAAGTATATAGGTGTGTTTCAGCCCATGGAAAGTTTTAGAACATTTGCATTAACAATAGATCTCAATAAAAGAAGTACTTAAATCCACTATACCTGTCAATACTGTCTATTACTTTGTGCTTCAATTCTTAAGCCACTGCTAACAGCTTTACGTTGACAACAGCAAACCAGCTACTTGTTTTTTCAAAGATCTTTAAAAAGTCTAGTTCACTTTTTAAGTAAGCTAACACAAAACGCTACACTTCTCATATTTACATTTCTACATTAAAGACCAAAATAAAGTTTGTCTTTTCCAGAATTTTTAAAATTTTAAAAAAGCAGATGCAAACAACGCTGACTTGTTCTTTTGTGGAGCAATCTAATACTAACTGAATCAGATAATTATTTACCTCGTATCTGGAAGTTTCGTTTACATCAGCAGGATTTTGAGCATCTGTGTTCATATTCCAGCTGTCAGGCTCAGCACTGAAAGTAGCACTACCAAACCGTTTAAGCAATTGATCAAAATTTTCGGAAGTAGGCATTTCAGGGGAACTGAAGGAGAGTGCTTGTTTATCTGCCAAAGCATTTTGAAGAATGAGATAACTTTTTAGGACAAAAGATGCATAAACAGTATGTAGTAACATTTTTTCCTTCTGGAGTTGTTAAAAGCTTAGTGACAGAAAAATACCAGTGCAGCTTTTCTTTAAGAAAAGCTTTTTCTTCAAGAGAAAACCTAGATGGTATCTTAATTCATCTTTTCGCCCAGATCCGTTAAAGCACAAACTTAAGAGGTAAGCCCCTTTCTTCCAAAATCACAGCTTCCAAGAGCATCAGATGTTCCAAACCAAAGACACGTCAATTAGTGTCTACAGTTTCCATGCTAAGTATTCAGATGACTGCTGTGCAGTCATAATTAAATTAAGAGAACACAGTACTGATCACTTCTTTCTTCCCTTCGAGTCACTTCAAAGCTGACCATAAAGGATTTGCAACGCGGGTGCCTATTAAATAGCTACAGTAACAGATCGGGAAGGAGTCAGTTTCCCACGAGACAACTTTAAATGTGATTCTTGGGGATGCTAAATTAGTTACAAAAAAAAAACCCAACCAAAAAACCTCAATTTTTTTTTCAACAAAGATTAAGAAGAGTTAGAGTATGAGATGTTTTAACTCCATAGTTTCACAAGTGAAAGGATTACAACATAAGGAGTGTGAGCATATAGAATAATCAGTTTTCTGACAGGTTTAGTTATTTTTAATTTTAGTCTGTTTCTGGTATTTAAAGAGCTTACAAAAATAAGAGCACAATGCTTAACATTGGCAACAACTCTACTTACAGTTTGTAGCATGAATGCAGAAAACACTGGGATTGACTTGGTCAATTAATTTAAATATCATTTCTGGTGGATTTGCTTCAACATCAAGTGAATATATAGCAGCTTTCTGACTACAAAGACGGCTGTCACCTCTGCAAACAATAATAAAATCAACAATCCACTATAACTCAGTATTGACCATATTTTAAAGTTCTTTTCAGGTATACGGGCAGCATCAAAAAAAAAAAGCGCTAAACAGATTACTCTTAAACAGAATTTGTACAGCAATTGTGTCTCCTTAGAAGGTTTATATTGTTTTATACTGTGTGCTCAGTAATAAATAAAAGAATTCTCCAACATGTTATACTGAAGATATTGAAGAAGTGAAATGACTTTTAGAAATTACTTTTTAAGCATGGAGTTAAACTTTTCCCTGAGGTGAACCATTCGTTAGTATGATCACATCATAAATCAAACACCCTTTTTCTGCTGTTTCAGAGACCACAGAGCCTCTTACTTGTGATCAGTAAAAACCCTTGCAGTAATAAGCACAATTATGCAGATGTATATAAATCCAGTTGTGTAAATAATGAGATTCACGATACATGCAGTCATTGAAAATCTTGTGGATTTTCATGCAAAGTGAACATCCAACACAAAAGAATTCGGGGAAAGAAACACAACCTCATTTTATGCTTTTCTAGTTGACAGAGACAGAACAGTCACTCGAGACAATTAAACTGTCACTCAGGAAGGCGTTGATTAGACCTTTCTGATATATATAAATACCTATAAATGGGTAGCAGTAGTCATTGTGTGCAAGAACAATAAGAAACGGCAGTCTGGGGTGACTGCTAATTCAAATTTCAAAGCACCAAGAATAAACCCCAGTGTTCAGATTGGCGTAATTTATGCAGAAGGTGGGTTGAGGAGCTGTACGGAGTGTTCTGAGAAGTCACCAAGAGATTTTCTTACATTACCGTTTTGAAGTGAGCTTTCTTAACTCCTTTTTGAGAAGACGAAATTGGGTGAAGGTGTTTTCAGATAAACTGTAAATAGCAAAGCAACGACTACCGCCATTACTTTATCGATGTAATGTTACATTTTACTGTTTGTAAAGTGACAGACCGGCAGTGAGGCAGCAGGTTGAGAAGCCGACTTGTAAAACTAGGATGGGAACAATGCTCACACGGCTTCGTTAAGCCCTGAATTGATCAAGTTTCTAGCTGATACCGTGAACTGTAATGAAAGAGGTTACTGATCAACTGCTGACGACCAGTGGAGCTGGCCAGGGCATTACTTTTCCCCCAACAGAAGGCATCACCACTCAAGCGCCCACAGAATGAGAGAGGAAAAAAACCAGGAGCAAGGTTTAGAAAAGAGGGAGTAAGTGAATGAGAAAGTGGGATGGGAGGCCGATTGGCTGCTCTACCTGGTTGGGGCCAGAAGTTGACAGGCCTAGTGCAGGAAGGACTGGTGAGAGGGCAGGCAGGAGTTAGGAATGGGTGAGAGGACAGAGCTCTTGCAAACGCACTCAGCACTTACCACAAGATTTTGTATTTCATACAGCTATTTATCCACTTACGTGACAATAGGAACCGAACATGTAGTAAAGAGACTGAAATCCGCTGCGCTGCAATCAGGGTCACAGCAGCAATTTACATCACACTGTGCCACCAAGAGATCACAAACACACAGCTTGGCAACTGGAGGAGAGATTTAAATTAGAATTAGAACTGGAACTTTACACACGACAGCATGTTCCCCAACACTTCCATTTTTCACCTCGCCTTATTTTTGACAATGGTCAAAAGACTATACCCACATTCACGTGCTCTTTTTTTTTTAGAGTCAGTTTTAAAAGCCATCTTTTCTGCTACTTAGTAAATCTGTTTGGAACACGATAACAAAACCAAGGGCATGCTAAAATCTGATGGTGTGCTCCCTGCAAAATCAAAAAAGCAACTTGCGTTAAAAGGAATTTTGAAAGTACAAAAATATACTCAGCCCTGCGGGGGGGGTGGGGGGCAAGAGATACGACCAAGGTATGCTGGTCTGCTTATTGGGGGGGAAAGAAAAAAAAAAGTAGCATTTTGATAGAGCAGCGAGATGTTTACAGGTACTGAGCATGTCCCAGGGCCTAGTGAGATATTCTCTTGATGTGCCAACATAACCACAGTTGGCTTCCTTGACATAATTTTTATCTCTCTCTTTAGAATATCATGAAATATTGTAATAATACAGAGAGTAATTGCAGCAATACTGTAAACTGTCACTATAAAATATATTTGGCAACTTCTTAAAACATTCTTAGGTTTTTCAGTTTACAAAGTCAAAGAACAGATATTACTCTACTGAACTGCTTTTGAAAGTTACCATTCCATAACAAATCTAGACTTAAAAATAGCACAGAACGAACAGAATTGAGACCAGTGCTCCATAGGCAAGACATTCACAGAATGCCTGTTTTCATAACTGGTGCTTCTTTTATTTCAGCTTCATAGTTGCCCATTTCTCTACAGCCTCCTTGATGTTCTCCGACCACCTGAGCAGTGTCCAGGTATTTCCTGGAATCTCTGAAGTTCTGACTGTTCTGTTAGCTGAGCTTAGCTCTGGAATCCTTAGTTCACCTTGTAAACACGGGAAGTTTAAACATGGATGATTAGATTGCAAGGTTGTGACTCCGCGATCAGGGATTTAAGCATCTTTTCCCTAAGAAGATACTCACTGGGACATGTTTAATTTGGCGAGTAATCTAGGGAAGCTGAACTGATGGCAACTAGGGAATCAAAAGTTAAATAAAAGTACACCTGCCAATTAAAAGACAGTGGGAAACACCTTCTGATAGCACAGTAACAAAAGTTTGTCATCTATATTGCTGTAGCACCACTATATATCCGCAGAGCTGGCGCTGAATTAGGAGTCCTGGGGCACACTGTGTGCACAACCAGCGGGGTGCCCGAGTGGAGGTATCCCCAAGCACGCACAGGGTGAGCGGGGGTCCCCTCTGCACAGCCCCGCGCTGCCTGGTGGGCTCAGAGCAGGGTGCTGGGTGGGCAGACGCCCCTGGCCTCCACCAGCGCCAACTCACAGGCCTGTGCATGCTAGCATCAGCGTGCCTGTCTACCCGAAGGCCGTGCAGAGGCTTGCTGAGCCTGGCTGCTAGAGAGGGGTGCTCAGAGCAGCGCTGCAGCCCAGCCCCGGTGAACCCCGGGGCCCAGCGAGAAGCAGGGCGGCTGCCGCGCAGACTCGTCCCAGCCCCGAGCGGCTGCAGTGGGAGCCGTAGCCAAGGGCCCAGCAACGACAGGAGGTCCAAGAGATGCCGTGAGCGGGGCTTCCCTCGGCGCCGATGCCCCACAGATCCCGCCCCACCGGGCACCCACCGTCCGTGACCGGGGCCGGCCCGCTGTGGGTCCGCGCTCGGGCGGCACCGCGGATCTCTGGTGCCGCCGCGCTGGCCGCGGGCTCGGAGACAGGCTCCACACTCGGCTCAGCTGCCCGGAGCGGCAGCAGCAAGAGGACGAAGAGGAGGATGAGGAGCTCCCCCCGCCCCAGCGCTGCCGCCATGGCGGCCATGCCGCACCGCCCCTAGCAACGGCGCGGTTACCAGGGAGCGCGGAGCATCACGGGAAGGGCGTGTCCCGCCCCGCCCCGGGGCATCACGGGAAACAAGGGGGCCGCGGGGCACCCTGGGAGGTGGGTGTGTGGCCGGGCGCCATGGCGAGCGGCGAGGGGCGGCCAGGCCTTGGCTAGGCAGCGCTGCGGCTGGTCGCCATCTCCCGCCTCCCTCTGTTTTCTTCAGTGCAGAGAGGCTTGTGGCGAGGCTGCAGGCTTGGCCTCTGGCTAGACGTGGCCTCCTGTGAGGGTGTCCTGCTTGCCTGCTGTCACAGTGGGCTCAGGCCTCGGCTCATGCTACGCGGTCCCCTCAGAAACAGCCCAGCGTGACGCTAATCCAGGTGCCTGGTGCCGTAGGACCGAGGGAAGGGCAACAGGGAAGGGTTTCAGGAGTGACCTAGGTATAAGCTGTGTATGTTGTTCAGGCAAAAATGGTATTGGAAGGCAATGAAAAAAACAAGTGTAAGGAGTGGCCCCTTGTGACCTATAAAATCCTGTGGTTAGCATGTTTTTGCAGTTGGTTTTAGTAGTAATCTGCTTTTTGTAAACTAATTTTTAAAGTTAACAATTCTTTTTTCCTTTTGAAAGTGCCATAGGTTCTTATAACTCGGTGTGTATGTTAATTAATCTTGTTAGTAATGTTGTAGTATATCCAGGTGTTTTTATACTCGCTTGGAAAAACGGAGCTAGAGAGTGACTAAATGATTGAGGTTCCTTAAGGTTATCTTACAAGTGTAAGGTTTCGGTTCCAACAAAGAGGTGACTTTAAATTTGCTGAAGTTTGTTGTCTGCATTACCTGATCAAAAGCAGCTTTACGTTTGTTCTGTGTCAAGCTGACGAGTGCATCATTAACACAGGCTTATTTGTCTGACCAGGTTTGTTCCTGCCATCTCAAAGGGAAGCCAACAAAAGCTTTAAGACCGTGAGAGGGCACGTTCCTTTTACGTTTCATATACTTGACTGCTCTCCATGCCGGTCACAACACCTGAGCAGCACAACTTCATGCTGTCATGGAAATTTAGTGTGTTGGAGATGTTCCAGCTGCTTCTACTGAAAACTGAAATAATTCCACGGTGCACACAGTGTCTTCGTTGCTTCTTGGTGCTGTCCTCTGCTGCACAAGAGCCAATTAATCACAACGATGGTGATGAGTTCCTTAAGACAGACTATCGTCTGCCTCACGCAGTACAAGGCTACCAAAGTCATTTGATGTTACTGAAGAACTGGTGACTTAGGATGGATTTGAAAGAGCTCCATATCACGTGGCAGAATCCTGGAGTCATCCTTCCCCTTGGAAAGACCTCATTCTTCTAAGGACACAGTGACATAGAGGTGAGAATCCAGGTTGCTCCATTGTACCTCAGACCCCGCTGTGCCTTACGTGCAGTGATGGTCCCACCTGGGTCTCCATTCTGCATTCCTTCTGTTAAAACAAATGTCACCCAAAATTCCTGTATTTGCTTCTTCCTTGGGGAAGAACAACAATGTGTTTAGTCTCCTTGTTTCTTTGCTGTTTTTGAGATGATTTTGATTCAACTGAAAACATTGATGCGTTTCTCCTTTGTCATACAGACACACCTTTGTCATATAGAGAACAAAGGCAAGACAAAAGCCGAGTACAAGAAAAACCATCTGACAAATCCCACCACCACAAAACCCACCCTTGTGTTACACTTCTGCGGCAGGTTCCAACTCCACAGTGTGGAGGGCAAGACCAGGACGTTAATAACTAATGCATGTTCTCCATCACAGAGATTTTAATTTATCCTGTCAGCATGAGTTAATTAATAATGAAAAAGGGCGCTGTGATCCTCATGTGGGAGGTCCTATAAAATGAAAATTCAAGCAGTGTAAGATGCAGTAGATTGCTGCCTATTAAAAAACATGTTAAGGGATTTACTGTATTACTATCTTAATTGTATTTTAAGCAGCAAGATTTTGATGTGCATTTAAGCATTGCAGCGTGGCATTTGCAATTCAAATGTTGCAGGATTAAGTCCCATCAAGTCAAACCAGGGGAAGTAAGTGATTATAAACAAATAAAACTAACACAGATGTATTTTATGAAACACAAAGACTAAGCAAAAAGTTCAGTTAAATTTTTTAACAATGTTACTTTCACCACAGCTCTTCCCTTTTAAAATCACTTGAGATTTAAACAATTTAATTACTTTGACACATACAAAGTTATTGCTGTTTGTCAGAAAAAGACACGAGAGTTTTCAGAGTAGCGCATCAATATCTGTCCCGAACATCACGATGAATATTCAAATCTAAGTGAGTAAGCTGGCAAAGTCAACATGCTTCTCTGCAGCGGGACAATGACACAAATTCTGCCCACAGACACGTATCCTTTGCATTAAACAGTTTATTTTTGGACTTTTAACCTAACTAAGAAGTAGCTTAATAATCACGGTCTTCATAAATTCTTATGGATGAGGGGTTCAAGCTATTTGTTGGCTGCTCTTTCTGAACACACCACATACAGGGTTTTTAACTGACGCAGAGTTTAGTATTAGCAAGTTTTTAGTAATAAAAAATGCTCAACAGAGTTACTATCATGAAAGAGCTTCTCTAGGAAGTGGTGTAATTCCTGATACTTTAAACTTTTAGAATTAGGAGAAAATCCTAAGAGGAAACAGTTTTGTACATGCATTACTTGATCTAACTGTATATTTTCAGCTTGATGCCATCCAAAATGATTTCACCACTGACCAAAAGACAGAGTCACTATTAAACTACAATATTTTGTATTTTATTGAGCAGCTGGATGACTTGGGTGAGGTTCTAAAGGAACTGAGGAAGAAACTGATACACAAAATAAATGGGCACTCCAGGATTTCAGGCAGCTAGCGTTTGGGAGGTCCTAGTTCCCCATCCTGAGATGGTGATCTTGACTCTTCCACGTGGAGAAGTCTGGTCTTCCCATTAGTTTTACTACGCTGTCTGAACTTCTTCGCCTTTTCAAGGCAAACATTGGTTTTGCTCTATGAGAGATCACTTTAAAAATTCAAGTGGACAGGCATTTTTAATTAGAGTCAAAACAAACTCAAATCAGGCTGAAATAAACCGTGGTCTGGCCTAGCACAACATTAGCCCTTAAATAAATAGTGAGAAGCCTGGGCTGCCTCTGTACGGCAGATGGCATTACAGGTAATATTTATCATACTCCAATGCCGAGGCTAAGATATTAGGGAGGGAGAACTGACGTCAGCAACAAGTGAATCAGTCTTAATACAAGCTGAAAAACTGCTTGTGCCTTCAACAGTTGATTACATTGTACAGCACTTCTGCTTAGAGCTCCCCGTTGCATTTATTAGTCCGTCTGAGCAAGCCTAGCAGGAAGAGTTCATTCTGTTTTGCAGTTTAAATGAACTGATGTAAACGGATCTTGGACTTTGAGGTGGGAAGATTCCACCCAGCTGCAGTAACCAGGGGGATGCCCTTTGCCCCAGTTTTTGTGCCAAGTTTGTGTGTTTGAGAATTTTAAACAAATATCACTTGGCAGGATATCGACCCTCAGGGTACAAGAATAATACTGAGTGAGACAGCAGGGCATGTCCTGGGAAGGATATACCAGGAGATCTGTTGGGGCTGAGACAGGGGGGGAAACCAATTCTGGCCTGTCACATTAACAGTGGTTCTTTGCCTCGCAGGAGCAGAGGGATCCTCTGAATGAAAACTAATAGTGGCTTTTTATCTGGGTACAGCGCCACCATGCAGGAGGGAAGGAGTTCAGCAAAGGTTACTAATTATAACGTAAATGATGGAGCCTTCCTTGGCTGTCTGGGCAAACCTGGGTGGGTGGCCAGGGGTGGAGGAGGATGAGCTGCTAACGGTATGCCTTGGCTTGGGAGCCCTCACTGAAACACAGAGTCATACTCTCCCAAGTGCGTTTGCCAGCCTGGCGCTCATACAGAGTTTCTCAACCTGCGAGCCATGGCTGCTCAGCAAAGCGGTACGGAGAGTGTTCCGTCTTGTCCAGCTCTGGGAAACACCTTGTGATGAGGCATAGAGACCGTGGTTTTAATGGGAATGCGTTGGGGGATCATGGGCTGGGAAGCAACACGTAGCAGCCAGTGCAGGACAGATCACCTTGTAGTAAGGAGAGCTGCCTCTGGGCACTCTGGCACTGTAGGCAGTATTGAAATCTGCTGCGCTTAAGGAAAGGGTTAGGCCAGGCTGGGCTTAGCCTAGGAGATGCCTGGACAAGAAGGAGGAAGAATGAGGGGAGGGCAAGAGTGACTCTGTGGGGGAAACTCTGAAAGTATCTGCTTCCCTTTCCTGCTAGAGGTATGGGAGCGGGTGAGGCAGCAACGTTTGCTGCTGTGGAGAGCCACCTTGCAAGTGTTCGTCATCTCACACACCCTGACAGGCCCTGGCAGCAGCACACCCTTATCTCCGGCACAATGGCAAATTCGGCTGTGCGGCAGTTTCCTAATTCACTGAGGCTGGGCCTGGGCTGCTCTTTGTGTTCCCTGCACTTTCCTTCTTCCCTTTCTAAGAGGCAAATTAATTTTTTAATAAGTTCAGATACAATTTCAGCTTTAGGCAGAAAAATTTCATGTATTGCTTAACCCCGTAGCAGTTTAAAGCGAGGAATAGTGTCTCCGTCAAGATGCACAGCAAGTGGCACGCTCACTGTCTCTTAGCGCTGTTATAAGGACGGTGCTTCAATAAATAATGTCCCCTGTGGGTCCGTGGAGTATGCAGCACAGCTTTTCCTGTCACCGGAGTCGGCTCGGGGTTGGGGTTTCACACCCACCTCTGCTTTATTTACACTCGTCTGTTGTTTTGTTGTTTACGTATCTGGCGCTACGGGATGCAGCAGCAGCCTGCTCACGCCTGCCTGTGCGGAGGCATTAAACGAATTTGTGCCCGTCGTGCGAAGCTACCTGCTAGGAACTTCCAAAGAGACGAGCCATTTTGCACGCCCACAAGCGGCACAGGAAAACCGAGCTGCAAAAGATGAGGGCTTGGGTCTTTCTGCACATGGTGGGTCCTTAAAGCGTTGACGCCTTTAGGTTGTGATGTCCCTGTCGGGGCAGGAGGATGCTGGCTTGCTTTGTTTGTGTCACACGCTCACCTGCAATTACAGTAGCTGCAGGGGGGTTTGTGCAGCCTTCTCCTGAGGGTTTTGTCGGGCAGCTCGTTTCCCTTACCCGGCATGGACTAATGGATTTCCACAGAAACCGCGCCGACGTCACGCACCGCAGGGAGCTGGTTCTGCCCGCCCGCGCCCCGCCGGGGACAACAGGGGGAGTCGTCCTTTAAAAATAATTCTTTTTGTGCGGTGTGACTCACATAACCGTCCTTAATAGCCAGAAAGGACAAACGGCCACCGTGTCCTTCCGAGTTATTTGGAGCACGCAAGACATGCGGCCCGATATGGGCGTGGAGGGCAAGTATCCGGGTTAGGCCTAGCCTCGCTCGCCCCAGTGTTGAGAGCGTAATTGGGGTAATTACAGGTAAAAACCGGCAGGACGCCGGCGAACGTCCCCCGCC
>VWZZ01005333.1:2535895-2567864 GCA_013399095.1 Psophia crepitans | reverse complement strand
GGGGGCTGAGGCGAGCCGGCCGGCGGGCAGGGGAAGGCTGGCTCCGTGCGGCGGGCGCTCGCTGGTCAGGAGGCGGCTGCGCCGGTGGCTCCCCGCGTTCCTGGCTCTGGGCTGCTGGGCGCCCCACGCCATGTTCTCGGTGCTCTCCTATGGCAGGCTGGTAGCCCGGGCAGTCCTGGGCGGCCTCTCACAGACGGACTCCCGTGACTACAGCTTGGTGACAGCCAGCTGTGGCTTTGGCAAAGATTTCCGCAAGGGCATCCTCAAGAAAGGCATGTGCTACGGGGATGACGCCTGCTTCGTGGCCCGGCACCGGTCGGCAGATGTGCTGGGTGAGTGCTGGCGGGGCCCTGCTCGGGGGTGCGGGGGTGGCGCCGGTGTCACGACCTCCCCTCCTTGAGCCGCACATGGCGAAGCTGCTCCGTCTTGGGGCGCAGACAAAGGAGCCGGTTCTGCCTGTAAATGTCAGCATGAGTCCTTTTTTTAGTTTCAGAAGAAAGCTCTTGTGCTCTTTGCAGTACGCTGCCCACCTCAGACAGCCAGCCTTTGGGATGGGGTGGTGTGGGTGCTGGGCATCGGGGCCCAGCCTTGGCCTGTCACCTGTAGGTGCCTGTAAGGCCTAGCGCTTCCGAGAAACACCTCGTAGTGCATTTCCCTTTAAACCTCACCAAGCCCCATCTGTATGCATTGCATTTCCACATAAAGGATCATTGAAACAGACACTTCCTGATTCTAGCGCGTGCCGTGTCCTTGTCAAGTGAAAGGCAAAGTGACATTGAGACTGGTTTCAAATGTCAAACTTCAATTTCAGTATTTGTTCTATCCTGATTACGCTCTCTGGCTCGGATTCACGTGTGAAATGAATCTTAAGGGTTCAAACTTTGGAAGTAGTGAATAATTACAGATAATCAATGGAATCCTCTCTTTACGAGCAGCAATGCTTTTGACAGTGCTTGACCTTTCTCCTCTGTTGCAAGGTTGAATTTGGCTGACACTCTGCAAAAGTTAGGTTTTGAGCAACTGACATAAGTAAATTTTTTCCAAAACTTTGACATTAAAAAAAGGAAGTCTTCCCCCATTACACCCTCTTTTAAAAAAATATTTTTTTAAATTTAAAACTGATGGGATTGTGCTGCAGCATTTCATGATGTGACAGTGCTTGGTGATTCTTCACAATTTGGTGCTGTTGTAACTTGGTTGCCATTTAATATAGCTGAGACATTTTTTTCAGGAGGCTGTAACTTGGTGCTAGGTAACAGTATTGCTGATTATTCTCAAGGGAGCTGTTACTCTAAGGGTGATGCTGCAGCTTTCAAGGAGATGGGGAAAACTGGTCAATGCATTTTAGATACTCTGCATCTTTTCTGTTGTGCCTGTTCCAGAGAAACTTTTTTCTATTAGAATTAGCTGTTGGACAGCCTTACTTTAACATGTGACT
Organism: Psophia crepitans; assembly: GCA_013399095.1. NCBI lineage: Eukaryota > Metazoa > Chordata > Aves > Gruiformes > Psophiidae > Psophia > Psophia crepitans. The sequence goes on along the minus strand of VWZZ01005333.1, from coordinate 2,566,426 downwards.
AAGGCTGGCTGCCTTTAAAGTTCATACTAGGCCAGCGCTGATAAATAACTCTGCAATCGGTATTTGCCCGTAAGAGAAATGCAGAATCTGCTTTACTTAGGCAGACTCTTTGCATGGGGAAGCGGGTGGATTTAGACCCATTTAGGGTTTTTTGGCCATATTTGGTAATTACCATATGTGAACTTACAGCTTGGCTTGTCTTTCTGCTGCAGTCGACAGAGAATTGCATTTCTTAGTTGGTCTTTGCATTAATTTTCATAGCAACTTGAAAACAAAAGAGAATTGCAACTCCGCTTAAGGATCAAACGGCAAAGGCAGCTTCAGACTGGGATGTCTTTAGTACCAAGAAGAATAGAATTTGAATAGAAAGGTTGTTGCGTTGTGGATTTTCTCCCTGGAAAGCTAATTTTGTGTTAGTTCTTTATCGCTTTTCTAATATACATACCAAAAACTCAAGATCACTGTACATTCCGCAAACAGGAATGCCCAGGATGGGTTTTGATGCAGTCTGACTTGACGCTTGTTCTTCGTCTGTAGTTCTTAAGCTTGCAGACGTAGTAGTTTTCTCTTTGTTTCTGCTCTTAAAATCATCTCTCTGGCTTTCCCTTTCTCAACCAGCTCTTCCGCACTGCTGCCAAGCGTTTCAGCACCAGTGTTTTCCTGCCCTCAATTCCTCTTACTCTCACCACATGTCTGAGGTTCTGTACCTAATTTTTAAAGACCTTCATAAATTTTGTACTAACTCAATACCCGCCTAACTCTGCGCCTCAACAGAACTAGCTGAGTCAAACTGCTGTTCTTCAAGCTTCATTTTTCAGTATTAGTTTAATGAAGAGGCTGATGTGGTTTTAGCTAAAGTGAACACTACACACAGTAAGAGTGCTTTTAGAGGACAGTAAATTTCAAGTGTATCACTTAAAGTTAGTCTGGCCTAGTAGTCATCAGTGACAAAGCCATGCCAGGTAATTAATTTAAAATTCTTCCGTACCAGTCTTTTCTAGAACCAATATATGGAACGCATGCCTGTGTGGGATGGATATGGGTGTGGTGTTAATAGTGAAAGAGCTACTCCCAGCCGTTTGGCGTGAGTGCTTGGGGATTCATTTTCTTAGGTCAAACAGAATTTAAATAGGCAATGTGTCTATAGCAGGCAGGAAAACGCTAAACAGTTCTTTTGTTACATGTATGATGTATAGGCTTAGGGCTGAAAACTAACAATGTCTTCTAGTCCATGCTTTATCCTTTCATAGTAAGATCAACAGAAACCTTACCAAGATTTGTGTCAGTTCCAGCACTTCCATAGTTGTTAAAGGCTTGATAAGGCCTGTTACTGGTGTACTTGAATCCTTGAAGGTTTTGTCTCTTATTTTTACTTCCATCTGGTACATACCTGTTAAATTTGCACGTTTTCTTCCTATCCTGAGCACAGGGAGAAAGAAGAAACTCAAAGCCAGAGTGTTTCCTTTGGGATCACTCTGAGAAAAGGAAATAGCTTTACTACTAATACTGATCTCTAGAGCTTTGTGATTCAGGCCCATGTTTCCTTTTTGCTGCTGCTTGTACCATGTTGTACCTTTTTGTATGTTCACTGTCATGTCTTTGTTGTCCAGTTCCTCAAAATATCTTCTTGAGACTTGGTAGACATTTATATACCTCTTCACATATGCCTTTAACTTTAAAAAACAACTTTTCTGTCCTTTTAAGCTGAAAAACAAAACTTTCCAGAAAGTAACACCTTTGTTTTTTTCTAATCAGCTTAGGAGTTGAATTTTTGGTGCATAGGAAGCAAACCACAAATTTAACGAAAGAACTTAAACACTTTATATAAACATTTCAGTTATTTGACAAAACTAAATGTTGAAGCTTGTTTATAAATCTTGAGAAGTTTCATGCTGGTGATCATTTTCTCTTTTGTTGGGATCTGCTTTTCTTGCTTATTCCTGCCGTATCAGGATCCTGATGCCTCTGCTAGTTTTGTATGAATTTTCCGAGCTGTTGTGTGACTCATTATTGAAATATTACAGCAACCAATGCGCATCCCGTGACAGCATCACTTATACAATGTCTGTGCTGGGTAGAAGTTTGGGTGTAGCCAGTGTGACTTGCCTAGTCTTCCAAACTATTTCTGTCCCCTAGTAGTAGGAAAAAACTGCCTGGCAGCAGGGTACTGTTTGTCTGCTGCAAAGTTAAAGTTTGGCAAGTGTTCCATCTGCTGCGAATCTTGATTTTAATGTTTTTGGGAGGGTGGGGATGGTACTGTAGGGCAGCTCCTCTAAACTGGAAGGAATTGTACTTTACTTGCAAATGAAGTTTGTCAGCAGCCTGCATATGAGGTATGTAAAACTCCAGGGTGACAAAGCCCCTGGAATATTGTTAGTCTCACTGTCATCAAGAAAAGTAAACTACAAAATGTAAAAGGATTTGTAGATGAAATGTCAAGGTTGTTCTGGCACCTACAGAGGAGGAAAGAATTCTTGCTTTGATGCCTGAAGGTCATGTAAGACTGTGTTAAGTGGTTTATTTGGTATCATACCTACTAAAGAGATTGCTGCCCTATCACGATTTATCACGCTGAAGGAGGTAAGTCATCTGTTTTGGAGTAGCCTTTCACCTGGACTTGGCAGGACTCAGGATGTCTTAGAGGGAGCAGTCGTTAATTTGGAAAAAAAAAAAAGGTGTATGTGTCTTAGTCTGTAACAGACCAAATGAAATTTTCTTTTTAGCATGGGAGCATAAGTACTGTCATTTGTAGAGGAGCTACAGATTATTGAAAAATGTCCTCATTAACAATCATATTCGCTGACGTTCCTATCAGTACTGCTAATCCAAATGTCAGCAGAGCTGTTCTTAAGCAGCATTGAATTGTAGCCTCTCAGAAACGTGGCAGCTCTCTTTCTGAGAATGAAACTAAAATCTGGTTATTCTTTACCCCAGTTTCTGAAAGGGCATTGCACACAACGTATTCTGACCAGAATTTGCAATTGAACACGTTTTAATTGTAAGTGCTATCGATACTTGTTGAGAGTGGACAATTTTCCATTCAGATCTTAGCTTGAACAAAAAACAGGTTCGATCAGAAACCACAGAAGGAAATGGGCAAAGCTGAACACAATACGGTAGGTGAGGTGTTAATCATACCTGTGTCGCAGAAAACGTTGGGAAAACCTCCCGCTGTTTACTTCAGCTCATCTGCGCTATTAATATTGTGAGCCTGAGATTATTCAGACTGTAACTAATTTCAGTACAGCTTGGCTGATGTCTGTCTGCAGTACCCATCCCTTTTCATCATCGAAGCACCAGCCACCCGTAGCAGTTCAGTTATGAAAAGAAGTTCCATGGTTGCTCAACACCTAGAGAGATTAAGTAGTTATAACTACATAAGGAAGTTTTTACAAAACTTTCAGAGATAAAGAATAGTTTAGTGCCCTCCTGTAGCTCCCAGAATCCACTGAGCAAGTTCTCAGGCTTAAAATAAAATCGGTGTGAGAGCTACCTCGTAAAAACCTGTTTCAGGAACAATAATGTACTGTAGCAGGAAAAAGGACGATATAAGGAACTGCTGATTTTTTTTCTGGAAATAGACACATAATTTAATGTTCTCAGTTCCTTGTTTCTCCTTCAGTCTGCTCTTCAACATCATCTCTTGCTTCTTGTTCCTCATTATCAGATATTCTTCCGATACCTTTCTATCTACCTTTCTGCAGGGGTAGTTTAAGGTCTACTGTAACTTTTAAAATGCACAGTGTGAATAAGTAACCTTCCCTTTTGTAACTGGTTATCAGTCACACACAATCTGCCTTTAGGGATTTGTGTTTAATCAGGTTATTTCTTTGTCAAAACTGAGGGGGGAAGTAGAGGCCGTTTGGCTGCAACGTTGTGATCCCATATGTGCTGCCAGCAGAGCCCCTGGGAGGGTTAGTGCTGACTTTGAGCATGTGACTTGCTTTGGATGGAGAACCTACCTAGGTGTGTGGTTTATCTCATTGCTGATAAAACAAGAAATCTTATCAGTTTATCTCAATGCTGATATATTGCCAGGATTAGATGCTGTATTTCAAACTTGTGCAGTGCAATGGATTGCACTTTGTTACCGTGTTGGCCTTTCCTCTATCTTTGATAGCAAGTAATTTCAGTCACATATGTATCCTTTTGATGTTCTTTTATCAGTGACTCATTGCTAATTCAGGTAAGGATCTCAAGAAATGTAAAGTTCAGTAGGATGCATGGCGTGTCTTATGACGTGAACTGCAGAAGCAATTCCTGCTGGCACTCTTGTGCCTGCCTGGTGCTTCTGTGTGTGATTATTATTCTTAGCTGATGCAATGCTTGGAAGTGTCCATCTTTCAAGAGATTTTTGGGACAGGCTGATATGTCTAGACTCTGACCATGAGCTGGTTGGTTTGCCAGCTAGCCAGAACTTTCACTCATAACGCTATTTATATTAAACAGGGTTTGATTCGTATTATGGGTTTGTTCTGAAGTTTAAGCCCGTTTAGTTTTTATTTGCTCTGAACCAGATAGAACATCTGGATCTGACTTAAAAGCGTGCAGCGAAAAGCACATATTATTAGTCTCAGCACTGCACTTCTGCAGTTAAACTTAACGTGTTGGCAGTCAAGACAACTGTACGTTTGCACTTCGACTGGTATTTTATCCCAGGTGCTTTTAGCATTTTGAAATAAATTCTAACATGTTTCAGTGCCAGTATCTTCACTCGTTTGGTTTCAGTGTGACAGTATCAGTCACTTGTGCTTTGTCTTGAAATTTCATTACCGCTGTCTCTGCGTGAGAGATCTCAATACGCTGAATCTTTAAGAAATTAGAAGGAGCCAGTTCTTGGACCGACACATGCAGCGAGTGTTTAATCTGGCAGTAGTATTTGTGCGTTTTCCAGCAGAAGGCAATGCAGTGGAGTGTGAACTCTCCAAGATCCCGAAAGGTCTCCATAATATAGTTAAATACTTGAGACACGTCTATTCTTTTGAAGTAATTTATTGTGAAATTTTGAATTGCTTTATTTACAGTGGTTGTTCATCTAGCCACAGGCATTTCACTACGTCACATGGGCATTTGTGTAATTTCTGCACAGGCTTGAACAGGGAATATCTAAGAAATAATCTTTCTGTAAATTTTTCTGTTCTACTGAATAGTTTAGAAAAATCAAGGATTGCGCACTGTTCAACTTTAGCAATTCTTCTCAGCCATGCAGTTTGTCTTAAATGCCCTGTGATTCCTATTTTGTAAGTGGGTTACTTTAAGTTAAATGATGGATACTGGAAGAAAGTATTTAATGCTTTTTGATGAAATACAAGAAAATAAAAACCTGAGTAATCTTTTTTTTACTTGTTAAAACAGTGGTTATTTTGAATATTGACAGGTGTTTTTTGGTCTTAGATGAAAACAAAGATAATATAAATGAACAGAACTGGGCATTATTCCTTGGCAGTGATACCAGCAATAGCAGTACCTTTGAATTTTCCTTTGGTGACAGAGGGAAAACATACTATTACACAAAAGTTAGTCCATTTTTATGAGTTGTTTTTTCAGTTCTTGCTACTTCTGGGGTTTGAAGTATCTTGGAAATAGTTTTGCTCCTTGTTTGCTGTATATCAAATACCACAAAGTTTTCTTAAAGTTTATTCTCATTTACATTTCATCTATTTCAGTAGCAGTTTATTCAGTCTGTTTTAAAATCACATATTCCTTTTCCATAAAACTGCTTAGTTTGTTGAGACTGTAGAATGTAAACATACTGTTTTTATTTTAAAACCATGCTGAAGGTAGGGCAGGATGGCTAAAGATCTTAGGGAATGAAAAAATCTTAAGGCAAAAGCGATAGAGGTGGATGTTTTCTAGGTGGCACTGTGTGGTATAGGGCTTCTTGAATGTACCTTGCCCATGTACTGCCACCGGTCTCAGTGGCAGCAGTAATTCCTGGCTCTGTGCTGGAGCAGGAGGAAGCCTTTGACTGTTCTGGCAGTGTTCATGAGCCATGCTTTGGGAGCCAACAAGGTCACTTAGCTGAAATTAAATGAACTGACCTATCCTCTTTAAGAGAGACAGTTAGAAAAAAAACCCAACCAAACCTAGAGGAGGGGAAAAAAACCAACCCAAACCTTTGCAAAAAAAAAAAAAAGCCCCACATCGTCCGTTTTGGGCAACGGCAAGAAAGAGACGGCAGTGGTGGTCAGTGAGCCGATGAGGTGTTGTGGAGGTGGTACAGTGGAAGCATACGCCAGGGCCCGGTCGTGAATGCGATGGTCCCTTTTGCTTCTGTGCCAGCAATGGAGAAGGAATGCACAACTGTCGTGTTGATGCTTAGGCAGACAATCTGTTCTCTTAAGTATTGTACAAAGCTAAGTCAGAGAACCTACTTGTGGACCGTCTAGAGGATGGTTGTTTTGGAAGGCGCTGGCTGAATGTTCTTAAAGCTGTTTATAGCTTGCAAAAAGCAGACAGGAAGGCAGACAGACAAAGCCATTTCACGGCTCAAGATAGAGTATGAAGTGTGCTGCCATGATTACTGGATTCAGATTTCCTGCCTGGAGTACGAAGTAAGCAAAGAAAATCAGTGGCATATTCTTATTTTTGCTTTAAAAATTGGAATAGGCTTTGATATAATTAACATTACCAGGTGCTTGCTATGGCCGCTTTGTTGTGCTGTATACTAATGCTGTAGTGATTCTGTTTGAGTATTTCCCGAGAAGACTAATGCAGAAATGGTTTACTGATCACTTGAGGGAACTCCCTAACTTCGATGAGCTTGTTTTGTAACCACCTTAGGAGCCAAAAGGTTTGGACGCTACTTGACAAACATCACCTTTTGGCTGCGTTAACCCCGTTGTCAGTGAAGCAATGCTGTATTCGGTTAGCAAAAGTACATCTGGATTGTGTTCATCGTAAAGGGAAAACAACCGCTCGTCTGGTAACTTCATGTAAAGCAAGCACCATCGTCTGAACTGAAGCTTAGATTCTATTTCAAGTTCTCCATCTAGAACTTTTTCATACTAATCTCTTATTCTAGACTTGTCTGCGTGGCATCAGAAAGCAAAGGGTTTATCCAGTATTAACCTGAAGTTGTGGGAACTGTCAAGAGAGGATTAGTTTGTTCTTGCAGAAACCAGAATACCGGGGCTGCTTTTGCATGAGCTGCTTCCCAGGGTCTGGTCTGAAGAGGTGAATACAGGGATCTGCCTTCCCATAGCGTTCTTCTAAGAAAGCAAACAGACAAAGCAGGTGTCTAAAAGGTTGTGCACTATTTTTGGGAGAAATCTGATTAATGTTGATAGGCTGTTCAGAATCGGGCCATAGCCTCCTGGCAGATTACAGTTCGTGCCAAGGTCGGCTCTAAACCTTCCGTCTCGGTTTCAGATGGTGTCCCATGTGAAGGGCATTTGCAGATGAGGCACACTTAGTTTCACCTTCTCAGTCAACTTTTCATACCTTTGCTAATAGTGGCATTTTTTTCTGAGGAGACTTGTTCTTCAGCAGGATCTGAGCTCTGAAACTGGCTCTTCATGCTTTTATCCTGAATGTAGTATTTTTATCTTTATTAAGTTACAGAAACGTGTGTTTGAAATAGTCCCTTACGTGCAGAGGAGGAGAAAGATTTTTTGGAAAAATTTCCAAGTAGAAATACTTTTATCTCGTAAATCATACCTTCGGACCGTATTTTATGGTTAAAGCTAATTGAGGAAGTTCAAAATACTTTAGCCAAACGGCCAGCAAAATATCGTACCTGCTGCTTATCTCCCTCTGCCCACCCCCCTTTTCTATGTGCGTCTTCGCTATCTGCCTCTCTAGTTGCTCAGGAACTTCCCAGGCTGCGGCAGAATTGGTCTAATTTTCTGATATGTAGGTTGTTTTGAATAACTGAATGAAAATTGACTGGATCATGGTCAGTTTTCATTCTCCTGCTTGGCTGAAGCTGTAAGCAACAAACTGTCCTTGCAGGGGTAGGTCCCAGCTTTGTGTTGGTTACATGTTCTGTTTTGAACACGCTTTTAAAATGGAAGTTTAGTGCCTACAAAAATCGATACTACAAAGTAGAAAGCATTATTCTTCTTGTGAGTGAGTAGCTTGAGAAAAAACTCTGGGCCACTGAATAGTGGGGAAGAGTTTCTTTATCATTTCTATCCTAGTTAAAATCTTAACCTTCATATTTAAAACAAATAAAAACTCTTCTTCCTTTTTAAGGGGCTGATCAAAGGTTAATGTGATTGAATACTCCTTGTTCTCCCCACATTCCCCATTAGTTGTTCTCTAATGAAGTCAGCCTCATCACAGAGTTCTCAGCATTACACTTCTACCTTCTCTTCAGCGATGCAGATTGTATTTAGGGATTTTTCTAGGAGCCGATGTCAGAAGCTATCTTACAAATGCTTAGAATTTTTTTCTTACTCAAAAATGTTTTTCAAGCAGGGGCTGTCCTACTTTCTAGGTACTGAATATCGTAAGTGATGTCAAAAATTAAAAACGTTGTTTTGAAAACCATTTCTGTTCATGTAACTCTAGTTTTCTGTTTTCTTCTAGGGGTAGCAGATGGTGTAGGTGGCTGGAGAGACTATGGGGTTGACCCTTCTCAGTTCTCAGGGACTCTAATGCGAACATGTGAACGTTTAGTAAAAGAAGGACGGTTTGTACCAAGTAATCCTGTTGGGATTCTCACCGCAGGTTATTGTGAGCTGCTGCAGAACAAAGTACCTTTGCTTGGTAAGAGAGCAAAAATATATGAATTGGATCTGTGTTGTGTGTTATCTGGACATATACTTAGTGAAAGTTGCTTAAATCTGTTGTCAGCTTCTACAGCAAATTTGCTGGAGGTTATCTTCTCTTAATTAACCATAAAATGTATAAATGTAGTTGTCCTAGTAGCATCCTTATTTTCTTTATGTTTAAAAACTCCTGATTCATTCAGTAATGCAGGGAATGTTTTTTTGTGTGTGTGTATATATATATGTATCTCTATAAAAAAGGCACACAGCCTTTATGTGTAAGGGGCGGTAGTTCAGCAGTGCTTGCAGCACGTTTGCAAAACAAGTTCAGCACTCGAATGCGCTGTGGCGTGCGCAGTCATTCTCTCTGTGACGGATGTATAAATAACTGTTCTCCGCTGAAAACTCTTCGTGTTTGGTTGTGGCTTTTTGCTTAAGCTATGCAAGCGAAAATATTTTCTGGTGATAATTGGATGCAGTTCTCCGCCTTCCTTGCTTTACAGCTCCCATTGCCTTTTATGTCCAACAAACTTTAAACCTAATTGGTTGACTTAAGTAGTTTATATATCATACAGTCACTGGTACCACATATTATTTTTACAATTCTTTGGGAGCGGTTCATTACAGATTTTTTTGTTTTTAAAAGCAAACTAAAGTAGATTCTTAGCATATTCTGTGTCAAAGTTGACTTTAGACAGGACGTCCAGCTGCCTGGGGATTGGTGAGCAGATAGAGAGGTGCCATTCGGCCTCAGCTGACAACCTTGAGAACGGAATACTTTTCTAAAGGGCATGTGACCTCTTATGCACCAAGAAAGCGCTACCCTGCATGATACGCATGCTTCTCACCTGACCTTAAACTTCTATGCCAGAAGAGTGCTGTGTAAGCTATATTTAACTTGCCTGCCGAGCTTCGGAGCAGATGTTCTCGCGTTATATGCCTAAAGAATAGGTTCAAGCCTCAGAATTGACCTTAAGTATCACTAAAATAGCAGTGGTCGGTAATTACATTAGGATTTCGTGTGTTTAATGGTGCTTGTTTGTGCAAAGCAGATGTAGCTGTAAGTGATCTACAAAGTGGGCCACTGGTGAGAGCTCTCACAACAGCTTTGTAGACGGAGGCAGCCCTGCTTGGCTTGACCTTTCGAATTCTGAAAAGCAGCATATGCTGAGTCACAAGATCTGCATTCCACACATGGCCTCCTAGTTACACTCTGCTAATAGAGTTAGAATTTGAAACTAATGATCCTTAGTGTTTCTCCTTTAACAGAGAACCGTATTTTTAGAAGTAGGAATAAAACCCTGGAATTACCACAGCAATGAACGTTTAGGGTTTATTTAAAATAAAGTGGAGAGGACTTCATTAAGGAGGATTCATTAGGCGTAGCTTTTCCTTGCTGTTGCGCTTTAAATCTTGATACTTAGTTCATCAGAATTGAATCTAGCAAATAAAAAGAGTGGAAAAGGTCCTATATATTCACTAGAGAATAAACTAAGTGCAAGTGATTTGCAGGGAACTCCCTGTGTGAGAAAGGGAAACATCTGGAGTAGGTGATGCCTAGAGCCAGCTGGCCTTGTGCACTAGCAAGCCTGACTGTAAGTTCAGCTCACTGCAGGCTTGTGCTCTGTCCAACGTGTAGCTGTGCTTGGAAACTTCTGCTGGAAGAACGTTAGAAGATGAAGACTATTCACCAGCCCGTGATACGGGAATTTAGGTTAGAGGCAGATGTCAAGAAGAAATGCTTTAGCTGTATTTTATCCTCTTCAGGAGTGAACGTTCTTTTGGTGGAGGTGCTATCCTGCCTGCAGAAATTAAGGGATTGCTGTTTGCTGTGAAGGACTTGGTCTGGGGATGGGTGTCTTTGCAATACAGTTATTTCTGTGGCTTGCAATCAAGCACAGTTGGTGGCTACTTCCCAGTGAATGAGTCGGAATTCCTCAGTGCCCTCAGGCGTGGCTGGGATAGTTCCGAGCATGGTTGACAAGTCGATATATTTCCGTTCTGTCTGAATTTAATCTGGAATATCTCTGAACCATGTTCTCTTTCAGCTTGTGAGGTTAGGATCCTGAAGTTGTGACAGGGTTGGTTTGTATTTTTTTTAACGTGAAGACAGCCCTGCAAAGCCACACTATGAAGAAAATCATTTTAATGTTCTAACAAGAGTAATGCAATAGCACCTAATACTTAGTTGCAAGCAGTTCTTTTCTTGGTGTGGTTTATTTACAGCTGACGAGTGCAACTGTGTGGAGAGCACCTAGCGTTGTGTGGATGCTACTAGAATTCTATTATCTCAATGATTTCGGAATTTCAGTATTTTATGTGACTTCTGTAAATCCAGTCCTATAGCAGAATGTGCTGACATATGTTGGGATGGAAAACTGTAAATAAAGTGGAACAATCCAGGTATTTGTCAGCATAATGTGTTTACCAAAATCAAAGTAGGAAAAGTAAGTTCTATACAAAAATGATGGTTTGTCTTGCAAAGATTTCTAGCATTTTGCTATTTTTAGTGTATATTAATTTTGACATTATTGAGTATTGCCATTTCTCCTGATTTGTAAACTTTGATAAATACTTGAATAATTGGACTATGAATCAGATTGGTGAGAGAGCGAACAATTTCTGTAAGGCTAACTCCAGTGTCCGTGTTCTGTTTGCTTCCAGGAAGCAGTACAGCCTGTATAGTAGTTCTGGACAGAACGAGTCATCGTTTACACACAGCCAACTTGGGAGATTCTGGATTTTTGGTAGTCAGAGGAGGAGAAGTAGTACATCGATCTGATGAGCAACAGCATTACTTCAACACTCCGTTCCAACTGTCAATAGCTCCACCAGAAGCAGAAGGAGTTGTCTTAAGTGACAGGTAAGATGGGAGAGGATCTTAAATTTCTGATCTGTATGCCATCAGCTCCCAAGACGTTGCGGTTTTGCTGCTCTGGTGCTGTTTGTACAGTACCGCGTGGGATTTAAGCACATATCCAGTCAAAGGGTCTTATAGCTGCCCCTGTCTTTAGATGATGCGAACGTTGCTCACCTTGTACTTAAGACATTTGTACACTGTTGCACAGTCCAAAATAATTGGGCTAATGAATATTCGTTAACGATGGCATATTCCCACGGTCTGTGGTGCGCACCGGGCGTGATCTGATCCATGGGAAGACGTTGCTCAATAAAGCTGCTGCAGTCAGACTGCAGCTGGTGTGCGCACCGGTCATCCTGCACGAGTGGCTTGTCTTATCAGTGGCTTTCGTTCCCAGTCCCTGTCCGTACTCTCTTGAGACTGGTGTGGAGTACACTGATTTAGATATTTTGGCAGTGAGGTAGCAAGTACTTGGAGACTGGAGCAGAAGGACATGTGACTGTAACTTGTGTTTCCAAATAGCTGTGTTTCCCGCAGCATATTGTATTTGACCAAAACGAGCAAAAAAAACCTGTTTGGCGGAACATCAAGCTGGGAAATGAGAGTATTAGGAGAGGACAATCTGTTCACAGGAATGAGTCGTTTCAAAGGCAGACTTGTACTTGTGTTTTCCCCTAAGAATACCAGGCTGATCCATCCTCTGACTTTGTGAAGTCTCACCAGTAAAATAAAATAAATAAATAATTCTTTCAAAATCAGCTTTCAAATATGTGCTTGAAATGCAGCTCTCAAATCACTGGTCATACCTGCATTAAAGTGACGATGTGCCCCTTCTGAATACAGGAGGGTGATAAAGGGATCTTTGAAGAGTGACCGTAGTATATGGGGAACGCAGTAGGCACCTGAAGTTTTTGATACCCCATCAGCCTTGATATTCTAACCTTTAATGCCAAAATAGCGCGCTCTGAGAATGTTGGTTAAGTTGTTGAAACTCCTGACCATTCTTGCATGTGGTTTTCTTACTTCATCATGAGACTGCAGAGAGGAAGCTGGTGTAGAACTCTGAAATTAGAACCTTAAATAATCTAACCTCTTAATTAGACTGAAATTAAATGATTGATTGAAATTCCAGAAGTAAAAATGTTAATTTTTCTGACATTCTATGTCATCCGTGGGAAGACCAAAACCAGAAAGGACAAGGATAATTGATAAAGTCCAGTGGAAGTCTGGAAAGCAAACTAATAGTGAGTCATCACATAATAAGGAAAGAATAAGATAAATGAGCTCCCACACTTCAGTTCTGAATCATGATTATAGCTTTCTGGCCAGTTTCTGCACTGTTCTTGACGTTAATTAGTACTCGTGTGTTATCTAAAATGCTTCTCCAGTACTTTTTTTTTTCTTTCCATTTGTTGTCCCAGCCAGATGTTAAATTTGGCTGTACATGGGGACAGGCAATCTTAGCGCCATTAACCTTCCCGAAGCTACGAATTGGTTGAGTGAATAGAATAGAATAGAATCATTAAGGTTGGAAGTGACCTCAAGGATCATCTAGTCCAACCATCCCCCCCCCCACCTATTACCCACTAAACCACGTCCCTAAGTACCACATCCAACCTTTCCTTAAACACCCTCAGGGATGGTGACTCCACCACCTCCCTGGGCAACCCGTTCCAATGCCCGACCACCCTTTCCGAGAAGAATTTTCTCCTCATCTCCAACCTGAACCTCCCCTGGCGCAACGAAGCAGCTCCTGTGCTTTTTGGCGCAGGTCGGTGGCATGGGACGTGGCAGTTTCTCCCTGTTCCGGACCCCTGAAGAATGTTTAAAAATGTTTGTCGTGATGCTGCTTCTGAGAATCAGATTTTGCAGCAATATTCTTGGCCAAAATAGATATTTTTCTCCTCTTGCTGTTGTGTAATATATTAGACATAAGTAGACCAACCGGCTGCGGTCTCCTGGTGGCGATTTCCAGACACGTTTCATATTCCATTGCATTAGAAAGTGATTCAGAATCCTTCAGTGTTTTGGCCGTTCTGTTATGAATTGTCCTTTCAAGGATGGCTCTGTTTATACTGAGGGTGAGTGAGAAGGAAGCCCTGAGCTGCCATTCTGCTTAATGGTTTCCATGGAGATCCACTTGCAAAGCAGATTAGATTGCAGGATTGTTCATCTGGGAATTTTAAATGAAAATCCTTTGTGTAATAGCTGGAACGTTACCTGTCTGCAATCGCACTTCTTCTGCTGTAGGTTTCTTGACAAGCCATCCTGGTGCAAAAGCTCCCCAGTTAGTGATTATTTCTTTCTTTTGCAGAAAAACACGTAACAGTAGTGAGTGACAAAAGCTGTTGCTGTGCTCGTTTGCCGTTGCTCGGTGTCTTAGTGAAAGCTTGAGTCCTTTTCCTTAACGTTTCTGTCATCCTCACAGCCCCGACGCTGCCGATAGTACTTCTTTTGATGTCCAACTTGGAGACATTATTTTGACAGCGACAGACGGGCTGTTTGACAACATGCCTGACTACATGATTCTGCAGGAGTTAAAAAAGCTGAAGGTAAGCGTGCGTACTCCGAATCTCGCATCGGTTTGCGCTGGTTATCCCTCAGTTAGTGCCCTTACTTTCTACGCACATAATGCTTGTATTTCCTGTGAAAGCCCCACCGCAAAGGGCTGTCACTTAGAGGCTTTTCGGTTCGTATCGCGTGTGAGCAGCAGAAGGGGACACTCAGCCCAGCGTCCCTCGGATCTGCAGCCCCGCTGAACCCAGAAGCAGCAGTGTGGGCACAGATGTCCTGAGCAGCGGCTGGTACCTTGTCACTGGTGGTGGGTGAGAGAGGAGGAAGAGGGAGACGTTCAGTTGCAGGCACTGCCCTTGGCCGGGTGCTCGCGCGTTGTGTTTTATCTCTAGATATTGTAGATTGTGTACATAAAATTACAGGTTATTCGAGGGGGCGAGATGTGTATTTAAAAAGAATTAGACACTTTTCCGAAGGCTTGTAAAACTGTGTTTGTACAGCAGTATGGCTGTCCGAGTTCTGGGTTGCACGTGCTTGAAAAATCTTTACTGTTCTGTGCAAAAAGTTCATGGCAATTTTTCCAGGTTAGTGCCCACAAATGTTCTTTTTAAATAGTAAAGATACACTAAAATATTTTAATTTGGATGAGAACATCTAGCTTAAGGCTATTTACTCACAGAAAGGGAAGTTTACTTAGGAGGTATCAATATGTATAACCTCCCTGAGGAAACTCTTGGTGTTATGAAATGCAAATAAGGTTAACATGTAGAATTACAGTGCGGCTTCAAAAAAATTTTGCCTGCTCTTACCCTGCAGCTACATTTACCTGCAAGGTGGTGCCAGAGAACGGGTCCTTACAGACACAATGTCCGGGCGGCCTCTGCGCGCCCACCGACTCTGTTTCCCCCTCTCTGCAATCCCCGCTATCCCTCTCCCCTCGGTGCAATGCTCAGTCTGAAACCGAGCAGCAGCGCAGCCGTGCTGTGGGACGGGAAATGAGTCCAGGCTGCCACAGAGGCTTTGAGCCGCTTAGGAAAGGGAACGGCCACGCTGAGGATGAGTCCGCGTGCCGTGGTGGTGTGGAAGGGCCTGGTGGGCTGGGTGCTAACCTGCGTGGCTGTTCCTTGCGCAGCCAGCTTGTACCTCTCTGCTGTGCTCCCACCTTCCTTTTGCTGCGCAGAGGTGAGGTTTGCCTGGGCGGAGGCTGGAGGTGGAATTCCCTTGTGGAAGAAAGTTGAGCTCCATCTTTTGGCGTGTTGGGGAAAGGCGCTGAAGTTCCCCGTGAGGTTCAGCCAAAAGTTAATTGTGTAAATGCCCGCTGACTCCCCAAGCTGCAGGGAAGACTCTTGAAATGACAAACGGTTTACGACAGTTACAAACAAAGAGTGGTGGTTGTCGCATCATGTTGGCTTGGGTAACAGAAGGCTTGGGGGAAAGCAGCAGAGTTACTGAAATGAGCTTTAAAAAAAAAGGCACTTAATGCAGCCTGTAGAAAGCTTGCACGCTCAGTGGATTTTTTTCTTATCTAACTTTTAAAGTGCCCCCTCCCCCAAGGGAGAGCGGTGTGCTCTTAGGGGTTTGGTGAGAGGGCAGAGAAGGACGGCTTCCCCGCCAAGGTGGGACGTATTGACTCCCCCGAGCTCCCCCTGTGGGGGAAGGACGGTGCGCTGGGCCAGAGCTGTAGCCCCCTTCCCCGGGGAGGCTGCTTCCTTTGAGTGTTAGTCTTCAGAGTTTCTGAATTCTACAAATCCTCCAAGCCCAAGTCTTGCAGCTGCTGGTGGGCAATAGAGTTGTGAAGATTTGCAGTTCTAACCCAAGTTTATAAAGCCTGCTGGCCGGTGAGGGCTCTGTGGAGGAGAAAGGGAGAGCTAGTGCCCGAATCTGAGAGAGGGGTCTGGCAGTCGGGGACCTACAAAACTGACGCGCATCGGCAGAACGCTGCCGGCAGACTTCCTTGTAAGAATAAACTATTTTTTTTTTCCTTCATGAATTTAGAACTCCAACTATGAGAGTATACAGCAGACTGCAAGAAGCATTGCTGAGCAAGCTCACGAGCTGGCGTATGATCCCACTTACATGTCGCCGTTTGCACAGTTTGCGTGTGACAATGGGTTGAATGTGAGAGGTAAGATGATTGATTTTTTTTTTTTTCTCTCCTCCTCCTCCCACTCCTGCTATCTTTGAGAAATCTTAAGCGAAGTGAAGTTCTGTTGCTCCAAAATGGGATAGGAAAACAGAGCATTAAGAAATGTGGTTGGCAGCAGAGCGCCAAGGCAGCACTGGGTTTGGCACAGCCCCCGGTTCCTGATGTGGGTCATGCCAGACCCCGGCTGATCAGAAGCCGCCTGTGGGGAAGCAGCTGGAACGCAGAGAACGCAGCACGCTGATTTTTTTTATTTTTTTAATCTAATACATACACTCCTGCCCCAGGAATCCTGCCTGACACGAGTTCCCCTGGCTCCTGGGGAAACTGTACTTGACCTGTCCCTTGGGTTCAGGTGTGTGGGTGGTGGGGTGTGAGTGTGTGTTCAGGGTTTTTTTTAAGGTCTTCTATTACTGATGCTTTTTAGCTGAGATTCTGCCCACTCCTTGGTGGTTTTGTCCTTTTTCTCTGAAATCTCTGACCCTTGTACCATGAGCCTCCCCATCCTGATCTCTATTGGTGGTTCTTCCTGTGCTCTAGAAAGATACGAACGCCTGGCGGAGTTGAGTCCTATCAGACACCTTTCTTGTTTCTTTTTTTTCAATTTAAATAAATAAAAATCATTCTGCTAGTAAAGATATTATTGCTATCCCTGTATCAGGAGGGCAGGATTTCCTGCGAGACCTGTGAGTGCCTTTCCTTAAGGTAGGGAAGGAAAGGTTAAATATGGTACTTAGGGACGTGGTTTAGTGGGTAATAGGTGGTGGGGGGATGGTTGGACTAGATGATCCTTGAGGTCACTTCCAACCTTAATGATTCTGTTCTATTCTATTCCTGTCTCGGCTTGCCGGTAGCGTGGGCTCCGTGTTGTACCAAGCTCAGTCACTCGGGAGTGAAGCTGCTGGTCTCCTGAGTCCAAAGGACTGGTCTGACTTCCTGCATGACAAAACACCTCTTTTTGGGCATTTTTCTGTAGGATTTGAGCGTATTGCTCTAACGTTTGAGGTTTGAGAAGCAATGACTAAGAATGTGAAGTAGCTTTTAGGAAGACGAGCATTAACACGGGGCTGGAGCAGGTGCTCAAGCCGTGTTTGATTTACAGTGGAGATTCCCGAGAAGCTACTGACTTGTTGTGCTGCAGCTTGCTTGTAACAGAGCAATGTCAGGGGGTTTGCACGTTTATTAAATACACAGTCTGCTGGAAACCGGGCTTTCTGCTCCACCGGCAGGATGTGCAAGGCTCGTACTGCTCCTGGTAGCCTGTGAGCTCACCGCAGGTTACACGGAGCGTGCTTTTTTGCTGTGTTAGATGTCACAGCTGCCCTCGGGTGCGTTGTGGAAAGGAGGCGGAGGAAGCAGAGTTCTGGTGTCTACACAAACAGTTTTTGAGTATTTAAACTATTTCTTAAAGAACTTTCCACTGGGGGAATGTCACAGATTATAAGAAGATGACCTGCTGTGGTTTGATGAGATTGCTTTATTTTTCTTCTGTTACAGGGGGAAAACCAGATGACATCACCGTCCTTCTTTCTATTGTAGCCGAGTACACAGACTGAGACTGAGCTGCCCGGAGCGTCAGCTTCTGACGTTTCCCTTATCCCCGAGCTCCTCGCTGCACCCGTACGGTTTCCTGCTGGCAGGATTGCTTTCTTCCTTCGCAGCTGATCTCAGCAGCCGGTTCTCGAGCTCGTTGCCTGTCTTTGAGCCGCAACGGAAATCCTCGTGAAGAACCACTCTCGTACTACACTGGTCATTGTCTGCCAGCAAGAAATGAAGAAGCTCAAGGCTTGAAGCATGTCTTGCAGAGCTTAGTCATCGTCCCTGAAAGTGGGAGGATCAATCCCGCGTCGTTACCGCGTTTGAAATGTGACTTTCGAAGGAGCAGGATTGGTTTGTCATCTTTCAAACTAGATTCAGTAGATAAAACCTCTGCAGGAGGGCGTAGTGCTCTATTTACTCTTCATTACAGGGTGTGTTGCAGGACAGTTTCATGCGCATAGTCTTGTTACAGTGATAGCTGAGGTTTCGTGTTCCTGAGCTCCGGTTTTCAGGAGGTTTGTAACTGCTGTACACATCTGCTCTCGCCATCCACGGTGTCAGCCTAGGAGCCTTCGCTAGTACGGAATTTCAGAAAACATACTTAGCTCAAGTTATATGGATGCAAACGTGTTTTGTGATTTCAGGTGCTTAACTGTGATCTTAAGAGTTCTGCAGATCATTTGTCCGCAAACGGCCTGCTATCTGGATGTTTTGGCTGTGGATAACTATTTTTTTTTTTTTTTTTTTAAAAAAAAAAAAAAAAAAAAACAAAAAACCACCACAAAAATTTCAGCTCAGTCTCAAAAAGCCGAGCTGGCCGAAGTTGAGGTCCTTCAGTGTTTTAACCCGCCTCACCGGCGCGGGGTGATGTGAATGCTGCAGCGGGAGGTTGCACAAGGAACAGGTCGTCCTCAGCTCCCAGCATCTTCACTTTCGGTAGATAATTGTCGTTAACGAAACATAATTTGCATTAATATTTGCCATTCTCGCTTGTGTAGAACAGAATGCGCGGCACCAGTCCGAGTCCAGTCGATCCTTATCTCGGCCTCCTCCAAGCGCCTCTTTGCTCGCGCTGTGGCAGCAGCAGCAAGTAGGTAAATGGAAACTATTAACGAATAATCGGCGACACATTTCAGTAACTAAAGTTGAGGGGTTTCGGAAGGGCCCTTAATGATGTTTACAGTTACCGAACAGCCACTTTGCAATATTACATTTCCTTCTGAATTACAGTAGCTCGCGCTTGTCCTTCCCCCCCCCGCCCCGCCAAGCTTTCCTTTCTGTCCTGAGGTTCGTACAAAAAGCCGATAGCTGTAAAGATATATATATTTTTGGTCAGTTTTTCATTAACTTTTTTGCTGGTAGAAAAGTATGTAGAAATAAATTAAAGCCATGTTTTTATATATAAAAAGTCGGGTAATGTTGCTGTTTAGGTGAGTGCAGTTAAACTTGGTCAGTAAGTAATCTTACCTGCTCTCAAAAGGAGATTTTTTACTACCTGGTTTATTGTATTAAAACTGTTGAAGTTTGAGGTTACCTCAACTCGTTTAAAGAATTTTTGTGGACTTGTACTGTATATTTGCGTAACTATGTCAAGCTTTTATTTAAGATCATTTAACATGTACCATGTACATGTCATTTTACTATATTTCAATGCATCATGCTTGTAACAGGCATTTCATTTATAATAAGTGATTAATTTGGAAGCTCTTCAGTAATTTATCCGCTGTTCCTAAATCGGCATAACGTTAGCTATCTATTTTAAATCACCTTGTAATTACTTGTCAAAATGCCTTAACTACCCTAACTTGACCAAACCACTCTTCTGGTGAGGGTACGGGGAGGATTTCCGTGACGACGAACAAGGAATCGGTTTGCCATCGTGGGGCAGTGCGCGGTGGGTACCTTTGCACAACCTGTCGCTCCTTGTTGGTTTTTCCACCCGAACAAGCTGTTCCCAGCTGTCTCCTTGGGAGGAATGTATTCACGCTGCAGCACAGGGCTTCGTCCCAGCATTTGGGAGGGGGCTTCTCTCTCAATCTGGGTGTCTTTACGTTTTGTTCTCCAGTATTTACTCCCGCGCTTCTTGATTAGAGCAGATTTGATCAATTGTTCCCTCCCCCGAACGCACCTTACAGCCGTGCCCCTGCAGACCCGGACTGTCTCGCACTCTGACCCCTCGCTCTCAGCGCCCTCGTTATTCCCCCCCCCCAACACTTTCCAGAACCATCCGCTGGGAGACATGCGTGGATGGGACAGGAGTACGGCGGAGGTGCTCACCCCTGCATGCGCCGTTGCCTGCGCGCTGCTCTGCCAGGCTCCGCCAGCGGAGAGCCGCGGCCGCCTTCTCGGCGGGAGGCCAAGCCCCGCGCTGCCCGGTGAGGCCGTGGGGAGCTGAGCAGTATCTGCAAAGCCGTTTGCCTCCTATCACATGGTGATCCTTTTTTTTTTTTTTTTTTTTTTAAACAAAGAACAAATTTGGGTTTTGATTTACAAATCATGAGTTTATCCCTCGCCGGACACACCAAAGACCAGTAAAGCTTATAGCTTTTCCATCTGTTTCTAAAGCAATACTGTATTATAAAGAATTGATATTTTTATCACATGCTTGATTGTTTTTGGTTTGGTTTGGTTTGTTTTTTTTTTAAGATGTGCACTCTAAACATATCAAACCTAATTTCTTCCTATGAACTTAAGCTGTCTGCGCACAAATAAATTGTGGAGAAGGAAGTGACAGGGCCCACGCTATGAGAATCATTTTAACCGATGCATGAAGCAGTAACGCTTGTCGGAGTCGGACTGTTGTGACTGTTCACGAGAGGGACGCGCCAGGCAGGTGTTCCGTGAGACGGCAGCGTGCGTGAGCGGTGCACGGGCTGACTTTCAGCTGCTGCGGAGGGAGGTTGTTGTTGGGGGGGTGGTTGGGAACGGCGATGTCAGGGAAGGGAGTTCTGTACACCAGGAACCACGTCACGGCAGCTGGTAGGAGCTGGGGTTTCCGCAGCAGCGTGACTGGTTTTGGGTAAAACAGG
Organism: Psophia crepitans; assembly: GCA_013399095.1. Lineage (NCBI taxonomy): Eukaryota > Metazoa > Chordata > Aves > Gruiformes > Psophiidae > Psophia > Psophia crepitans. Next base: position 2,545,627 of record VWZZ01005333.1, on the reverse strand, counting down.
CCAAGGTGGGGTGAATTGGAAAACCTGTGGTTCCTTGTCCGGCTACCTTTGGGAGGCCTGCGGCACGCAGCTTCCATCCAAACGTGCTTGCTTTGTGTTTGCGAAGAAGGTACGGCCAAAAAAAAAACCCAACCCGAAAACAAAGCCCAAACCCCAGCTCTTGGGACCAGACAGGACTGAGTCGGGGAGAAGGGAGAGGCGAAGGCCCAACGAGGGCGCGAGGGACCCTGTGGTGGCATCTCCATCCCTCAGTAACGGACCTCCCTTCTCCAGGGGAAACGCCGGAGGGGGGTGTGGAAGCTGCTGTGTGCAGTAGTTCCTCACAAAGATAGCTGGAGTAACGAAGCCAGCCTGAGGCTGTATCTAACGAGGATGCTTTGTTGTTGTTAAAATGAGACTATCATCTATGCTTACCTAAGAGGCGATTATGTGAATTTCATGTCTGAGGTATAACTTATGCAGGAATAGTTCTGTACATACATTTAAATGAATTGTAAAGATATTTAATAAATATAGTATTTATACTAAAACGTGGTTTTTAAAGTTGACTGCAAACCTTCTGTCTGTTAACGCAGCGATGTGGCGGGTGGCGCAGAGACGCGCAGCCAGCGCTGCCGGGGTGCTGGGCTCTCCTTCAGGCCTTCGTAGCGCTCAGCCCGCTGAAGGGAGAGGGAGGAGCAGCACGGAGTCAGAGACACAAACGCCTCTTCAACGCCGGCTTTCAAACATGGAGCTTTTTCTTTTTTTAAATGCATTTCTCTGACAACTTTGGCTGTTCAGTTAAGTGGGAGCTGATGAGTTTATTTTTCCAGCACTCGTAACTTTATAACAGCAGCTTAATTTGCCCGAAGCGATAACGCAGTTTGAATTCTCCGGCCCGCTCTGGCTGGAGCAGCGTACCTGCCGAATAGGTAACGCGCATCTCAGTCAAGTCAGGTGTGGCCTAAGCTTACGCTGCAGCCAGCAGTTTTAGAAGGACCAGTGCTGGCGCTTAACAAACAGCGTGTAAACCTTCAACTGTACCGACGGAGCAGGGAGTGGCAGCGCGCTGAGACGAGTTTTCTCCTTTTCATGTATCTGTCTTGCAAAAACTGGGCACCATCCGAGTCGGAGTCCCAAGTTTCCCCCTTTCCAGACAGTTTACCCCACAGCCTCAGAGTACGAATAGTTTCCATCGGCTCCAAACTCGCTGAAGAACTGCAATTAACTGCAAAGAACTAGAAACAGCTCCGTGCTTCCCACGTCAAACACCCCTCTATCTCCCAAGGCACTGCCCCGCAGCCTCGCCTCCAATTCAAAAGCTTCGTGGCGCTAGAGAACCTGGGAGCTCTGCACGTTGCCAAAATCCTCTTCGGTGTCGCTAGCTGTTGCCAGACTGTGGAAGGAGTGGCTGCTGGCAGCCGCCTCCTTACAAGAAACTGCTCCAAAAAATAAGGAATGAAACTGGAAAACACAATATTTATAGAGGTAAGAAACCACGTGTGATACAGAATTTGGGGGTTAATTATTTCCTAAGCTTTTACTGCTTCAAAATCTTTATCAGTTTACAGCGTTTCCTAGTAAAATACACCTGCCGTCCACAAAGGTTTCCAGCGTTAAAGATGGTAGTGGCGGTTTTTGTCACGCTGCTGTGAAAGGTGATTCCACCGAAACACCACGTGCAGGACGAGCGTGGGCCCGGAGGCAGCGCTGAGCTCAGCACCAGCTGAGGCCTCCACTGGAAGCACGACCAGGAGCCGCCTTACCTGCTGGTAACGAGACGCCGCTGCCTCTCCTTCCTGTGCGGCACCGTCCTCAGCCGCGGCTGTTCCTTCCGTGCCCGTCCGATCTTCCGTGGTGACCCTGGGAACGCTTTTAACCTCTGGTCCTGCCAAGGGACTGGCGGGTTTCGCTGGCTCTGCGTTCCGTGCGGCTCCTGCTGCTACGCTGCTGTCTCTACCCAGGGAGGTTCTTTCAGAGTTACCTGTATGTGTCTTTGAGCTGGAATGGAGAGAGTAGGGGGCAGGTCAGTAACTGGCTTTTACACAGTTTTGTTCTAATGTCGTTAGTTTCCGTTAATGAAAAGCGTTACGGCTTTAGATTCTCAGCAAGTATCTTCCCTTCCCCTTCTACCGCAACAGAACCCCGTGGAGAGAAAGGAAGCAGAAGCCAGTACGGAGTGTTCTCTGTTGCACCAAGCGTTCTTGCTGTGCACGATGCTACGATGTTCCTGAACCTCTCCGGTTCAGGGTTTTCCTATGAGCAAAGCCTCCAGGAGCCGTGCAACGCTCACCATTCCCCCACAAGAAGGAGCGGATCCTTTCCGTCTTAAATCCGACATGGCTGGAAAGCTTTAATTTCCCATCCTCTGACGGCCCTCTGCCGCCCTTGCCTGCCCCCCACGGCAGTGTTACCTTTCCTGGGGCTGTGAAAAGCAGGGAGGCTGCTGGGAAGCTGTCTCCTTTTCGATGTCAGCCAAGGTAGCCAAAATAAAGCTGGCTTCCAGCACCATGTCTTCAACGCTGAACGCGATGGGTCTAAACACACATATTCAGAGACTCAAACAGCACAGGTAATTGCCCACGTTGTGGGAGGAAACACGGCTCACGCAATGCTGTACGTAAAAATTAAACCGTTTCCTCCTCTGAAAAGCTGAAAGTCAAATATATTTGCTGCTGAAGAAGATGAGACGGCTTGCGGTTAGATTGAAACGCACCGACGAGCAAATGCTACACAATATTATACTTATAATGGTCAGATTACAGTTTTAAATATGTCACTGCTAAAATTATATTTTAAATGGAAAATGTATTGTTTCCCAAGACTGCCACAAGAAACCGCTGCGTGCGTCAGCCTGAGAAGCTGGGCACAGGTGCCCATCCGTCAGCGCGGCCAGCTCAGTAATGCTGCTGCCCATCTTAAAACCTTTACATGTAATAAACAACTTAACACCGCATTGCAGATTAGAAATTACAGCTTTTGGTGCAAAATGAAAATCTATTTTACTATTCCAGTTAAATATTCACTGAGCGAGCTGCAGACGGAACCTGACTGTAGCCGCCGGAGGTGTGTTCCAAAACATACTTTCCAGAGACGTCGAAATGGATTGAGACAGGAGCACAGGTAGCTTCTGAAAATGCTAGTAGTCCCTGAAAAGAAGGGGTGGGTGGTTAAGGTCCATTTTAAAACCAGAAGATCAGTATTAGAACCTAAGTTCATCCCAGCTGTTGTTCACGGGCAGAAGGAGCCCACTGCGTCCAGAACACGCTTCTCACCCTCCCGGCCTGGAGCTTTGCCAAAGCTGCTGCATGTGGAACTTCGGTGGCCACAGTTAGTGTCTGCCCAGCGCTGGAACTACATTTTTTTATTTTAAAAGATGTTGTTCTTGCCTTTCAAAGGCTACTGGGAGGGATTTCACGGTGTCCTGATAATCCTCAACCAGCTGGTGTAATACTGCTGCTGGTCAGGAGGCCCGGGGGGCCCCTCCCAGGGCCCCCCTGCAGCGCCCGTTCTGCACGGGCCTGGGCCAGTCATGCAAATGAAGGGGAAACCTTCTATTTTCAAGAGAAATTCTTGCTTTACCCTCAGTTCTTTAAGGCAAAACGTCACTTCAGAATCTACTCCAACTTGAAAGTAGTCAAATTCATCTGGATTTAGTTGTATTTCAGTAAGCATCGTCTTCGAAAAATCTGTTTAAAGTAATAAAAAATCAAGGACTCAAAAGAGTGAAGTGGAACTCAACAAAACTGTGATCACAACTGTGAGGTTTTGACATCAGCACCGCTTGAACAAGTCATTGTATTTTTATAGTGACTAACAGTAATAAATGGTTATTTATCTACATTTATTTCATAAGTAAAATAAAAGCCTCCATTTATTTACAGTATATTCTGTAGATTTAAATGGCTTTTATCGGAACCAATTTTACATTCTGCTGCCTGATCTAAGCCGATCCCTGGTGGCGCTCCGCAGCTCTGCTGTGTCGGCAGGCATTCACCACAAACAGCGTTACCGGCTGCCTGGGCGGGAAGATGAAAATGCTGCGTGACTTTAACAGCTTAATCATAATTGCCAACAATCATCAGAGGACAATGAAGGTGGACTTAGGTTCTTTGTTTTAAATTATAGTCTTTTCCTGATACACAAGTGGCAACAGGAAATTGGCTCTTTGGTTTCAGGTATTCAGTTGTTGCTTGTTATCATTAGATTAGTCTGCAGATGTTATTAGGTACGAGGGAAGAAAGGAGGGCACTTCAGTGGCGCACTGGAGTCTGAGGCGCATTCGGCAATATTCTGCAGCAGCTTAAACAGCACACACCTATCCCGGTCCCTTCCCGGCTGCTGACAAAGTACTACAAACTGTTCCCAGCCTTCTGCTTCTCTGCTCAAGAGGTTTGTTGTTTGGTTTTTTTCTCTCAGCCTTCAACAAGGCCCCACTGCGTGTTCAAATACACGCTATTAAAGCTCCTTAAAACTGTAGAAGCACGCGCTTGTGACACACCTGCCGGCTTTGGCAAGGCAGAGCCCACCACATGCAAATGAAAACAAGTTTAGGCAGAAGCTGTCGTTTCTTTCTTTGAAAATTAAAGCTGAGTGTGGAAAGCCCAAGCCAGGGCCAGGTGGTACGCTCAAAGACCAAGGTTGGTTTCGGTGTGTACAGAACACTTGCTGCAGGCAAGAATATTGCATCACATGCCACACAGCAAGAACAATGCTTGCCATTCCTCCTTTTTCTCCTTGCCTGTTAATTTCTTCCCTGCTTCGCTCCAGTTTCCACCACTTAATCCTTGCTCGCTGCTGCTTCAGCCTGTTCTCAGCACAATCCCCACCCCTATGCTCCAGGCAGTCATCTTTTTCTAGGTCATTATCCTCAGCTTTGGTCATTAGCAAATATGAAAAGCATCCCTTTATTACATGATATACAAGAACCTATACTTCAAAAACACAATTATATCTTTAAAATGAGTTTGAGTCACACCCCAAGAATCCAGATGGTTCTCCGTCTCCAACGGAGACCTGAAAAGGGCAGTGTGCAGGAGAAGCGTCAGGCCAGCTAACGCACTGTATCGCCCTTGTACTGAAATATACTCCGTAATGATATCAATTCTATAATTATGGTATTGCGATTTAAACAGTTCTTTTTAAAACATAAAATTATCTCCTTTTTCCTGACTGCTGCCACGCTTCTGCTCTTGCAGCACAGTAATTACCTCTGTTCAAGCCTGCAGCAAGTGGCATAATTTATTTCAATTGGCTGCTCAGCCTGGTATCTGCCACTGATACCTCAAAGATGTTCTTAAAACCGTATTTTCTTAAAATATATGAAAACCAGAGGGTGGCAGCATGACTTAAATCTCTCTCTATATGTCCCCTCTCTTAAAAACCTCATTCAGCCGTTAAGTGCCTTCTCCATTTATGTTGCAATAGTTATTATTCCTTTAGTTCACCTGTTTTCAAGTCCCATTATTGTTTCACATTTTGAATCTCCTTACCAGTGTCTTCCTCAGCGTAACTCTTGAAAGAAACTTTCATTGGAGTAACTGATAATGTTACTTCTTCTTGGCTGGTCGGAAAGTGAATCATTATATCAGCCAGCAGCCTGTAAAATTTTCATTCATGGTTAAAATAATTTTACCTGCCACAAATTACTAGCTAGCATTTGTTACTCACACTGGAAATTAAAATTGCTGCTTGGCAATACTGTTTGAAAAACTGCCTCAGAAATGCGCACCCCTTAAAGTATGCTGTATCTTTTTGATTGATTTATACAGCACGGGGTACAGAAGAAATCTAAAAATACAACTAGTAATTATGAAAGCAAATCTGTTTATATTTAATGCCTGTGTCTGCTGCCAAATCAGCCTTATGTATGTGTATGCTGCAACAAAACCAGTGTGGTCAGCACGGCGAGGGGGGGGATTCTGCCCCTCTGCCCCGCTCTGCTGAGACCCCCCTGCAGTGCTGCATCCAGCTCGGGGGTCCCCAGGACACGAAGGACATGGAGCTGCTGGAGCGAGTCCAGAGGAGGCCACAAAGCTGATCCGAGGGCTGGAGCCCCTCTACTCTGGAGACAGGCTGAGGGAGCCTGGAAAAGAGAAGGCTCCAGGGAGACCTAATTGCGGCCTTCCAGTCCCTGAAGGAGCTCCAGGAAAGCTTGACTGGGGCTGGTTCCAGGGCAGGGAGGGCCAGGCCAAGGGGAAGGGCCTGAAGCTGCAGGAGGGGAGCTGGAGCTGAGCTGGGAGGCAGCAATCCTTCCCTGGGAGGGCGCTGAGGCCCTGGCACAGGGTGCCCCGAGAAGCTGTGGCTGCCCCTGGCTCCCTGGCAGTGCCCAAGGCCAGGCTGGATGGGGCTTTGGGCAGCCTGGGCTGGTGGGGGGTGTCCCTGCCCATGGCAGGGCACTGGAACCAGATGGGCTTTGAGGTCCTTTCCCACCCAAACCATTCTATCGTTCTCTCTATATATATTGCTGCTACTTTTCTATATATATATATCTATCTATAGGAGACGGGATTTAGGAATTGGCCATTTTGGACTGTGCGCTAATCAGATTTTGATTATGTTAATAACTATGAGAACAGTATTGCCTCCTGTATGATTTTTTCTTTTTTTTTCCAGGAAAAATATTTTTGTATTCATTACCTCGAGTGGACTTTAAGTATGTTCGGACACATGTGCTTTGCAAAAACAGCCTGCAACGGATCACATTCTTGAAAGGTCAGATTGTATGTTTTTACAACACCTAAGTATAAAGAATATGAATAAAAATCAATGCTGGTCTGTAATTTTAAATGTTTTTTTTCGGTATTAATTGTTCTTTCAGGAAATGTCAATAGAGAAACTACTGAACTGAAGAACATTTGTTGACAAAACCTGTTATAACTTCGTTTTAACAAGGTGATGCACACGATAAATTATGAGTGAACAGGCTGAAAACGTTTCACATAATGCTCCATCAATAACATTCAGTGAATAACTACACTAAATATTGCATTGCCCTGCTGTTTAAACTGCTTCTGTTTAACCTACCGTGTTTGCAGAGGAGCTGAAAAGTTATGTGATGGTCATTAATATTTGTATAAATGCTGCATTTCTCTACATTCCTTTCCAGCACATTTACACATCTAAATACAGGAAGAACTGACTGTAAACAAAAATAAATACAAATCAGCACAGAGGTTACTCAGCAAAGTTGCAGCATTATTTCCCTAGTTCCGTACAGTTTATCTCAAGCTCAGGCTTTTTTGGCTTCCCCAAACTGCTTTCTAAGCAGACACGGAGGCAGCCGATACTGATCCTCGCCGTCCTCACCCTATTCCAACCTGTGGCCAACAGGTCTGTTTGCTAAACAATTGGTCAGAGCTCTCCTGCCTCATCCTGGTTGTGAAGGCTACAGGAGAAACACTGCAGGGGCAGAAACTGGTACTCCTTCAGCCCAGGTTAAGCTGGTGCAGACTTCGGGAACCGCAGGGCGCAGCTCAGGAGGTACATCTTCTAAATGTAATTAAATACCTATGCTCTCTGTTGCAGAATTGCTCAGAAGCGCTTGACTTCAGAGTCATCCTCATGCCTACATGAGGCTCCCCCTGTATTTCATTTCAAAACTGGGCTAATTTGCTGCCTACAAAGCTGTGCGTAGCAATTTATTAAAAGGTACCTTAATGATCAATTTACATGGAAGGGATAACTGTTTTTCCTTCTGACACGGCTGAGACACAGCTGTCCAGCAGTAATGTTGAAAAAACACAGATGAGAAGAAGACAGATGCATATGCTGACCTTGAAGAATTCACTGATCTTAAGGCAAGCTGAAAATACAAGTAAAATAATTTAACTCAAAACTATTTCATAATGAACCTTTAACAAAAAAAAGCCATCTCTGTGCTTCAGTACTATACCTAAACCATAAACCTTTAAAGGTGTACATCTCAAATTAAATATAGATGCATTGTGCATACAACCATCTACAAACTTATCACCTTCGTTATTACTGGTGAGAAGTCATTGGTAGGATAGAGGGTAGGATAAGTTATTACTGGTGAGAAGTCATTGGTAGGATAGACATATGAATCCAATCCATGGACACTTAAGTGGCCCTGAAGCGTGAGTTACCTGAACACTTAAAGCTCAGCTTGTGCTTGAGGCATTTAAAGGCCTGGAGCTTGTTCTAAAACACTTTTCCTGTACACCCACCCACACGACAAGTACTAAGGAGCAAAGACACTACTAGCACCTCAAAAATTCTTCAAGGATATAAAGAAACTATCTCTGCTTCTGATGTTACAGCCTCCCAGCAAATTAAGGAGAGTTGACCACTTTTAACTAAGAAACCCCTAGAGAAAACCCTAATTCTGCTGGAAATGGTGTTTGATTAACAAGAGGCATATTAATGGATGCATTCTTCCTGTTGAGTCACACCAGTACAAAACATGTTGTTTAGAGGCAGCTTCTGATGTGGTAAAAAACATAAACCTTTTGACCCATGACAACAGAAATAAAGCCCTTGGTATTAATGCGGATGTCCTGGACAAGCTTCAGCTTGGGTAACAAAAAAATGGAAGAACACTAGGGGCAGAATAGGAATGAATCTTCCATGACGTAATCTGTGTAATTACAATTACAGAAAATATGGCATTTGTCCATATTGAAAGTGGAGGAAGCTGACAGAGAACTTAACTCGGACTGAGGGGTACCTGTAGGGAAACAACACATGAGCACTATGCTTCCAAGAAATATTTTAAAATTACTATAAATCAAATTCACTTACACCTTTTTCTATGGGGTCAAACCAAAATTCATCACTAATACGTGCTATGGCGTGTATCGCTCTTCCAAACACTAGCAGGAAAAGAAAACAGTGTGATATGCATTCTGAGTTAAGAAAAGTTACACTGTATTTTCTCCAGCATAATTTTACATTACAAATTTCCTACACATTTCAAAGAAAACTGATGACATGGTGAAAAACGTTACTCTTTCCTTTAGTAGCACAATGACCTTGATTTTTTGAAAGCTGCCTCCAACAAGGCAGACCTCAAATGTCATCAGTCCCTTTGCAGCAACTGGCATAACGTGATGTCCCCAGGAATTAATCGGACAAAACACCACTTAAGTTAGAAATTACACTTTGTAGATGGCAACAAGTTTGTGCAAGCGGTAGGTGGTTGGACGTCTGTAACCATGTGGCTCTAGGAAACACAGAAGAAACCAGCAGTGGGTCCCAAACTGCATTCTGCACGGAACGCTGTGCACAGGACACGTAGCTGGGCCTCTGGAAGTCGAGCGGTGTGAGCATGGAGGCGTCCAGCTAAGCAATGGCTTCTCCACCCTCTGCTCGCTCACCCGAACCGCTCCCAGAGGCTGCCCGCTGCCCCACAGAAACGCTTCAGTCCTCCTGGGGACGACGACGAGGCAGCTCCGCCGTGATGGCGGCGGCACTTGGGCCACAGCTCCCAGCGCTTCACGCCCCACTCTGCGCTGTCTGAAGGCCACACGAGGAAGCCCGCTGAGGGCACTGCCAGGGACCCCAAGGGTGCCAGCAGGCCGGTCACACATCCCCATGGCTGCCGGCGCCGCTGAGCCGCACCCCGCTCCGGGCGCCTGTTTCTCCCACACACACCCCTCTGTCCCAGGCCTGCCGCTTCCCCCGGGGCCACGGGTACCTCGGAGATGAGCCCCCCCAATGACACACTTCATGGCCGGCCGCCGCCCGCGGAACCTCCCCCTGCGCCGGGCCCGTCCCCTCACAGCGCGGCTG
>VWZZ01005333.1:2506224-2535861 GCA_013399095.1 Psophia crepitans | reverse complement strand
CGCCCCCCGCGGGCGAGGGGCGGGGCCCAACGCTCCTCAGAGCCCCGGATATAGGCACGGGGAGTGGCTGTGGAGAAACGCGTTCCGGACTGATTTGTCCCTTCGGAAGCGCCGTAGCGGGTGGTTGCCCCCGGCCTGGCTTCCGGGAGGAGCCACAGCGGCTGGTGTGAGGGAGCGCGGCGCCGAGCAGGATGGTGAGCGGCGGGGGCGGCCCGTCCGCGCCCCGGNCGGACGGGCCCCGCTGGCGGCCGCGGAGCCCAGAAACCGCCTGAGGCCGAGCTGAGGTAGATGGAGGGGCGGGAGGGGAGCGCTGAGAGGAGGTGAGGCCCCGCCGCGGTAAGGAGGCCGTGCCGGGAGAGCTGCCGGGGGCTGCGCGCAGGAGCCGGTTTTTGATTTAATTTTTATTTTAACGCTTCTTTCATAACATCAACAATTCATTAATTATTATTTGCCTGTTCATTTGGCTATATTTTCTTCTCTGTTGCTTTCTTTTGTTTAACATTGATCATGTTTCACCCTGTTTTTCATTCCCCCCCTGTCTGCAATCAACTCCTCCGTCCCAATAAGGCCGGGCACAGAGTAAGTTCGCTCCTCTCGGTGCGGCTAACCCCGGTGGGAAGGGCTCGGTACCGGGCGGTGCCAGGGTCAGGCTGCTCTTCACGGATCGGGGGCTGCTCTTCACGCTTGACATCGCGCCTAAATTCCCAGCAAAAGCCAGATATTGCAACGCTCCGCCGCCGTTTTGCGTTGCAGATACCTGTGGTTGTTAAACGCAATTTGGTGCCGTTAACGTTGTGTTTGAAGAAGCTTGCCAAGCTCTTTTAATTTTGTTAGTGGGGGCTCGAATGTGATTTGGGGGGGAAAACAGGACCTGCTGGTTCATCAGCAAGGGAAGTGGCCTTTGGACGCACACACCGCTGGCTTCAGCGGGGTTGTGCCTTTCGGGTGGCAGTGTAATTTATTAAACATTAAATACATTGCTGGGATTGCGCGTTTAAGTCCCCTAAGTGTTGGTAAGAGGGTCTGTTTATTGCCACTTTAATAATCAAAGCCATTTCAGTAATCAAAGTCACTTATTACCCATTTTTCACTTGTTTTCAAGTATCCCACCTCCAGAGCGATGCTAGTGAGGGTATTTTTTGCTAGGCTCCCTTGAAAGACCATCAAAAATGCATCTTTTTTTCTCTCCTGGGTTAGTTTTAAATTGGTAGCTTGTAGATTAAAACACTCCTGTACTGCTTTATCGATACTCTGAAGCATTTGCTCTCCAAAGATGCGTGGCTTTGATGGTGACATTGGGACATTCTTAATCTTAAAAAAAAAACAAACAAAAAACAAACCCACAAAACAACAAACCAGACAAAAAACCCACCCAAGTTCCCCCTGCCTTTCTCAATGACTGTTAGCAGGAAGATGGCTGCATGGCCTGAGAATTTAAAAAACGTATATTAAAAAAGGTAATTGCTTAGCACAGTTACTCCTGCTTTGATACGTATCAGTATATCTGGGCGGTGTCTCTTCCAAGCACGTTTGACAGGTGTCCTTTTAGGAACCGTCGTGCTAACAGCGTTACGGTTGGAAGATAAACTGTCCCTTTATCGAGTTATCAGGGATGACAGTCTCTGGCTCCAGTGTCGTTACAGTGTAGTGGCATAACACCCACGCCGTGCTTTATAGAGCTTTTCATGCCCCTTTTGCGTAATTAATTGATCGCTCTGTTGCTCACATTAATTACTTCTTTATTGGCAAATTTAAAGCCTGTGATATTAAACTATGGTCTTACTGCATCTGAACCCCATTACATTTGTATTCTTGCATCTGTTGCACTGAAGCTATGAATAAAAACTGGTAACAGAACTGCTGTGCGCAGTAGCCCAGCTTGTCTACTCTGCGGTGCCCTCTGTTTTGGTTTTGGGTTTTTTTTGTACCTTGTAGTCTTAGGCTGTTGTTCAGTGGTTCCTGCAATACAGACTCTGAGCAGCTTCCTGTTCTGGTTAGCTATTAACTCATGTTTTAAATTTGCTGGTTTTAATTTTTTTTTAATTATTTATTTGATAAGGAAGAAAGCAGGAGTTAATTAAAATAGAAAGAAACTTGGATGATGAGTTTTAAAGGGAAGCGGCCACAGTTTAGCCAGGTCTGTGCTTGAGACCTACTAGAAATGTCCTTTTTTTTAATTCATGTAGGATAGTTTATGGTAGCTCCCAAATTTGTGTAATATCCAGCAGTAACACGTTTCTTTTGTTATACCTTGCAATGGCTTTCAGCGACAAAATAATCTGTAGGGTTTTGTAGAACCCTCTTGAAAAGGTTCTGTGTTAGTGAGGACCCTTGTTTTCCCTCAAAATAGCAATATTCCATCACCATTTCATTCGTGTTTTAGTAGTTTTTATATTAAAATGCGAAGTTAGGAAACTGAAGAAAACGTTGCAATGCTTTCTGTGTCCTAATGATTCTTGTCTCTGTAAGTATCTGTAACGATCTTTCTTTCCTGTCGTGACACCCGTTAAGTTGGTGTTGGTATTAGGAGATCTTCACATTCCACATCGATGCAACAGCCTCCCGGCCAAGTTCAAAAAACTGCTGGTTCCAGGAAAGATCCAACACATCCTCTGCACAGGAAACCTCTGCACCAAGGACACTTATGACTACCTCAAGACTCTGGCTGGAGACGTTCATGTTGTCAGAGGGGACTTTGATGAGGTAGTGTCCTCTCTTGAATGACACTTTGTTTGTGCATCTTTGACATAAAGGCAACGTTTGGGTTGTTTGTAATTTGAGTATTTCCCTGTTTTCCCCCGCTCTTCTTGGTGTTGCATAGAGATGTTTAAATATAAATCTGTACATCTAATGTGTGGGTTATTTTTGTTTTTAGAACCTGAATTATCCCGAACAGAAAGTTGTAACTGTTGGACAGTTCAAAATCGGGCTGATTCATGGCCATCAGGTTATTCCGTGGGGTGATATGGCCAGCCTGGCGCTGCTACAAAGGCAGTTCGATGTGGACATCCTAATTTCAGGACACACACACAAATTTGAGGCATTCGAACATGAAAACAAGTTCTATATCAATCCAGGATCAGCTACAGGAGCTTATCATGCCTTAGAGAAGTAAGTGAAGTATGGGAAATACCTGTGGGGGTTTCTTTTTGGTAACAACTGAACTACAAAGCTTGTTATGAAGGTGAACGTTTACGTTCTGTCACCCCTTCGTCCCCCTGACAGTTAGTACTTGCTAAATCTCCTTGAGAACGGAATACTTAAAGCTTCAGCTCTGATGTGCCGTGCTTACAAAACTCATATCCATTGTTCTTAAATTGATTTCTGTTAACTAGTGGTGACATACTAAGGTGATTATTTACAAAGTACAATTAATATGATTTTTTTTTCCTGTCTTTCTAGCAACATCATTCCTTCATTTGTGCTGATGGATATCCAGGCTTCTACGGTAGTGACGTATGTCTATCAACTAATTGGAGACGATGTGAAAGTAGAAAGAATTGAATACAAGAAATCTTAAAAGTGTTTTTGCTTGTCCAGTATTTTTACCATCTCATTCTGAACAGCAAGAAGTTGCTACAATACTTGATTGCTAGTTTACAGTACTGCACTTACTCGCTAACAGCTTAACAATGTAGCTTATTCGTAATAACTTCTAAACAACATTGTGTTTGCTTTTCTCTGTATGAATTGATTTGTAAAATACTCCATTAAAATAACTGTTTCAATACTGTTCCTTTATGTTCTAATAAACTCCACTTCATAGAAAAAAAATAAGCTTTATGAACTGTTGGTGGAAAAAATGCAATGGTTGTAGTTGCTCTTGAATGCCTGATGACCGGGTTTGGTGACTCGCTTGTAAAGGGCTTGACTGAGGGCTCTGGGGCCATGTCGCGTTTGCTTCAAAACCCAGTTGATAGTTGATTTGTCTCGATTTAACATTCCCAATTAAGTTAAAAGACTAAAATGGATTGATAGAGTCTAAAAATGCTACAGTTAACTCATTTTGAGATTACTACTCTAAGTTATAATCAAAGCAGTTTCAAATACTGCTATGCTTAATGAGAGATGGTCTCATTAAATCTAAACAGCAAAGAGAGGTTTTCCTTTGTTTATGGCTTATATCTGACTCTACATCTATATGCACTGTGCTCCATGTACAGAGGTTTTAAATAATAATAATACAACTCTGTGTGAGATTCTATATAACACTTATATACTACTGGAGACTAAAACATTGGTGGTTGAAGACTGGACCTTTTGGCTCTTGCTCAGGATTGCAGGGAACTGAATGTATTTTAATGGCTCCCATTTCTCAAGACTGACTGCTAACTTTCCAATAAAAACTTGAGTTTTATCTTTTGTCTTCTACAGCTGATTCAGCATGGAGGCCTGTTTCCTTTGCAGATGGTGGCTGTTGTATTATGGCTTCTCGCAGTGCAGTATCAGTGCAAAAAGCTGTGCTCAAGTTAAACCAACGCTTTTCCATAGAACTTAAGGAATCAGCTAGAACCCTTACTTCTGTATTGTAAGCTGACAAAATAACTTCTTTCCATTAAAGATAAACTTGCTTTACCTCAGAATAAGACCAAGCATTTCAGCCTGCTATCTCAGGAATGTTTGGCTAACTGCTGTTTCGTGCAGGGAAACAAATGCCTTTTGCTTTATCCTCCTACAGAAAGGAGTTGAAAAGAAAACCTTGGCACAGAATTCAGAGACTGAGTGGAACACCAATTTACTGACAACTTCATAATTAAAAAAAGGTTACAGAACAACTTAAGGCCAAAATTGATATGTAAGTCTGTTTATTTGTGCTCACTGTAGTTAAAATTAGTTTATCTACAAAGCGTATTTTACACAAAGTATACCACTTACAGTTTTTTTTAAAAAAAAGCTTATCACAATTATACAAGGTTATGTTTGTGTCAGTGGAATCTTAGAGTGATCCTCAGCAGACTTAAACATGGAGAAATATCAAAGTAAAGGAAATAAACTTTAATCCTTCCTAAAATTCAAAGTGCTCAATATGAACATTACTGTTGAACAGAAACAGGAAATCCTGCTGTAAGTTTAAACTGTTTCAAAGGATGGAATATGGAAAAGCAGCAGCCTACAACAGTTGGGAGAAAAAAAAAAAGTGTGGAAAGCTGGGGGTAGCTTTTGATAAAAAGAGCATTGAAGTTTGAGTTTAATGTTCACCTGACCAGAATGACCTTTCTCAATGCATGGCCCTCATCTTGCCAGTAGAGGGAGAAGAAAAGGGTAAATCAAGATCTTCTCGAGGACATTTCTCGTACAGAGGTCTCCTCTGGTCCATTCAGATACATCTGGAAGGTAAAAGAACAACATTAATAGGGCTTAGGAAAACAGGATATAGTCTAAGACCTGTGAAAGCACTTGACAGCACAAGGTTTAGCATAGCGCAGATTTGGCTTAAGGAAAATGAAATATTTGAGTTAGGGATATTTTATTATATAGAATGTATTTTACTAAAATATATCAGCTAACAAGTTTTTGCTAAAAGTTGTGTGAAAGTCTTAGTTTAGAAGTAAAGGACTATAAGATACTCTGTGAGGTAGAAAGGTGGCTGGTCTTACCTTCAGAAGATCAGATGATGGTACGTCTACCAGAGTAAGAATTCCACATTTCTCTTGATACTCTTGAATTAGGGCCGTCGCATCATCGATGCTGTAGGAAGCAAAAGTCTATCAACTTTGTCAACAAGTTCTCTAAAAGGCCAAGAATTTAGACTATATACACCAAAGTACAACAAGGTATGACCCCAGATTTTTGAAGTCCTATCGTTTCCCAGTAGAGAAAAGCAAGCTCTGACAAGCCTAGCATTTAACCTCTGACTGGTAATAAATCCAAGAGATAGTAAAATTTAAGCAGTTATTTATTGGTTCCTGTCCCATTCTGTCTGCGGGGTAACTGGTCACAAAGTGACTTGCAATGCTGAGTATTTGGGGTCCGAATGAAAGTTTGCAGCTGCACATAGTGAGCCCCAGCGCTGGGAGTCACTGGCAGTTTCCTGACTGAGAGCTGCCCTGCAGTGGGTTCGGTGGCAAGGAAGACTCTTTGGTTTATTCAAGTGGGACATAAGAGGTATTTCTAACTCTTGAAAAAACTTAGCAGCAAAAGCACTAATTCCTAAGTGGTCAGTACAGGCAGTTCAATTATTTTTTCCAGAGTATCCTGAATTTATCTGATGCTGTGGTGGGTGATGTAAAGCAAAAGCATTTGCTTTTTCAGTCAGGTTACTTCTATTTTAACTGCATTCTGGTGCACTAGTCTGATGGGAGCGGCTGAGGGAACTGGAGAAGAGGAGGCTGAGGGGACACCTGATCGCTCTCTGCAGCTCCCTGACAGGAGGAGGTGGGGAGGGGGGGGTTGGTCTCTGCTCCCACAGGAGAAGCGATAGAACAAGAGGAAACAGCCTCAAATTGCTCCCGGGGAGGGTCAGGTTGGAGACTGGGGAAATTTCCTTCCCCAACAGAGTGGTCAGGCCTGGGGACAGGCTGCCGAGGGAGGGGGAGAGTCCCCGTCCCTGGAGGGTTTCAAACAGCATGTGGCTGTGGCACTGCAGGACGTGGTTCAGTAGCCATGGGGGGGGTGGGTTGACGGTTGGACTTGCTGATCCTAGAGGGATTTTCTGACCTTACAGATTCTGTGATTCTATGCTTGCCAGTCCAGGCTCCACAGGCTGTTACTGTGGCTTGAAGGACGCTAAAACTCTATCCTAAGTATGTAGAACAGTGAAGTGAGATTTTTATTCTACTTCTTTACCTTAGCAATACTAAAAATTCTTGGAGATTAAGTACTAGGAAATCTCCATGACTTCAAATAAATTAAAATAAATTGTTAAAATAAAATAAGATAAAATAGAGATTCAGGTTCTGTAATTGCTATCAGTTGTGCATCACCTGTTTCATTAACTTACCAGTTCTTTTTGGCAAAATAATCCACTAGTTCTTTCATTCTGTGAGTATTGATCAGTTGCTGCTTCAAGAGTGGAAAATACTTGGTTTTCAAGAATTTTTCATATAGCTTCTCATTTATGATAGTATCCAAAACCAAACATCTAATCTGTAGATTTAAGTGTTAGTAATGAAAAAAATATTAATACATTTTAAAGGTAAGAAACTTCACTTTTGCATGAAAAGAGCTCAGACTGTTCTTACTGGACTCCCATAGAGCAGGATTTTTTTACTATTTATTTTAGTGCTGTGAAATGGCAGATTTCATGAAGACTAATCTCAGCTTCAGATAGAGGAATGACTTAAGAAACTTGCCCTTAGGAAGGCAGCCCAAGGCAAGAAAGCGAGCATTTCGTAAGCTCTTTGGCCTTTTTGCTTAGAGTACTTATTTAGAAAAAATAACATAGTACTGCTGCAAGCAATGCTCTATAGGGTGCAGCCTGTAACAGCAGCGTGTACATAAACAAGAGGTTTTTCAGTTGCACAACATTAATACAAATGCAAAACCCCCTGCAAATGTTGCTGTATTTTAGAAGTGTGCATTCCGTCAACTAATGCTTGGCCAGATCACGAGAGAGGGAAAAATAAGAAAAGAAAAAAGAAAAAAGGTTCTGTGTACAGTTATCTATCAAAAAGCCTCTAAGTCAAACAGGAGTGAAGTAAATTTTATTGATGTACCTGAGAAGCAAACGCCACTACTTCTCCAGTGTTCATGTGTTCATCTATTTGTTGCAGCACAGTTTCTGTATTACACGTCGATAAGAAACCCTTGCAAAAACGTTAGAAAACATTAAGATTCTGTAGGTGGTTAAAGTAGAAACTCTCCCTTCAGAGCAAGCATCGACTTATTCAGGAACAATTAATATTTTGAAATTCTAGGTACAAACATGAAATTATCAAACCAGGATCTGTGCAGTTTGACTGAAAGACTAGTACTCATTGCTTTTAACTCTCAAAAGGTACTTGGCTGTAGCTGAATAGATTTCAATTTTTTTTTTACTAATTGCCGGCAGACTAGATGTCTTACACTGATGCTGTAATTTGGGAAAATTTGAGCTTAACTTTAATGACTGGAAATCTAAGAATTTAAGATGCCTTTACTAGTGCCAGCTTGCTCATGACAGATATGGCAACAGCCTGTAATGCTTCATCTGGGAGAACAATCCAGAGCAAAAATTAATGGAAACAAACAAGAAGAGAAAGGAAGCTGTCGAGGTACGTGAATAGTGAGGATATGGATTTAAGGCAAAAGGTTGACATCAGAACTTGTGATGTATGTCACAAGCATGTTTCTAAGAAGTCAGGAGCTTTCACTCAACACTTTTCCGAAGCAGGATTCAGTATTTTTCTTACAATCTACTGTGAAACTAGCCCACTGGTAGCTCCTCAGCAATTATATATGTTATCATCAACCTCACACTGCTCTGGCAGGTATATGCCTATGGCTTGGATTTTGTATGTGTTTTTCATGGCTTTTATACATGGGAGCACATAAAATATCCTCCAATCCACAAAAGGCAAAGTCATATGACAAAGCTGCTGAGGATGACTTGAAGCTAGCAAAACAAGAGGAAGTGTTCACATGATCCCTTTCAGGAGGACAAATTCAAAGCAATAACCTTTGTGGGTGGGAAATGGCAAGCAGCTGTCAGCAGCGACATGTTTAAATAAATTGAAATTAAAAGTTACCTTTTTTCACAGTTTCTGGTGAACATAACATGCTTAAAGACATGGCACAGATAGAAAAGCAAAGTCATTTACCTGAATTTGCTTCTCTCGCTTCTCAGACTGCGGAATCAGCAACAGGCACCCCAAAGCAAAAGCTGGAAGGTCCAACTGTGCATATTGTTTGGCTATTCCAATGACATCCAAATCAGCCAGAACAGGACACCTTCAGAAGTAGATTAGAAGCAAAGTTCTCACATATGGTATGTACAACTGGATGACTTAGTACTGTCTACAAAACTGCACTGAGATGTTGAAGCCAGATAGAACAATATATTTTTACCTCATCTTATTTTCAGAAATGGCCAAGTTATGTGAATTGAAGTTTCTTAGGATACAAATGCATGATGATTTTATAGCTTGAAAAAAATCCCATCCAACTCTAGCCTCTTTTTCTAAACACGCAAGGCCCTATTTCTGAGGAGAATTGTTGGCCAGCTGCCCGGTGTAATGCTTTGGTACCTATGTATATGCACAGTAGTGTAGGCACGTTCTTCAGCTGGATTCCTTCCCAGTATTTCCTAACTCTGGGTTCAAGTCAGGCTCTCTGAGCTCTGCTTCTTCTCTTGAAGAAGTCAGAGCCTTCTGGTGAACAAGACAATGATTTATTGTGCTTTTTTATATTATAAAGGCAATGTAAAACTCATTTATGTAAAGAATGTTTTGGGACATCAATACCATAGGTTAACCACATTTATAGGTGTGCAGCTATTAGATTTTTGTCATGTCAGAGTTATGCTTTGTAGGAAAAGAAATTCTTCCTCTTTTATGCTCTGTGTTAATGTTTTGGGAAATGTGCTATGTTTTGGGCTAAGAAAAATATTAATATTGATTCTGAGTTCCAATACAGAGAGCAGTTCCCAGCACAGTTTAAAGAGCCAAAGTACCAAGTTACAGCATATGTTGTCAACGGTCTCTGGGCAAACACAGAATTTCCATTTGGGTATGTGCCCTGATCCTGTCCTTGCCACAAGAGGTAAAAGGTTCTTCCTCATGCCTCAGGGCTTGAGGAGCCTTTTGTATGTTCCAGGGCAGATTCTTGGACGAGAAGTTACAAATGGACATTCCCCCACTCAAACTCATACAAATCTGGGATGTACTACCTACTTACTTGAGCAGAATCACAAAACACTCGCAACATTCCTCTAACTGCTTAGGACTCGGTGGACACGAAGCTAAGAAATAAAGAAAACATGATGAACTAAATATATAATCAAGTTACTATACAAGCATGACAGCTAACAACAACCCTACCTGTGAGAAATGGTGACAGAACTACACTTCGCCAAGCACGACTGAAGTTGGGAATCTGTTGACAACAAAGTGTTGAAGTAATAGCCAAATACAGTTGTAAGCAAGTGTACTCGTAAACACAGACATGCAGACATCCGGACCCACTGTAGGTGGAAGCCTGTCAATTTTCCTTTTATTCCGGATGAATTATTCCCTATCATTGCTTTCCTCATCTCATAGTCTAAGATTTAGCCAGATTTTGACAGATGGTAAAATTATTCTGTCCAATTTAAAAAAAATCATCCCAAGTAAGTGGGGGTCCTTCAGTAAACAAGTGCAAAGTATGCAATTTCAATGATTAATAATGACACTCATCTGCACAGTGCATAAAGTATGCAATTAAAATAATCATTGAAAAAGAATCTTTTAATGCAGAACACTTCATGGCATAGATGGCTGCTATTCACACACACACAACTAGGATGCTAAACTGCTTTTAAAAAACAAAAGGAAAAGATTAGGAGTCACAGAATATCTGCTTACCTCCCACAATGAATGAATCCCAGTAATTGCTATCAAAACTCTTCTTAGATATTGAATCTGAAATGAAAAAAAGATTTCATTATAAAATGCTACAGTGTTTTCGAAGATTTGGCGATAATCTCCAGAACTGCATCACGCTTGTTGTCTTGTCTGCAGTCCCTCAAGGTGCCTCTGTTGGGAGGAGTAACAGATGCAGATGGAGATGTCATTTACAGTTCAGTAAATTAAATTATCAACGAGCAGTAGTGGCATATGTTTTCTCAGTAAATACCCAAGATTTCTGGTAGTCTTAATACAACTGATGCTGAAAAGTTTATGATCGCACCTGCTTTGCTATTAGTACCTAAATGTCATCAGACTAAAACTACCTTCAATATCTGCTCCCGATACAACCACGCTGCCAGGTACATCTGTTACCTCCTCAGGTACATAAAGTTTGACAAGCAGAGGTAATTATGATTCTGAATGACAAAAATCACAATTACTACCATAATAAATACATTTTAGGGGTAATATTTTTGCATTTGTGTATATATAGATACACAGATGTATGTCCATACATGCACACTTCAGACCTATGTGTGCAAGCATAGCAAGAAGATGATTTTTTTTTCAATTTATTATCATAGAATTTACTCTTGCCATCTGAAAGGCTTTGTGCCTTTAAAAAAATAAAACTAGAACAATTTAAGATCAAAATTCTCAAGCTGTACTGCTAAAAGACAAATTCCTCAAACCTTCCTCGGTTTGGTATTTAAGACCCCAAAAAGTAACTATGTAAATTATCAATATTTGTTCACAGTAAGTTTATAGGTTTTGTGTCTGTCCCATTCTTTAGAAATCAGTGGATAAAAAACCCCGTTTTTTCACCTCGCTGCAGAACTTCGTGCTTAAAATTCCTTACCATATTGAAGCCAAGGATTTTCTGTAGTAGGCCATTCCACAGTTGGGAATCGTATACTTTGTATTCTAGACTAAGTTCCGTCACCAGTCTGACAGCCTAAAGGAGAGCAAGGACACACTGTATTTTAGTATACACTCATGATCTTCAAACCTTTTCTGCTTGCCAGCAAAATTTTATTTTTACAGCATTACCGGGAACTTTAACTCCTGAAAGGCCACAACCAAGCCACTTTCAAAATTACTTTACACATGTGAGGAGAATCAAAAAAACAACCCCTCCCATATGTGACGTCACTTTATTTTCTGATTGTAGAAAAGCTAAAGCTTTTCTGATCTGGCATTTTCAATTTTAGACTAGCATGTGTATGTTTCAATTAAAGAACAGATCACTTCCATTTTATGGCTATACATCAGAAGTACTACTGTTGAAGCCTTAATAGAATAATATACTTTTGTTATCATGTACTATTGTCTACCTGGAATCTCATTTACCTGCCCTTGTCTTCAGCGTTAAGTTCGCTGTTTACAAAACATACTTGATAAAAGAAAGTTATTGTCAAAGTTAAATTCCTAAGCAGAGCATAACTTAAAACTTATCCCTGGCATATTAGATCAGCTACTCCAAAGGTGTATCCTATTAATGTTGCATTCATATTGAAGTATGAAGTATGAGCCCAAGCTGCTTGAAAAACACAAGGCTTCTGCACCAAAGATCTTGCTTCCCAGACAAGAGACAAAGCATGGGTACGCAAAGGTAGGCAAGTACTCGGGAATAATTACGTGATGGGCAATAGTCAGCACACCAATAGCTTGGCTGGTTTGTTGGGTTGGGTTTTTTTGTCACTCTGAAAGAGGACAGTCTGTGGGGTAAATGCATATTCACTGGTATTTGAAAATATAATGGAGTGGCATATTGTGAGTAGTGTATGAATAGGACAGAGTACATTGGAGCAACATCTGTTTAGAAATGCACCTGCTATGTGAGAGTTGTAGGTTTCACACAATGCGTAACAAATAAACAAAAAGTTACAGAGGATTTAAAAATCATACCGTGGGCTCATGGCTGTGATTCTTCCATAGCCCTTTAATCATTCCTTCCTTAGGACTCTTATGAAATGATTCGTAAGTATATGGAATATTCAGGATTTCAAACTCTGCCAGATAAATGCAGCATTTTAGAAAATACCTGCAAAAAAAAGTCCCCCCCCAAACCAGGAATTAATGATATTTACAGTGATTATTATAGTTCACATAATCAAGCTAAGGATAATATTGGAAAATATTGGAAAAGTGTTCTATTGCTTTCAAAAAAACAGAAAAAAATAATGCAGACTGCATTTGTACTTATGAAAGAAATCTTAATGAAGTAAAAAACTGTCTGGTAATTTCTTAGGGAAACCTCATTCACCTGAATGATGGATTGCTTGTCATCTCTAAAGATAAACCAGTCATGTAAGTCTTACAGCTAGTTTCATTCATGCACAAATTAAATAGATTAAAATGAACAGATCTAGAAAGCTCAAAAAAACAAATTAGTAGAAAATAATTCTCCAAATAGCATATTTTTTTCCAACGACTGTTGAAGACCAAGAAAACATCATTATTAAGGAACACCTTAATGACAATTCATCTTACTTTACTTTCTCGATGGGTTTCTTGAAGAGTGATTCCACAGTATTGGTATCTGCCAAGTAGAGCAGACACTTAAGTGCTCTGCTCCTGTGAGCAAACGTCAACTGAGTGACACCAATCGGCTGAGAGGGGGAAAAAAACAGGGAAAAGTCACAAGAATTGGCTGGACAACTAGAGAAAGGGTTATAACGTGTCTCTTATGATTCTTTCTAAGGTTTCTGGATGTAGTGGAAATATATATTAAGTAACAGAATGGTTCACATTCAACTTTTATAATAACAAGTTGAAATATTTGTCAACTTCAAAGAACACTGCTAAACCAGGTTTTTCTAGATTTAAGAGTATTGATGTAGGCAAGAAAAATATTTGTGATACACAGTATCACAAAGTACCTTTAGTAAGTGTGGTAGATTGAAGGTTAAGGTTCTGCTAAAATAATTTTACCACTCTGCTTTAATTCCACCCAAAGTGAGTCAATGTGTTGCATCAGCTTAAAGCACATTCTAGAAATCGTTCGATGAAGTTATTTTCGGATAACATCAACAATAGATTTAGAAAATCCAGAGTTGAAGGGCCACTCTTGACAGTCAATAGCAAAATTCAATGAACACCACAGTTTTACTCCAGAGGTGTGGAGAAGAAACATCGAGCTCATACCGAGAGATAAAATGCAGATATCCAAACACAGATACAAAGGCCTTAGGTCGGAAGCCATACAATTAAGCAGACAACACTTAGTTTTAATAACAGGTAAGAATTTCATAGGTAGCAAGCTAAAATAGGAATTTAGAAACTTACAGATGTGGTAGATGTTATAATTTCAAAAAGCATTCTTGAGCTATAATCCATTGGGCGTGACTGAAGGAGATATATAACTCTGCAAAGATGCATTTGTTTTTAATACAAGTGCAGCATAGCTACCAAAATACAGCATATCAATATTCATTCAAATGTAAATATTTTTCACTGCCAAAAAGAGACTAAGGATAAGAGATTCCAAGGAGAGAGAGAACAAAGAGAAAAACTCTAAATAGCTGCTTTTAAGCAGGCACTTACATCTTTAAGTTATTGCAAATAGCATTTCATTGCATAAATAAGTGTTTGACCATTCAAAAATGATGTCACCATAAAGTAAAATAAGAGCACAACAGTCAGTTCTGGTTCACGCACACTGTTAGGTTTCTTGAAAAAGCCCAATACAGTTAAACTTGCAAGTCAACAATAATTTGCCATATTGTATGTAAGACAACACACATACCTTCGGAGTTCTTCGTCTTCCTGTACATCTCCACAGATTTCTTGAGTTTTCTTCAAAAAGACATGAAAATCTAGTTATGACAGTTTTCTAAATTGTTTGGATAATTAGCTGGGTCATATCCTTGCTTAAATCCCATCTTAAAAGCTGGGCACCCCTGCGAATGCAGCCAGGGAAAGGAGTTCTGGTGTTATCAGTCCTTTCTTTGTTTAATCATATGCTTGGTAGGCAACACCACTCCTCAGGCTGCTAACTGGTATTTTGAGCAGTGCCCACCCCCTGCCCCTTCTCACCCAGTTGTATGCTGCATAGACAGCAATTAACTCTTGTTAGCTAAATTGCAACAGGAGAGGATTCATTCTCTTTCTGATCCTAGAATTGGTGTTTAATGAGGCTAATATATTTGTAACTCCTTTATGCTGGCTACGCAACCTTACTGTAGCACCAAAGATGGATCTGAAATGCTTTCCCTTTGAAATGATTTCCTTTGTATAGACAGAGACATTAATGTATAGACATTAAAATCTTTCTCACTAGAGACAGTGTATGCAACAATATTAGAAAGGTATTGAAGTTGTTACTAGTCTGAATTCAGATGCATCTGGAATAGATTCATGAGTACCAAAGGCAAATTGTGCAAAATAACCTTTGTCTTTTGAACATGTGATAAAAATATACGTGTTTTATGTAATTGGTCGTTCTTCTCCAACACCCAATCTCCAGCCATGACTTACTTCTGAGAGCAGCATACTTGGACACAGCCATTTGTCCAGCAGTTTATCCCAAATTTTGTTCATATCCAAATTGTTGATTTCAGCTATTTCCTTAGCTGCCGTATGGATATCTACATAAACAGGTAGAGACCATATATTTACAAAACTAGTATCTTGCTTAGCATTTTTTTTTTAAAATTTCTTTTTTGCTCCTTTGTAAGTAGATTACGGATACTCACCTGGATAGTCTCTGCCAGTTGGATTTTGGATTCTTTGGTCTATACTGTGGTGTTCGTATAGTAAAACGATAAGATTTGCTGGTTTCCCAATAGACTTTAAGTGCTCTCCAGTGTTCAGGTTATGTGTTATTAGAACATTTTCTGTTGCTGATCGCTTATACTGCATATATAATTTCTTTTGTAGCACCGTCGCTTTTTCATGCGAATCATCCTTTAGCAAAATACCACAGTTTTATATTAACCAACCTCCTGTTACTCAAAAGCACTAGACAAAAGTCTTAACTTTTTATAGGCTTAAACAGTGAAACGGGGAGCAAGATCTGTTCTTCAGATGTGTCCTACCTGTACCTACGGGTATTTTTTCTGTAAACAGACAGTATTAACAATGCTGGTCTAGCAAGAAAACATGTTTTGAAAAAAAAAAATTGTAAACAAATGTATGTTGTGAAAAAGTCAATTAAAACTACATGCACCAGTATGTAAAATTAAAACATTTGAGTCAAGATGGAGAAGAAAAAAAAAAAAAAGAGATTTAATATTAAACCTTGGTTGCTAGAACTACTGTTTCATTTTCCTCACATCTTTGAGTAGAATTGTGCCAAGTATCCAAGAATTATTTAGTGTTCACTGTGTCTCAACAACTCCATAGCAAGTTTGATATTTATAAGCAAGGCTGAGATTCTTTTTCACCTTTCCCTACTGACCATGTAAAAACGAGCCTGAGAATCAAGTCAGAGCAGATATACTACTACAAATAGCTAAAGAGTCTTAGAACTTAACGTAAAAGTTAATAATGCTATTAATCTAACAGCTGGAACGGATTCCAACTCATTCTCTAGCAGCAAGAAAAATGCACACAGCAGGAAAAAGAACAAATTATTCTTCCTTAAAAATGCGTCTTTTTTGTCCAACCTCCAAGAACTGCAAGTCCAATTTTTGCTAGGTTGTGATCAGGAGAATGTTACTGGACAGAGAGGGTTCTTCTGAGGGGTCACTTCCCCAAAAGAAAGTCCTTTCGATAGCAGGGTTGGTTAAGGCACAGGTTACACACCAAAAGATAAAACACTAACATAAGTACCCGACTGTAAACCAACAATTTTGCAAGCAGCTCACCATTACCTTAGCTGTAGTATTCTTTAGCCATTTCTCAGCTAGATAGAGACAGAATTTCAACGCCTGAATCTGGTCAGGGCCTTTTTTAAAGAAAAGGAAAAAAAAAAAGAAGGGGAGGGAAGGAGGAAGAAGTAAATAAAGTAAGTTTTCATTAATCCTTTCTAAAGTATACAGAATATCATTTGATTTCAAAGAATTAAAAAAAAAAAATTAGAAGCTTTTTAAAAACATTAGGAAAGCTCTCGTACCTAAAGAGCAAAAAAATATTATCTACTTTGATTCAGATAATAGAGAAGCTAGCTTAATTTTGGCAGAAATATTTGCTTTTACTAGAAAATTTGTCTGAAGATGGTATGAACACGTAGAAACTTTAAGCAAGACAACATGGCCAGGATTTAATAGTGATGCTGTGTTATACAATGGCTGGTGTTCTAGCCTATTGTTCAAAACTGGATGTAGGAGACAAATGCATTGTTATTCTCAAACTTCCCCAGGTTTTATCCAAGAACACTGAAAAAATGTTTGGTTACAGACTGGCGCTTTTTTCCTCAAACCTATTCTCCTCCTTCCATTACTTCACCTCTCAAGTCATCACATACACACCTTACCTGTTGGAAATTCCTGTGCAATCTTGTGAGCAATAGCTACGGCCCACTCTGGATTAACTATAGACAGCAGGTATGACTGAATCGTCTGCACAGTTTTAGTCGTTTGCTTGTTAACAACTGATGTATATCCAGCGTTTCTCATTTCAAATATTTTTGGTTTCAATTTTTTTTCAAAGACGTGTCGAGCTGCAGACATGTGTAAGGTATCCAGTGAAACCTGGAAAAACGTGGAAGTAGATTAAGGGTTCAGAAGTTCTACAGTGAGTCCAAAATCACACAGAAGAAAGACCAAAGCTTTTTTTTGTTGGGGGGTGTGTGTGTGTGTGTGTGTGAAGAAAGAATAATTTTGAAACAAATCCTTTCAAGATGCTACTTTACCTTCATTAGTTTGGAAATCAGCAGAAGCGTTGGGAAGGATTCCTCGCTGAGCTCTGCAGCTGAAAGGACAAAGACAGCAGTCCATGACAGTATCATAGTTCACTTGCAGCTTTTTCTACAAAATTAAGCACTTTCAGTTTATTGTTAGCTGCAGACCTCCGTTGCGAGAAAAAGAATCTAATGTTAGTTATCCACACTGGCCTGGGAAGTGGGATACATGGATTACTTTGCTCTTTGAGAGCTCCTAAGAAAAGGATTGAGGACAGAAATATCAATTGTATATATTGTCTTGGCTCCACTGAAAGCCAGTTACATCACCAGCAGCAAGTGCTTTCAGCAGGGACGAAAACTGCATTAAGAAAGAAATACAATTAATAGAAACTATATACTGTAGAACTTTAAAGTTCACAGATAGCAAAGAAAGGGAATCATACATATATCTGGCCATAAAAAAAATAAAAATACTGAACGTACATATGATGTTCCAGAAACACTGCGCAGTTCTAAAGAATATCAGATGAAAGGGCAGTCTGGTTTGAGCAGCCGGAGATAAGGGAATCACGTGCTCTAAAACATATTGGTGTTCTAGGTCTACAGGTGGAGAAATTCTTTTATAAGATTCCAGATGTTTGAGGAGGCTCAAAGCCTACAGAGAAGGGAAAAAAAAAAGAGGAAAAAGCAATAAGCCATAAGACTACTATATTTCTCCTTCCCCCCCATAAACACGCCTAAGTCCTTGAGACATACTATTTTTATATATTTTTTGCAGAGTTTGTACATATCTGTAGAATTGTTATCCCTGCTATGAGCCATTGCTGAGAAATAGCTACAGATCACTATTTCTTGAATGCTATTTTGTGAATAAGATTTGTGTAGGTAGAATAATCCCATTAATTTCAACGACTCCTGAATAACTACACTAACAGACATAACAGAATTCAGATGCCATTAGCAAGGTGTTTTTGCAGCAACGTATCTGGACATACCTGATTCAGCTGGATACCAGTGTTCTTTTCATCAGCATTCTGCATTACTTTCAGGACAATTTCAATAGTTTCGTAGTCGTAAGGATCAAGCTGTTCAAAATAATGATCTATTTTGTAAGATCTTATATGATTTGCCTTACAAAAACATACAACTGAGTTAACTTTTTCTGATTTTAACACCAACTATGTTGACATAAACTGAAGAAACAGTCTAAGCATCACGACACATTTTTCTAAAACAAAAGACTTCCACTTCATAGTCCTAAACACTACAAAATTGTCCAGATATTGCAGAAAGATGAAACATGATGAAAGGAAAAAAATAATCCCCAAAACCACCAAATCCCCCTAAAAACCAAAAAACAACCAACCAAAAATACCCAAGATATAATTCTTTTTGTCCCTATCTATTTTTCATTTAGCACTTTAAAATATTGCCAGTGTGCTATGATATTTAGAAAGTACTTTATTATTTTCTGGTTGTTTTTTAAGGGAAGTTGGGAAAAAATACTCTACCTGTCTTTAAAGATAATTAGGTATGTTGTTCTATTTTTTTTCTGAAGTAGAAAACAAACTTAACATTTACATTCTTCAGCAAAGTTAGAAAAAATAACCTTTTAAGATTTCTGTGAAATTATTAATCTGCCATTCTAGTGACATGCAGCATCTGAGACTAGATACATACTTCAGGCATTCTTTTAGCTTGTTTTCGTGCGCTGGTTTTTTCTTTTGTCTTTTTTTTTTAATTATTATTTTTTACCTTGTACAATATTCCACTGAGGCTAGTGACCAGGTCATTCGTGCTTTTCAGTAGAGGAATTATTTTTAGTGCTCTAGCCAGTAACGTGGAATGAGGTTGCTTCTCGCTGTATTCTGCAGAGTCATCTCCAGCATGATTTGTATTAGCATTCTGGAGAAGAAGTGTTTCAATGCAAAGCTGCAGTGCGGCATCACTGTCCAGCGTGAAAGTACTAGAAGAGGACAGAATATTATTTTCCCTGTGACCTTTGGGGTCATAAAAGTGCTTATTTTATGAACAAATTCACCAGGAGACCAGTACGTATTCTGATTAACACTTTAAAACAAATAAACAAACCCAATTTGCATATTACATTAATTAGGATCTATTTAAAGTAAAATAGATTTCAGCAGATGTGGTTATTATTACGGTAGCAATAAACCACAATTGATTTGCTTCAATTATTACCTGCAGTAACTCAGTATGAGATCCGTGTCTACTTGTGGATTTTGTACCAGCGTTCTTATGAGTTCCTTCTTCCTTATTGATGGTTGTCTAAATACCGTCTCGAAAGAAATCTACAGATAAACAAACATTTTATCTTCTTCCCAAAGAAGTCTTTTAGACAGTATCAAGACTATTTCCTTATATAGTTAACCTTCTATGTTATCTTTAGCTTCAATCCAGAGATTTTTAGAGCAACAAAAAGCAGTGTATTTGCGGACTATGCCCTGGGCCAAATACTTAAGCATTTAAAAGCTCTTTTAGAGCACCTTCAATTATTGCATTTCTCCGTTTCTGAGGTTTATTTAAGCAGACAATAAGAACAAAAAATTAAAACCAAACCAAACACCCAACTTTCCTTACATTTGAATGAGAAATCTATCTAAAAATCACAACATATCTCAGAATATACTGACATTTAATCAGTTAATAAAACCCTAAAATAAATAAGTAAAAAAGAAAAAAAATCAGACTTACACCAAATTTACCAAGTTGGATACCCCATTCTGCATCAGTAACCAATTCTTGGAATTTCTTTTTTTCTTCTGCTTCACCATATTGGTTAGCAAGCTGTGCTCCAACCAGAGCTACTGCCTAAAAGGAGTGAGAAGGGAAGAGAATACAAGTGTAATACATAACCTGAAAATTTGGATCTTAAAGCCTAAATCCTTAGAGGGACTTGAAACAATTCTTAGATGACCACACAACTCTGTAAAATGAAAAGAAACGTCACAGAAGGTAGTATCAGGATTACCCCACCTCCTGAGTTGGCAGTTCAAAGCTATTTTAAAATTTAATTTCTTTCTCAAAAATATTTTGTTAGTATTGTACTTGTGAAACTAATACAAAAGGTATTTTTTGGACATCATCTTTTCTCCAGATTTATGTCACTCTCCCTCTACATTTCTTTGTTATGCTTTACTTCCCACCTTCCTTGATATTTTAACATATGTATTTATTTATTCATTCCGTTCTTTATAACTGCTATCAGAGAATAATTCCTCGATGGAACCTGAAATAAAGAATCTTAAGCTTTGGAATAAGTCACGATGCTTGGACTTGCCTCACGCTAACTGTTCACAGTAACTGCCTGTGCACACCGTGGTAAGGAGAGGCAGCTTCTCTCTCAGTGGTGCCCTAAATGAGGAACTCATTCACACAGCTGTACCCTTAATAATGGCAAACTATTGCTCTTCCATAGGACATTGTTGACGTCTTTAAAAAAGAAACTCGAACATTCTCTCTTTGCTGAAGAAATACATTGCCTTGTGAATTTACCAAAACTTTTCTGTAATTTTGCCACGTATTGTTTATGACATCCCACAGCTTATTGAACATATCTTCCTTGGGCAGAATTGTGCAATATCCCAGCGCCAGGTCCTGATCTACGAGACGACAGTTGAACACCTGGGTTTTAGGAAAAGGGGGGTGTGAAAAAAATAAAAAAGGTTATAAACTTTAGGAATTTACTTTAATAGGTGTCTTCGTATAAAGTATAACACATAAGAAGTACTTTGTAATTTAGAGGGGTATTGGCCTTTAATTTTTGGGGGGTGGAGAATAAAAAAATGTGTTTCATGTTTTAGAATTTAAAATCTGTATATACTGAAGCCAGTCTAAAAATAACTTCCCTTAGTTTAAACTGCCTTAAAAGATGGTACATTGCAGGTTTTGCAGATAGCTTTTCAAAAAAGTCCCTCAAGGAGAAGTCTTCAAATCCAAAATGAAACCAGGATTGAAAAGGAGATAGAGAAGGCAGCTGGAACCGTAAAGGTCAATGCTGTTGGGTCATCCAGTCCAGCCTTGCCCCACTCTGGTACTGAGACATGAGGCAGTGGAACCCAATTCCTTCCCACCACTGCAGGACTGTCAGTACCTCCCTTCACTTTCACTACGGTTTTCCAAAGCGTGTGACTTTTCCAGAGCACCTGGGGTTCGTGGTGTTTGGCCACAGGATGATTTCAGAATGGGCTTTTGCAATAGGAAGGGTAGTCCCTTTGTTTATAGGGCTGAAGAAAGGGGCTCGCTCTTGCCCTGTTTGGAGCCTTCTTACCTTGTGTAGTAAGGTCAGGATAGTGGTCATAATTACTGAAGTACACTTCTGTTTCATAGCTATGAGAAAGCTTTTGGTTTCAGCTAGCAGATGGACATCATGTAGCTAGTAGGAAAATAGCCCATAGTCAGCACATAGATAAAAATAAATTCTAAGCCTTCAATTTCTCTTGTCACTTATAGCATAACAGGAGGTACTATAATAATTGTATTTTCAGATTTAATTAAGGTCTTATAAAGATCTCTTCTACATAGAAAAAGGATTTCTGTTTCCAAGTGCGTTTGAACTGAGGAGTGTTTCATCAATATTCTACTTGCAAGTTTTTCCCATACTAACCCATGATAACACAATGTGAAAGAATGTAATACACAATTACCAACACTCATTTTATTCCTGACCTCCCTGCAGAGACTAGAAGTTTAGCTCTGAACATACTTTGCAAAAAGAGAAACAGAGGACCATGAAAAATAGGGAAAAAACTACCAGTTC
The DNA here is from genome assembly GCA_013399095.1 of Psophia crepitans. NCBI lineage: Eukaryota > Metazoa > Chordata > Aves > Gruiformes > Psophiidae > Psophia > Psophia crepitans. Next base: position 2,513,771 of record VWZZ01005333.1, on the reverse strand, counting down.
CTTTCACAAAATGACTCAACATCTGATCAAGTGGTTGTAATTTCTAGAAGGTCACAGGATAGCCTCTCCCATGCCTATCAAGTTCTCCCATAACTACTCTAAAGCTGCTAATAGTTCGCATACTTCTAAGATTTACTCTCAGCAAAACTCAGCATGGTCCTTGCAATACCTCTTCACTCAGGGACAAATCCATGTTGTTCGATATACCATGCTGAAGACAGGATCCAAACAAACAGACGATTAGCCGCAAAGCCAACTCGCACTGACTGCACTCCATGAGGTTCTGGAGCACTGCGCAGATGGGAGATCTTGCTGGCAGCAGAAGGTTCTGTCCTGTCATATATTTCAAATCCAAACAACGCCAGAAAATGATTAGTATATTTATATTAAGCAAACTGGTCTGATACTAATTCCAAGAACAATATATCTTTTTCTGTGTTAAATTTACGACACAAGATCAGCCTTGGCTCCCTTTGAAACCTTATATTTTCAGGGTTTTTCATTTATTACAGTCTCTTGTTTTAGTTCAAAAACCAGAGGTCAGTCATCTTCTCAGAAAGTCTCTAATGGATCCTACAGGCCTTGACAACATACCCCAAAATCACATGGCTGAATGGCAGCAATCGCCATCCAGACTGGTGTCTTCTGTGCTGAACCAAGCTATCCCCCTAGCATATGGCTTTAAGTGGAACATCTAAGCATCTGCTTTAAAAAAAACCCTATGAGTTAGTCATACTCATGTAGGTTTAATTTAAATCTCAAGTTTTCTCGTGGTCTGGTTTATACTGTTAGAATGGTGAATCTGCCATCACGATACCTCTAATAAATGCGCAGTTTGCCAGGCTTGTAGACTCCAAAGCATACAGCTTGTTCTCTGAAAGACAGACAAATGCACATCAGCAGCGTGCCAAGATCCCAGCAACACTATAAAGCCTGGAAGTACCTTAAAAATACTGTACTTCAAGGACAGTACCTCAACTAAAGGCACATGAACCCTAAGAGCCAGGACTGCTATTTTTTGCTATGCCTGATCAGCAGCTATTTTATAGGAGGGAATATCTTTTGAAATGCATAAAGGAATACAAACCAACAGTTGGCAGTAACTACTTTATGAGCAAATCCCTTTGTCTTAGTAAGACAGTCAACATGAACACTTCATCTGTGAAGGTAATGTCTATTCAAATCAATCAAATAAGCATATCCTTTGCAGGCAGATATAGCACTGTGCAATAGTATTTGTAATTACATGCTTTTTTATACACCAATGACACATTAGAAAAGAAAATGTTTTCATCAAGAAGTAAGTAATTCTAAAACATTCAGTGCTTCTTTTAGAGAGCCGAAAGTGTCTTTTTTCAGCACCTACTCTGTAGCGTTCCATTTGTAATACCTGAAATTTTAAAAAAAAGTTGTGTGTATCTACAATGGTATGTAATACAAGGATAGTAATTTTAGAATAAGCTGAAATTCATCCTGATATAATCCTGTCTCCATTAGTGGCTACCAAAAGATGTCTAGAGAAGATCATAAGAACAGGGCAACTCTATAATAACAATGCCAGAGCATTCTCCGTGTCGTCAGCTATTCATCATTCCAATTCTTCCTGAGCAAAACCCAAAGTCACCTTTACATTCTATCCCCCCCAATGGATGTTTCTTCCGTGAGTTTGTCTAACTGAGATTTCTGAGGTGATAATTTCCACACACATTCTGAATTATTTATATTCCTCTATGAAAATCGATACGAAATACAGATTGTATATTGACTTAATGTTCAGGAAAGCAAGCTTACCACAAACAGGCAGAAGAGAAGAAATAGTTTCATATGCAACTGGAAGAGCTATCCGTGGATCAAGAACTATCCCATCTTCATTAAAAAAGTCATCATAAGTCCACTCCTCATAAGGATCTTTGTCTCCTCCAAAAGATGTTGTCTAAATAAAAACACGGGGAAAAGTACACACAATAAAAAGAACAGCTAATAAGTCTACTAATGAACTGAGTGTTGCGAGAAATTCCAGTTTTTGAATACAGGAATAGAACACAAACTTCTATTTGAAAATGGATTCTATTATGCTACTTTTTGTCAAACGATCAGTAGTAGTAAACACATTTTCTACTTAGAGTGGCTGCATTTCCCTTTAACGTTGTGATTATTTACTTGTGCAGCCCAAATGCATTCTTAATTAATTCAGTGGAGGTTTTCATAAATATTCATGGCCAAATATTACAAGCAAACATTTTCCAAATGGATCATTTTTTTAGAAAAAAACCCTAGCATTCAGTGCATAAATATGCTTGCCTAGCCACTTTGATCTATTCTACTCGAACTGTAAGAGCCCATTCATGTCAAGTAGCCCAAAGCATTGCTTGACCTGAACAAAAAACAAAGATGCTTTTCATGAACTAGATCCATCTTAAAAGTTTTACAACACTGTTGAGAATGCCTTCACATAATACATGCATTTAAAAATCAAACCCTCCCTGACATATTTTACTTACCTAAAAAAAAAAAATTAAAAAAAAAAAGAGAAGACAAGCAAAAGACAAGAAAAGTCCTTTGAAAGTCAGGCTCTATGCTCTCTAGCTGTCCCAGCAGCAGCTATTCAGTAAAACCACAAATATTTTCAGCCACATTAGAGGGATTTATTATACTGAAATGTAAGTGGAGTATGCTATTTGTGCCATAGCTGCACTGCTTTTAGTATTCATATCAGTTTACTCTTTATGCTGAAGTACACACTTATTCAGTAGAGCTGGGGAAAGGGGGGTGGTGGTGCTGTTCTTTACTTTTTAAATCAACTTAGTAAACATTGCTGGAGAAATGGGAGGGGAAAAAAGTACGTACAGTGAACACTATTCAGTCAATCAAGACATTACACGTATTAAAAAATACATTTAAGTTAGCAGAAAATACCTTTGCTGCAAATCCATAGTTTTCTATTTGGCATTGTCTGTAAATTTCCTTGGCAGCCCAAGTATATTTACATAGTTCCAGAGAGTCTAATAGCAAATCTGTAAAAATATTAAGATCATTAGCATACTATGAATGGAAGATTTATATCTCCTATTAAAAGGAAATTTTTTTTTGCAGCACCTATTTTTACAGAGGCATATATAGAAAATCTTTTTTTCCATGTTCATTAAATAGTGTTTGGAAAGTTGAGTTCCCAACATGAACATAAATAAGTGATAATCGTAATTACCTGGACTACATAATGTAGCTGCTTGGCAAGCCATTTCATAGATCACTGCTGGAAGATTCATATCTTTAGGAGTGATCATTGGAACATCAGATCCCAACATATGACAAAGCCTTTGACATGCTGAAAACAGCAGCTTCCCTGTTTCTTCATTACAATGATTTTCATAGAACTCCCTATTAAAAAAGGATGTTAAAAAAAGAAATACTCCTTAGCGCTTTTACTCAAGGCTACAGTCTGCTCTGATTATTTAATTCTCTTACTTATTTCACTTATATATATATATATTTTCATATCATCTTTTTTTGGGGGGAGGTGGTGGTAAGTTTAAATTATCTGACAATCTAAGCATGAGGCAGAGACCAACTAGAAACGATGACATGGTATGTCCAGTGAGTGTACAATGGCTTACACAGATAGAAGAAAACTAAGAAGCTCTCCTAATGGTTATTTAATATGGTGCCTTACTTATCTCTCACTATAAAACCATAGGAAATCCTTTTACTTAGCAATCACATTATGGCAAAAAACAACGGCAATTTTTAGAGACTACAGCTGAACTCCACACTCAGTATTGTATACAAGCTTGGTGGTGCTATTCATAGAACTCCCTATTTTAGGGGAAAAAAAAACCAAAATGCCACCAAAACCTAAGAGAAACAAAAAAACCCATTCCTTTGCTCTATGTCTACTTCTGCAAAGGATCAGAAATAGTACAGAAAAGCCCATTAAAAGTTGTAATCTTGAAAACCTCTGCAGTTTTACCTGCATATTTTTACAGCATCTTCAACTTTTCCAGCATCCAGTGCCCTCAAGGCCAGTTTTTCTCCCAGTTCTTCCTCTGACCTTTGCAGCAGCAAAGCCAACTTATACAACCTTGATTCAGTAGAACGATTCTTAGTTTTACTGTCTTCTGAATTAGAATTCATTCCTTGCACTTTTCTAGACTTTGGCAGAGATCTGACAGTTTCATAAGATTTTATGTGATTCTCAAGAAGCCTAGACATCAGTGAAGGATTCCTAAATTCTTCAGCTGAAAGAAAGATATCAAAATCTTCCTGCAACAACAGCAACAAAAAAAATTAAATGTTTGTATTCATGCAACTTCCTTTAAAAATGTTGGGGTTTTTTTTGTTGTTGTTAAAATGTTTTTATTTCTTGTTTCATTCTGAGGAATACTGTCAGTATGAAGTTGGCTTTACTAAAAACTACTCATTACTGATTTATTAAATAAATTAGAGAATTTTGCTAGGCAGTAGGTAAGCAAAATAAAAAAAAAAACAAAATCATGAAGGACACTGCATGCTGAAACACTGTATTAAACAATTTAAGTTTACAAACCATAATAAAGACGTTGATAAAATAAAATATTACAGCACTCTATCATGAAATCTTTGAAGTGTAATTAACACTTTTGGGGCAGTATCTAATTTTTTGTTTTAAATGGACACCTGAGTTCTAGTAAGTGGGAACGTTTCTAGGCACTTTTTAAATTGCTAGATAAGCCTTAGAATCTCTTTGAAGTAAATAATAGAAACAACCTTTGCACAGAAGTTGTAAATATAAAAAAAATTAATTGTATCATCCATGTTATCAATACAACTGGAATAACTACAGTAAATCAAAACTAGTTTGAAATTATAAAGACACCTACCTGCAGAGCAGCAAGTGTTTCAAACATTTTTAGGTTTGCTTCACATTCATCTTTCTTCAGAGGATTATCTGTTGGAGGAGAAAACCAATTACTTCCTGACTCTATTTACAAACAGAATCTAAGATTTTTATGCTGTAGCCTACCTTTTTGAATGCTGAACAGGAATTTAAGGACCTCCACGAGTGTCTTAGTCATAAATGTTTGCATTTTGTGCTACAGGAAAAGAAGAGGTTAATTTTTTGTTTGGTCAAAGCGTTACCAGTAACAGACAGTGACCCTCAGGCTTCCACTCTACTCAAATACTATGCAATGCTCTACAAACACCTCAAGCAACAATTCTCAAGTCTAAGATACAACCAGTTGAAAAGCAATGGAAGAGAAAGTTATTGTAAATACGCATTCTTCATAGAAATAGCAAATCTTTTATAGCTGTAATATATATGTACTCCACACAGTATGTTAGCTCTCACAGTATTGAAAATATCCACCCTTCTTTTGCTCTTCCTTCCCTTGCCCAGAATAACTTCCTAAAACAACCATTAACAAAAATTCTCTTCTGTAGTTGCAAGACAGTAATGTCAGCTGTGAAGCTTCAACCCACTTTGGTGCATGGCAAAGACACACCTACAGATTTTAAATAGACATTTTCCAAGCAACTAAAGAAAGAACTGGAAAATACGTAGGCCTAGAGGTTTAATAATACAGTAGGATTTATAAGTTATTAACTGAATTCAGATAGCCATGCCACTGTGTGGAGATGCCTTTAAAATTACACACAAAAATTGTATAGTATACAGAATCAGCATAAACTCAAGTTGGGAGAGGATTCAAGAGGTTACCTAGTGCAAACTTTTGTGCAAAGCAGGACCAGTTCATCATCCTTTTTTGCTGGAAGACAGTTTTTACATTTGCATCCCATACTTTTTTTAAAGCATCTAAGTAATAATAGCATTTAGAATCAAATGTACACACACACTACAATGTGACATGACTTAGTACCTCTTCAGAATTATCTGCTTTATTCTGTAACACCAGTGTTCCCCATACAGTCAGTCTCTCTGCAACCTTCTCAGCCTCAGCAAGAGTCAGAGATTTTAATAAAGTCAGAGATTCCTCTCCCTGAAGGAAGAGAGAGAGAGAGCGAAATTTAAAAAAAAAAAAAAAAAAAGTAAACCAGAGATATGGTCAAAAGAAAAGTGCATTTGCTTGGGTAAGATTACCCTTCTGCTGATGAATTTCATATCTCTTTAGAAAATACATTTACTATGACATGACTTCCTTAGACTCCCTGAATAGTTTTTACTAAATTTATGAGCCTTTCAGTAGAATCTATGTGCTTACTCACTGAAGGTTATAATAGGCAAATTAAAATGAAATTTTGTTCATTGGCAATTCTGCAGTGTTTTTAAAACAGTAAGATTATCAAGAAACCATCTACTAATAAGGCAGAACGAATGTTAACATGAGAAACTATTTTTCAGGGGAGTTAATTTGATTCCTTTAATCAAAAAGCCCCCTTTTCTTCAGGTCAAAGAGATCCCAATACCATAACCAAGGACAACCACACAGTACAAAGGTAACCACACCTGTTATAGCGTAGTACATGAAGTTACATGTTTCTAGCTAGGGCATCCAGGTAATTTAAAGATAACTGCAGGTTTTTTTGCTAAACTGGGACTGGAAATTAACTTGGAAGAAAACCTTGTACTAATAGATAAACAGTCAACACACTGTATCACAAGGCAAACAATCAGGTGGTCTCAATACTAAAGCGGCAGGTCTGTATTCATGGGGGGTATTGGTGCATTAGCAAAAGCATTTCTCAGAAGAAAGATTTTTCTTTTTTTTTGTTGGCAAGAGAGTAACTTGCCCCAAAACAACTCTAGCAAAAACAGTGTGTGAAAATATGCAGACTTCAATTCCAAACTTGTTTTGTATTTTGTGGGTCACAATTTTCATCCTTTTGTGCCACAAATGAAGGACGGCTCATGATTAACAGAGATCTCATTTTCAGTGTGAATTATAGGCAGTTACGTGTACAGTTAATAGAACTGCAATGAAAAAAATAAAATAGGTAAACTGTTTAGAAGATTTCAGCAAGTAGTACAACTTGCCTCTGCTTTAAAAACAGGCCTCAGTGTCTTTAAACTCTGAGATCAACTGACATGAAGTATTTTAGTACCCTTTCTTTGTCAATCAGGTCTATCATCTTCAGAATGTAGACTTCCATAGTGGGCAACATGTACGCTGCTGCAATTTTCAAAGCATCCTCCAAAGAAGTAGGGGTATCTTGTTTAAGAATGTATTTCACTAGCCTCTGTAAGAAGAAAATAGATACAGACTTTAGTTTGTTGATGTACAGGATAACAAAGGAAATAATTTATAGACACTGCTACTGCATTGTAATTGTACAGCTCCTACCAAGCAAATTACTGAGACGTTTCAAACTTGACAACTGAGACTTTCAAACTTCAAACTTGACTAAAGCATAACTGGGAAAAGACTGGCCTTAGGGAAGAGAATTATCCTGGGAAATCTCAAAATTCAGGGGACTCATCTGAAGTCTTGAGAGGATGTAGCCTTCCATTTTATTAGTTTCCTCTTTTCTTTCCCACTGCCCATACAGAAAGCACTATATTATCAACGCTGTGTTAATTAGGTTGGGCCAAGCTAACCTGCTAATTCTAAAAA
>VWZZ01005333.1:2454184-2506197 GCA_013399095.1 Psophia crepitans | reverse complement strand
AAAAAAAAAAAAAAAGGTGGGTTTTCAGGCAAAAACCATGTCCCAACAGGACTGAAAAACAGATATTGATAACAAGTGGGAACTACCAGTTGCTAAGATCTTTTTTGAAAGCCTGGCTTCTAATAACCCATGAAAATACCTGCACGTAAGTGTGGAGATTTTTATATTATAGAAGTAAGAGTAATGCTGATCCCTTACCATTATCATCTGCTTGTCCTTTAAAAGATTAGTGTCTCTTATCCCATAGGCTCGCAAAAGCTTCTTCATCTCCATCAGTCGGTAACTCTCCTGCAGTAACTTTACTCTACGGACAAATTAGACTATTATTAATTTATTTGCTACCTATAGCTATGTGATTTAACCATCACGCTACATCAGATACACAATATTTCCCTCCCCCCCACCCCCGAATTCTAATTCAAACTACACACAAAACTGAGGTGTAGACTGTGGATTTTGCCTTACTTGACATGATTCATTTCCAAATGCTGTTTTACCAGCTGCTCCACTGCTGCACTCCACGGTACCATAGCACCATGCATTATCTGTAGAACTGCATCAAACTTCAGCTATAAAAGGAACATAAAGAGCTTACTTTTCAAAATAAGTTACAGAATAATATCTTGAAGTATCATTCACACTTAACTGGTTCATTTAGGCAAGGATTTTATCTCCTGGCCCAATCTCCGTTCATGTAAAGGGCATTTATTATCATAATATGATGTGTCAAGTTAGATTAGAAAATGCTTATAGTCATCTACAACACTGCAGAGCTTGAGTTTCATACATATTAAAGTTGGTGAGTGTTCCATGTGGTGACATTAAAACTACAGTTAAATTCTCAAGCAAAGAACATCACATGGCAGAAGATCACCAAGAGAGAATAAAAAGACAGCATACTATTTGCTCATCCTCATACCACTCATGTAAAAAGATACTCATATGCTTATGTAAAAATTATGTTTCATTCTGAAGCGATGTTAGAGCCACTTGATGTCTATTTTGTAACATATACTTACGTCTGTATCAGAGATACAGCCAATGACAGCTATTGCCTTCGCCTCCCATGCAGTTTCAAATACTGAAGTAGATCGTGTACGACAACGTTCTAGCAAATCCTGCATATTTTGATGAAGATTATTAGGATATTTGAATCGGAAAAGATAGGAATCTCTTATAAACAAAATTTAAAAGTTTTTTGGACATTAAGGGACAGATTAGGCTATCTTCCCTTGTATCTGTTAATGCCTTATTACTGAAATAGTAACTATCAATAATTTCATTGACAGTAAGCTAATCTGAAAGCTGGTCCTGAAATTCCAATGTAAATAAAAATGGTCATCAGATTTGTTTTCTCCTTACTCATGGTTAAATAGCTTTCTTCTAAAGGAAGAAGTTACGGATACCTTTATGTACTGGAGAAGCAGTTCATCCTTTTGTAGATTATGTTCACACAGGTAGGGCTTTATGAACTTCTCCAAAATGGGTGGGACAAGCTCTGGTGCCAAAATTTTATCAAACATGCGGAACACAATAGTAGTTGCATTTTCCTAGACAGCAAGTAGAACAATGCCATGTTAGAACATCACACCTGCTAGTACATGGTCCTTTACATCTCTAATAAATAACTCAACATCCAGTGTCCACTGAAATCAATTGAATAATTTCATAAACTAGCATCCTTCTCTAGCTCAAATAAAAGCTTTCTTTTACGAAGCCCCTTATTGCTCTGTTGCACTTCTAATTTTTCTGTTGCTAATGCTCGCTCCACAATATATGTAACGAACACCAAATCGTGGAGTTTAAGCCACACCTTCTCATAGTATCTTGTCACATTTTATATTTATACCCATGCTTGAAACAAAATTTCTAACAAACAAAACAGATCAAATAGTCTTAGCAGCTTATCAACACAAGTTTAACCAAACAATTCATCAGGATTCCTCTTTTGTCTGACTGTAAATTGTGTGCTACAAGATTTTTCTCTCAGAACAATCCACTACTCAAAAGCACTTTCTGAAATGTCTGCAGAATTACCTTTTCAAAATCACAGAGTGCCAGCCTGCAGTTGTATTTTCTGTACAGATTTATCAGTTCTTGCAAATCATTTACCAGCTTCTTCAACCTATGTACCTCTTCACAGTCACCACAAATCTGAAAGAAGGTTTAGAAGTGAAACATTAGAAGACTTGCTAGAATTTTCAAGACCAGTAAATGCTGTCATAAACAGGAAGAAAACAAATTATTCTCCACATCTCTGGTGCAAGACAAGGGTAGTTGACTTATGATGCAGCAAGGAGGGATCTGGTAAGATATTAGGAAAAGATCCTTTCTAAATATAAAGACAGTGATGCACTAGGAGAGGCTGCACAGGGAAGAGGGATGAGCTTTCATTTACTGAAAATTTAAAGGACGGGTAAGAAACGGCGAGGAACAATGTACCTACAGCTGACATTTCCTTTGGAGTCCCTATTTTTAATGTGATTTTTCAAGAAACCTCACAATTTTTGATGCCTTGCAATCTTGAAGATTTTATGAAAAAAACATGCTGAACTGTTACCTTTATACGGCATACAACAAAGAAAATCAAGTACAGGTTGAAAGTGGGACTTGGAGCAAATTTTTTAAATGCACAGCTGGTTAGCTTTAAGCTTCATCTTTCTACACTTTCATACTACCACTTTTGTAGATGCCAGTAATCCAAGGATATATAACATACATAATTTATTGGTGTTTGCACAAATTCAGTATTCATAACCTTACAGCTGGCTGATTTTTAACACCTGTTTTCTCCAGGCTCTAACACATGCTTAATTGCAATTAGTTTCCAGAAATTTTGACAAAGATGAGATATGTTTTTAATTTAAGCCCATAAGGAGTACCTTTACTGAAATTTAATTCCAACTCTAGCACAGAGTATACGTTCTGAAGCCTTTTAGTAGCAAATCCTTACATTTGCTATATTTCTTACCAAAGGAGTCCACTGGCCAAAAGTTGTCAGTCCTATTTCACCTTGATTTTTACTTGTAAAAAAAACCTCTGCCATTTGGAGTCCATTTTCTGGCCAGTTTGCCTGTCCAAAAATAATAGGTATTAGCAAACTACATTATACATATAGAAATACAAGACATGCAAGTTTTCTGCAGTATGACTTACCTTATCTGTTAATTCAAGGTTTCGAGCACCTTGTTCCAGCCATTTTGCTAATATTTTCTGAAAAATATACAGTTTTAAGTAAAGTAACTCTAGCTATTAAAGCAAAATTTGCCATTAGGGATTTATTTTAAAAGAAATAATTTAAAATATAAACTGTAGGGAAAATAATTCCTTTAAAAGACAGAGGTACAAGGTTCTGACATTCAAGGGTAAAAGTCTGTAGGTCTGACTATAAAGTGATCTTAGTCTGAGAAAATTACATTTTGCATTTATTAAGACAGTCTTACCTGTCCCTTTGGCACAACTCTTCTTAAGAAAGGGATCACAACATTTTTAAGCCACAAACATAGTTCCTTCAAAGGAACAGTGAAATGGATGGCATTAAGCAAGTTCTCCAGCATTTTCTCATCAAAGCCATTTTCAAAATCTGCCTAAAATATTAGAACAGAAAAATTACAGATCTATGGAGTATATCTTTAATTGATACTTTGTAAAGCTGTTTCACTAATAGGAAGAAGCAATAGATTTCATAAATACAAAGAGATAATCTCAGTAATCACAGCCAGGAATTTTAAAAAAAACCAGTGTTGTTCAGAAAAACTAGAGCTTGGTCTTAATGGAAACAATTTCTTGGCAAATTGCAGTGAATGGAAGATTATAACCACCATACAATAAATCAAAGAATTGTCATCCTTCAGACCTTGAAATATATGTTCTGACATCAGAAATAACAGTTTATTCTTAAATAAATAAGAATAAATATATTTATTTTATATACAAATATATATAAATATATAAGAATAAATAAGTTCAGCCTTCTAAGGAGCTATGTGATCAGGTAAATCATGTGATAATAGACAAGATTCTGCCACAGACCTTTGTTTCTTTGAGGACCTGTTTCGTAAGTACATCAGTCTGATTCTGTTAAACCAGGCTGGAAAATTTAAGAGACTTAACACCCTCCATAAATACCAGAGAGATGTCTACACCATCTCACCTGATGCCTAAGCCAGAGGTACTGCGCACAAGATAAATTTCCTTCTTCTAGCTGAAAAATTATATTCTTGAAAATGTCTTCGCTATTCAAGAATTCTGTCCAAGCAATACCACTAGAAGCAAGAGGAGGAAAAGAAACTGTTATTGTTATATGGCGATATTAAAGGAGTTTGGGGGGAGAACCTCAAACTTTTTCTAGCTAGTAATATATGCTGTAAGAGACAACAGCAGTGTTAGATTGCGTGTGCATAAAAATCACACTCCCTCCTAAATATGTCAAATTAAAAAAAAACAAATTAAAATATCTATACAAGATAGTGCATGTGCAACAGATCCTATATGTTGAAAAACATAAATTATGACTCAACCTCTGCATTCTCCCCTCTCCACAGGAAAAGATGGGAAACTTCAGGAAGACAAGGAAGGAATTAAAGTTTAATGAACTCAATTAAAATCAAGTAAAGTAATCTTAATTTCAATGGCACAAACTTAACCATTACCATTAAATTTACTTTAACTCTCAACAAAAAACAGAAACAAACCTGAATTTCTCTTGCCCAAAAGCTCCATAAAAAGTTGTAAGCCTTGCCTGAGCTCTCAATACCTGAATGCAGACAAGAGATTTAAAGTCAATATCTGGCTAACTAAAGTCATATTACATGGTTAGAATAACCACCACAGAGAGGAAGAATGGAGGAAAGTAAAGACTTTAAGAATTTCAGTTAAGTTTGCTTATAAAGCATTAATCCAAAATTCCAATTGTTAAACACTTTACACTGATTCTCCTTGAAGTCAGGTGAGGCCTGTCCAGTGTACAATAGGACTAAATAAGAAACAAAGTTAAATAGCTAAAAAGCACTTCAATTTCTGGAGTATCTAAAAATGAATCTTTCCACAAATGAAGGAATCACTTATTTCTGAAACATGTCATTACTGTAGTTCTCTTTCATACCACGACACATACTAGAAAATATAATTTTGTTTAGACTTTTTAAAAGTTCAACAGCAGTACAGTTTTTAAAACTCTACATTGTAGTTGTTTATCATATGATATTGCAGGGCCAAGAAGTTTGTGCTCACCTCAGTTATGGATACTGGAGCCCCATCAGATGATGGGGCAATAGTTCTATCATCTTTCTTCAAGATCTGAAACAAATACATGAAATGGTTTGGCTGACAACTCCGAACATGCGGAACATGCCAGCCAGTACTACGAATTTAATAAAGACACAAGCAAAAACTTAGTACCTCTGTAAACGGGAGACTTCATCAGAACTGCTTTCTGATGTGAAAATAAAACTGTAAGTTCTTTTTTGCCCTTAAGCAATAGCAAAACCAAAGTTGGAACAAGCCTTGCTACTTTTGGAATGACTGTAACTGGTTTGAAGACACCCCCCCCTCAAGTTGTACAGAAGCATGTAATAGGAATGGGTAAGTATAAGCGATTTAAACAAATAAAACCCCTTACTCTGACTTTAGCGTAGTTCAACATTTCTTGAGTTGTTTCATACAGTGGCCATGGAGCATTTATGCAGTAATCCACAACAAACTGGCTATCCTGCTCGTGTAAGGAAACAACTGACATTAATTCCAAGCTCCTTTATAATTTGAATTACTTTATTAGAGAAAGAGGGTAGAAATAAAAACATACCTGAATTTTTTGCAAATTTTCTCTGGCTTCGTTCACAAGATCCAACGAGATTTTGTGACCGTAACTCTCAACAGAAGCTGAAGCTAGTTCCTCTAAAATAGTGTTTGCTTTCACTTTGTATACAAGCTGTTTAAAAAAAAACACAAAAAACACACCACCACCACAGTTTCCAGTTTGATGCAATTATGTTTTAAGCTGACAGTCTTTAACTGAAAACTGTACACTTTCCTTCACAATGTTTTTGAGATAAAGTGTGTCCAGGTAAATTAAATTATTTCATGACAGAAATAGATTACCAATCAGTCCCCAACAATTGTGGTATCTTTTTATCTCACCAGCTAAGTCTGTTTTTTATTAAAAAAAAAAACAAAAAACAACAAACAACCAAAAAAACACAAGCAGAGACAACATTCAAGTTGCACAATTTGAATAAATCAGAAGCCAGACTATGCATTAATAAATGCACATGATTTTTTTTTTTAGCAACACTGTTTCCTGCTACTTAATGGGACAAATGTCCCTTCTCCTCATCGCGCTTATTTTGATCAGATGTACTTCTGCACCACTTCTCATTGCAAGGTTTGTTAGTTACTGTAAATAAAACCATAGTTCACCATGTAGTTGTCTACTTTTGAATCAACTTTCAAGTATAGTGAGTTGCTTTGTAAGGTAACATTCCACTATACATGTAATATTTTTAACTTACTCATAAGTTCTTTTACAGCAATTAACCTCCAAATGTATTTATCAAGAACGAGCAACTTACCTCAACATCTAGTCCAAACTGAATAGCAAAATTCTCTGCTTCAGTGAATTTGTGTTTGTGAAGTAACCGACTTAGTCTAAGAGTGAAATGAAGTATAGTACAAAAATGTAAGTGACAAACCACACATAAAAAAAAAAAAAAAGTGTTTCACAGAAACTAGTACCTATTTTCTGGCAAGGCTTCAGTTAGACTTCTCATCACAACGATAGAGACTGGGCCTTCAGAGGGTCTGAGGGTGACAGGGAACTATGTGAGTTTATCAACTGTGAAACAACTATACGTAGAAGTAATCTGCCATTTTTATATAATAGTGATATAGTAAGAAACATTATCTTACATCTGATGTTTTTCATTAATTCCTTCCAAGAAATATATTGTATCCTGTAGCAAGCAATAACAGAAATCATTAGGTGGTAAGGGAAATCAGTCATAAGAAAGCACAACTGTAATGCATTAAGTGCTTCTTAATCTAGAAACAAACTCCTGCTTTTCTCTCAGATAAGCATTTAAAAAAGCTAACAGAGTTATGTTATTTCCTGGATAGTTTCTACCATCTAACATTTCTGAGGGCCTTAACTGAAGAGACTGAAACCACCCCGCTACCCCAGCTCAGTTACCATCAGTACACCCTCCCTGTGACTGAATCATCATCTCAAAATTACATGCTTTCATTTTGTGCAAGCCATAAGCAGGTCACACTGCATCCATCTTCAACTCTTTTAGAATCTGATCTCTTTGCTACATTTCACAAAGGCAATATATGCCTTGGCATTTCCCACCTTGAAGTTATCATCTCAGATCAAAGAAATGGGATATATTAACCATTATTTTCTCCACTACGCATTCACATGTATAATCTTTTCTGCCAACTGCTTCACACAAGGTAAGCAATTTCATTGGCTTTGCTTTTCAATGCATATCAGATCCAGAGCTTTCTACATTTGCTTTTACAATTCCAGTGAAGAGCCACTGCTTAGACTTCTGACTTGCGATCCTCTCAACATACCCGCTCCACTTCCCCAGTCCCTATAACATTCCTAACTCAAAGTTCTTGCCGTCTTTTTCTCACCTTCTTTTGTTAGGGTCTTCCTAAGGAAGCAGTTTAAACAGTCAAACAGTAGTTCTCTCATCTAAACTTAAATAAATCCCAAATAAATCCACAACATCTTTCTTCACTTCATATTTCATACAGCTTTTAGCTGTAAACAGCAGCAAGAACAACTGGTATTAATACTAAACATTGCAATAAACCTGGGCCTAGAATTAAACTGCGTTATTGCTGTATGTCACTTTTTTTCATCCATCCCTTGGATAAATCATTAAATCTTTCTTTGCATAGTTCCTGCACAGTTTCTAGATTAAAACAAATTTGTGCTAACAAGAATAACCCAGTATCCTCTTTAATTATTATACCTATTAAGACAACTATTTATTCCAAGAACAACAACAAAATAATTAAAACATACTGTGCCAATCCCACTTTGAACAAGTGAAGAAACAGTAGATACTTCCAAAGAATAGAGCAGTTGCATAGTGGGCAATGCAAAAACCATTAGACTTCTTATCTATTTGGGGGGGGGAAAAAAAAAAAGAAAAACAAACAAGTCAGAATTTTTTTTCATACACTGGTGACAGTTGTGTTTGCAGAATAATTTCTAGAGTCCTGTGTAGGTGGATGGAAGACAGTTTAATGAAATTTTAGATGTTGTCTCTATTATATATAATTAGACAGGTTTCATTTAAAAAAAAAAAGTATAACATTCATCCTGGCATTCTGTTTCACTTAACTCCACTGACTGTACATGGAGGTAGATGCTGAACACAGCAGAGATACTACTCTAAAGAAATCTGTGAGAGTATGAAAGGCAATAGTAAATTTTGCTGCTCTTCCCTATCTGCCTAGCATTAAAAGAAAAGCAAACCAACCAACCCCCAACAATCCATAAAACCCCAAACAGCAGGGCAGCTTGCCCTAGTCACCACCGTAAGACATGGCGATAGCCACATTAGATTTGTGTTATCCTTATATATAGATGGTCACACTTGTTTTGACTTCAGGCTTCTGAGAATTCTGTCTGTTCCAAATATTTAGCCATCTCCTTTTCTTTCCTTCCCCCCTCCCACCCACCCCTCNCCCCCCCCCCCCCCCCCTCTTTTTTTTTTTCCCCTGTGACTGCATAACAATTGAGGAGCAGATAAAGAGATTATACCTGTTTGTTATCCGGTATCGTCATGACAATCAGTTTAACATTGGCAAGCCCTTGACTGCAGAATGAGAGAGAAAAAAGAAAGCAAAATATGCTATATAAATCTTATGTTACAACTGCGAAATATTCTGGCGTCTGAGTTTCGGAAAATTTCGTTTTCCATTGAAACCGATACATTTTAAAACACTACAGTGCACTCAAAAACAACAGTAGAGGACATGCATTTAACTTGTGACATTTTTAAGCTTTTCAAATGGATCCGATTCTTATTTTTTTAAGCTGGCAAAAAGCAACAGAAAGACCCAAGAGTCTTGTCTTCTAATCTTAATTGCCATTAATTCTTTTTCCATTCTAACTAATAAACACACCTCTGGATCTTGGCTTCTCCATCTGCAGAATGTAGATCTTACTATTTATCGATCTCAAAAGACAGACTAACTTTTTTATAACATCAGACTTGTGAGCAATATTATACACCTTATTTTGGAAGAGCATTTCCCAAATGATATAGGTCACACGCAAGATTTCTTAGTGGAAACAACAGATAAACCAAGAAAAAAGCAGAAAGCACGAAGATTTTCTCTTCTACAACACAAGAGCCAAGAATACCTACAGTACAGTTATGTTGCCCTACTGACTACAATGATATCAACAAAGATTCCTAAAAATTTATTACCACAGAAAAGCAAGTGTTTGTGGCACATTTCCTGTAATGATAGACAACTTCTCAATTTTCAGAATTGCTGCTGTAAAGCTTTACTCACCATATGACTGGAGAAGAATCTGACTCCGTACTTAGAAGAAATTCTTCAATCAGTATTAAAGGCCAGTCCCAAATCAGAGTAAGAGAATAAACATCCCACATGCTTAAGATATTCTAGATTAAAAAAAATAATAATCAGACATGAATTTTGTATTTTCTTCATAGAAGACATTTTTTGTTTTTTTGAGCAGAACATTAACACATTCCATAGGGGGGGAATTGAGAACAAAAAACCAAAAAACAACATAGTAAGATCAAGATCCTCTGTAAATATAAACAAATTTATTTTATAGAATAAATACAGCTGGATCAAGAACATTGTAAAACAAGAACTAAAGCAAATCATTACGCGTACCTCTGTATCCAAAACAAACAGCAGATTGTCAAGAACTTGAAGTTTCACTGCATCTAAAAAAATACCCAGTCACATAGGTTTATTATTTTTCTTGAGAAATGTATTGGAAACAAAAATGTCTTAAAATGTACAACTGGAAACCTACAGATGTTTAACCTCACCTAACTTCCTAGGTCTATGAAAAGTTTAAACAGAACTGTGATGTACATATCTAAGTTAAACGCAACTATTTGGAAGGATACATTTTGGCAGTACCTTTTACAAGAAGTGTTCTATTTGGTATTTGTGTATTTACTAAAAATAATTAACTGAAAACATCTTAGTATTTTCTGCAATTAAGTACGAATTCTACACTTGCCTATAAAAAGAAAAAAACCCTCTTCTTTACCTTTGATCAGACTTGAATCGGCAAAACTTCGAACAGACACCAGGTTATGGGTAGTGTCTACCTCCCATGTGGAGAGCACGTAATCGCCTCTACCCTATTAGTAAAGGCAAAGTAAAATGGGGTTATACATTACAAATCTGGCCACTGCCAGGTGTGATTCTTCAATTGATCTTTAACTTATAAAAATACTTGGAAAGCTGCAAAACTAACTTAAACTTTATTCACAGTGCATGCTGATATTCAGAAAAATAAGTTTATTTAATTTAGCCTTTTTTCTTTCTCCTTTCAGGACTGGCCTTTACTACAGTAATTGTTACAGTCAGCATCTCCAAACATTTTTGGTTCTTAAAAAAAAAAACACAAACCAAACAGTATTTCAAAACATCCACTTTCCCTTCTCATAGAACATAAAACCTGAATGAAATGTACACTGAACCTACTGAGGAAAATCGCATTGAATTCAACAGCTCCAGTCAATGAACTCAGAAAACTTTGTTTCTAGTCCAAAATATGTCTATATTTTAATTTTTTTTATGAGTTCCTGTACTTAGTTCCTGCCTAAGGGTTTCGTTCAATTGGGACCTTGATTGTTACTTTGTCAAGCCTTTGTTGAACGCAAACCTGATTGGAAGACTCTTGCCAGCTCTGGCTTTATCTCTGAGCTCAGGGACGGGACTATAAATAGACTAGCCTGTACAGGATAGAAACCACAGTGATTTACTAAGGCCACGCAACCAGGGAGAAAATATTTTTTCCCCATTCATCATAACAGAGCAAGATCTGAAATGACACCGGTTACCTCCTCACAAGAAAAACTACAGACAGACTGCACAACTGATAACCTTTAAATTTACAGTGAAGGACATGAAAGATAAAAAAATCTTCATGCAAAAAGTTTGTCATCTTCTTTTTCAACCAGCTACAGACAAATTTTGTTGCAGATCAAAACATGCCATCACTGATTACATAACAATTGTTACCAAGACATTCTTAGTGCTTACCCCAATTATCAAATGGATCTTGTTCACTGAGTTACTTATCACAAAATTCTGACAGCCAAGGCTGTGATACCTTTCTGTGGAAATGAAAGCTGTCTTTATCTGTCCTTGTAGCTTGTGGAGTGGAAGATGAAGGGAAAAGAAACAAAAGGGGAAGGAAAAAAGCTGTTTAAAGAATCAGCGGATAACATCTTGAACACTTCTTCATGTACAGAAAAAGTAATAATCGCAATCACGAGATGTGATAATAAACTGGTAAGCAGTCAGGGAAATGTACAAAGTTTTGTTACAAACTCTGCACTTAACACGTTACAAGTTTATGGCTAGTTCTTACTTTCTTTGCCGTAATCATATCCATCTTGTCAATTGCTATATAAAAAAAAAAAAAAAAGATAGTTACAGAAACTTTTTCAAAATTGAAAAAAGTCACTAAACAGCACAGAGATAGTTTAATCCTAACCTAACTATGCTGAAAAACAAAAGGGTCTAACTATTGATCACAGTACTGAGTTACAGAAAATTAACTAATAATTATACTTATACAGCATTAAAAATTTAAATTATTCCCAATATTCTTCAGTACAGCTAAGGCTGATTATGGCTTATAATCCTGCTTACCTAGTATTCAGTACTCTCTCTAAAGCAGCGACTCAGAGAAACATAACTTAAATTAATTATTGGAAGAATACAAAAATAATTTTACGACAGAACTAGTTGCGTATCAGTTTCCCTTTGAAAACAAAGATTACATAGAAAATCCCAACTCAGTATCTTATTCCCATTAGAAAGCTTCAGGGAAAAGCTTTTCCAATACAGCTCCTCCTGTTCAAATGAAAATCCCAAATGGTTTGCAGATCATCCTACCTTCCTGTGTTTGAGCAAGGGGGAGACACATAATGCAGAAGAATCCATTGTTTGTGAGAATGAACATATGGTAAACACCTAAAACAATATCCGATACAAATATTTCAAACTCAAGTATTCAATGGCTGTGAAGAAACTACTTATAAATAGGAGAGTGAAATGTCTCACAAAAAATAATTTGACAATAGATTTGACTATTTTAAATAAAAATTGTCACCTTCAATAAAAAGTAGAATAAGTTTGTACATCATAGAGCTTTGTTTGAAATTAGGAGTTTTGTACACATCCATCAGGCAAACAGGCAAATTCTATTTTCATGACAAAACTACACTTAAACACATTATTATTACGACAGAACAAGACTGGGAGCTTATGGAACAAGAACCACTAAAATCTGAAGTCTAGTAGAAGGAGGAGACAGGACGAATTCTTCCTTTTGAGCATTTTCATATGTTTAACACAGTGTCAAAATAAAGAGATATTGAGTTCTAAACGTTTGCTGTTTTCCACAACATTTGTAAAATAATTAATAAGAGCTAAATATCTCTACAGGAAAGCATTAAAACCAGTGCATTTAATGTGTACAATGCGAAGTAAGGCTGTATCTGATAATTTATTTTGTAGTCTCTTCCCCTGAGAAAGGGGAACAAAATCACAATTGAAACAAGGGGGGAAAAGATAAATGAAATTCTTACCTGCATCTGCATTATCTTTTTCAATAAAAAGATTTAAATAAGTCTTTTCACTTGAAGATTTTTCAACTAAAATCTAAAATAGAATTAATATAGACTATTATTTTGGGTGGGTTTTTTTGAGAAAAAAGCCTTTTTTTTAAAAAAATACTGATCATCAGTTCAAACTTTAAGCTTTTTTTCTTTCATGAAGCACTGTGCTTCTTATACATGCAAACAACTGTTCTTGCTTATACGTGCCATTCCTAAATATATTTTGTTTGTTCATTACTTATGTGAACCAAAGCATCCCTTTAATCTGCTTGTTTTTTCAAACTACATGTGTTCAAAACACAAGGATGTTTACATTTTGATACTTGCAAGAAAAAAAAAAATCAAGAAATTCTGCAAACAAAATGTTTTCAGCAAAATTAGAATGGAAAAGGTACTGTACCTTGGTTAGCAAGGTTTGTTTTGATGGTATGTGAATAAGATGGAAGTTGCCACTTCTCTCACCAACCACAAGAAACTGTTTTTCTTGACACATACCAACTACATCCACATTAGTATCTGAAAAGTTCCATGGCAAAACATCAAATATTAAGATTTGCTTTTTATTCATGGACATAATTTGAAA
This sequence comes from Psophia crepitans, assembly GCA_013399095.1. Classification (NCBI taxonomy): domain Eukaryota; kingdom Metazoa; phylum Chordata; class Aves; order Gruiformes; family Psophiidae; genus Psophia; species Psophia crepitans. The sequence goes on along the minus strand of VWZZ01005333.1, from coordinate 2,492,745 downwards.
CACAGGAATTGGACAATACAGTGTCCCAGGTTTCTTCAAAATTATTTACCTCGATCAAAACAAAACACAAGAAAGGGCAGACAGGGAGTGGTTTTGGTATTCATTATTCCCATTCCAGGGAAAAGTCAGCACACATTCCAATTAAATTGTACAGACATACTTAGTTAATTGTATACAGAACCAGCAATCCCTTTTTATTAATCAGATATTTACTATAATACTTCCTTTTACAGGCTAACTAGATATAGAAGACAGTAATATTTTTCTATAAAAACCTAACACATATTTTGAAAAACTTTCAGTGGAATTCCAAAGGAATGAACTTACCAAACTGAATGTGCATCTGAAGAGACTGTCCAGCACTGTCAAGAAGTGCCACCGATCGATCAACAACAATAATAGTGCCATCCCTTGAGTTCCATGCATACAACTGTGGATTAACAGAGACCTAAGAAGGATAAGGTTGTTATATATAACTGAAGCACTTAAAGTCTGACAAAAAAGCTCTGGTAATTATTAAGGAAAAGAACACCACAGCTTCGATGAATCCTACCTTTTCTGAAGATGTGATCTGAAGTAGTGTATCCACTTGGTACAATGCAGTTCCACATTCATGTCCTAAACCTACAGGGAGCTGCTCGCTCCCTGTGTCATCACTTGCAAGAAGTTCAATATCATTCCACATGTTTACCTATAAGAAAGATTTAAGGAACATGGTGTAAAGCAGAGGGCTCTCAAAAGGCTACATGACCACACACAAATTATTGATTTTATTATGCTATCGTGACAGGGCAGTACAATAAACCCCCTGAAGGCAAAGACAAAGTTAAGTCGCAAGAGCAACATGGCTCCCAGCTGATCTCCCCAGCGAGCCCTGAAGACCGCCTGGTGAGGACAGGTTTTGCGCCCGAAGCTAAATAAAATTCACTACCAGAGAGTCGCCCACCACCCAGCGGACACCTCTGCCCACAGGGACCACAGACCAACCCCTCCTTTCCTCACCGCAGCCCCGGAGGCCGATGACAAACCACCCCAGCGTCCCTCAGTCGCCTCAGCCTTTCAAATTGGCGGGAGAAGGTAGCGCTACGGGTCGCAGCTCGGGCCACGCTTCTTCCAAACGCGAACGGCGCCGTTGCTAAGACACCACCTAATCCTTCTCCGCCCCCAGAGTGCACCGCGGCTCCCTCGCCGCCTGCCGCTTTGCCCCGCCCCATGGTTACATCCGGGTGCCTGAAGAGAGAGGGAGGGTGGGGCGTGGTCGCCTCGGTTCGCGAGCGCTACGGCCGCGGTGGTTGAGGGAGGTTGAGCCCCTTGTGAGGAGTTGTTGAGGGGGGGAGCGGCGTCCCGCGCGCTCGGTCATGGCGGTACGTGATGCTGGCTGCTGGCGTTTTGCGAGGGAATCGAATTGGGGAGACGGTTGCCGCGGGGCGGGAGGGAAGAGCTTGTGAGATGGGGAGGGCTGGGTCGGGAAGCCGTGTGCGCGGAGAGACAAAATGGCGCCCGCCGCTCCTTCGCTTGCCGGCGCCATGATGGGCCTCGGGGAGGGGGTGGCGGCTTTTCGCCCATTACTTCTCTGCCTGTTTCCAGAAGTTTCTGTTTAATTTTTCTGGGCTTGAAGAGAAGCGAAGAGGCCCTGTGACTGAGGCCTTATCATTTCCTGTCAGGAGAGAGAAGTATTGTGGCTAAAACGAGCGGCCATTTCTCAGAGGGACCGTGGGACGCCGGTTCCCTGAGAGGGGATCGATTTGGTGCTTGGGCCATGCTCAGTTTTCGTTCGTGTAGCTTTCCTTGTCCTATTGTTGCACTTTCTTTTTGATTGCAGGCCTGCTATATTCAGTGTCTTCTGGCACTCAGTGATTAATTATTGTACCCCGCCCTCCTGTTATGGTTAATATGGATAGGAAATATTTCTTCTGTAGTTGCCTGTGTTCTTAACGTTCTTACACGGCCTAAGAGTGTAGTGTTACTTGCTTTTAAAATTTCTGTGGCCTGGTAGCATGTGAAGGTGTGTGTGGCCTGGTATCATAAAGGTGTTTGCCCCGTAATTGAGTTGAAGAACCAATAAGAGTAGTTAGCAAAACCAATGCGGTTAATTTTGTTTCAAAAGTTATTAAATAGTCTTAGGTGCAAAAAAAACCCAACCAAGCAAGTTGGGCTTTAAAGTGATGAAACTCTTCAGAGTTTAGTTTAATTAATTACTTTGTGGTGTTTGATCTGGTATTTTAAGTTCTTGTCTTGAAAGTCGGACCAGTGGTGAAAAAGGAGGATCATAAACTTCTGGAGAAAAATAATCTCACCCTTTTTTATGATGATTTTTGGTTTATATAACTCTAACCTGTTAAGAGTAAGATAATTTTTTTGTATAAAAGAACTTTATGGACTCATAGTTTTGCACTTACGTTGTAGCTGCTGTCTTTGAGGTTCCTCAAAAGTGGTAGGTGCGGAGCTTGCTCAATGAAACCATGAGCTTCTGGTCGTCTGAGAATTGAGAATAATCTCGTTGAAATCTGCCAGCCACCTTTCCTGCCTGTGCTTTTGTAGAGCTGAGAGATTTATCTAAGGTGCAGTGCAACAAGGGCATTACTGAGCAGCAATGTTTATAAATAATGAGACCGGTAGTGTTGGAGAATGTGGCAGTAGGCTCAATTTCAGTTGGATACTATGTTTAAAAACCCAGTTAATGTAGCTGTTAGCTGGTGTTCTCCTTATCCTTCTCAAATAACTTCAAAATGTAAATTTACAGAACTCAAAATCCCTTTGAAACTTTTTCTAGCTGAGTCTTTTGGAAATCTTAGATGAAGGAAGGGACTGAGTAGAAGGGGGGAAGTGTAGATAAGCAGATGATAGATGTGAGGTGCCAAGGATTGTGATGGCTAAGATCACAAACAGAGGAGTCAGTTCCTACTCTTTTATCTAATCGTTTAAAGTTTTCAGGGTGGTGGGTGGTGTATCAGTAATATTCAGAACTGTTGCTGAGACTATAGTTAAAGCTGTGCTGCGGATGCAGTCCTGTGTGGTCAGTGCTCTTGTCCGTATGCTGGTGTGTTTTAGACTAGATACTGGTATGCCATGCAGATGGAGAAGTGAACAGCTGCTTTATCTCTCATACTTAAAGACATTTTACTCTAGGTATATCTTTGTGTGGGTGCAAATCAATCAAGAATTGGGCAGACTAAACAGTATTAACTGAAATATAAATCCAGTGATCTACCTGTGGCAGTGGCACATCATGAAGAAAATCTGCCATTAATACACAATATATTTAATGACAGTCTGTAATAGCTGTTGTGGTTGTTTTTGAAGTAATGTATATAAATCAGCATTTGGGAGGTTTTCACATGTATTGTTCAGTTTGCAAATAAATTTGCAGCTGGTAGAAAACCATGCAAGTTCAAGTCTTCTGTTATGCGAAATTACCTTCATGAATAGCATTTCTGGCCCAAATTATGTCCTTAGTGAAATCTTCTTCAACATCTTTGTTGATGATTTGGATGAGGGAATTGAGTGCACTCTCAGTAAGTTTGCAGACGACACCAAGCTGGGGGGAAGTGTCGATCTGCCGGAGGGTAGGATGGCTCTGCAGAGGGACCTGGACAGGTTGGATCGCTGGGCAGAGGCCAACGGGATGAGGTTTAATGTGGCAAAGTGCCGGGTCCTGCACTTTGGCCACAATAACCCCAGGCAGCGCTACAGGCTGGGAGCAGGGTGGCTGGAAAGCTGTGTAGAGGAAAAGGACCTGGGGGCGTTGATTGATGCTCGCCTGGACATGAGCCGGCAGTGTGCCCAGGTGGCCAAGAAGGCCAACGGCATCCTGGCCTGTATCAGAAATAGTGTAGCCAGCAGGAGCAGGGAGGTGATTGTCCCCCTGTACTCAGCCCTGGTGAGGCCGCACCTCGAGTACTGTGTCCAGTTTTGGGCCCCTCACCACAAGAAAGACATCGAAGCCCTGGAGCGTGTCCAGAGAAGGGCAACGAAACTGGTGAAGGGGCTGGAGCACAGGTCTTATGAGGAGCGGCTGAAGGAACTGGGCTTGTTTAGTCTGGAGAAGAGGAGGCTCAGGGCAGACCTTATTGCCCTCTACAACTACCTGAAAGGGAGTTGTGGTGAGCTGGGGGTTGGCCTCTTCTCGCAGATAACTAGTGACAGGACAAGGGGAAATGGCTGCAAGTTGCGCCAGGGAAGGTTCAGGTTGGAGATGAGGAGAAAATTCTTCTCTGAAAGGGTGGTCGGGCATTGGAACGGGTTGCCCAGGGAGGTGGTGGAGTCACCATCCCTGAGGGTGTTTAAGGAAAGGTTAGATGTGGTACTTGGGGACGTGGTTTAGTGGGTAATAGGTGGTGGGGGGATGGTTGGACTAGATGATCCTTGAGGTCACTTCCAACCTTAATGATTCTATTCTATTCTGCAGACGCACAATGGTCAGAGAGTTTGATTATGACTGCTATTTATATGATCAGAACGAGAGAGACCAATGAATCTGTAAAGGCATTCATGAAAGCACATCTACCTTTTCAGTGTGTGGTTTTTTTATTCTTTACCTTTCATTGCATTGTACACTGGTTGCACACATTTACTTCTCCCAACACTGGATCACAAAGTGGTCTTGACTGCTCTACACAAGATAAATTTCTGGGTTTAGTCCTCCTAGGTCAAGATTTAGAAGGGGTGGAGGGGACATCTTGTTTCTTGTCATCTAAGAAAAACGTGAGACGAAAATTGTTGGGACAGGGAGGCATGACCTAGATGTACTTTCACATGATTACACTTTTTTTCATAGAGATGCTGTTTGAGATTTTCCTTATCCAAAAGTTAGCTGTCTTAACAGTAGCAATACAGTATACCTCATTTAATTTCTCTTTGAAGTTCATTCTGTACTTCAGAATCCTCACAGTACTTTGTGCTGTGCCTCAGTAATGTCGTAACTTCTGAGGTGGCTTAGATCTGTAGGGACAGTATTGACCTTAAGTAGACTTGGTCGTGTAAATGTTAAAAGGTAATTGACCTACAAATGACATTATTTTAGAGAAGACTGTGGATCAGAGTTCAGTCTTACTGATATTCTTAAAAGTGCATGGAAAAAGTAATGTGCAGTCTAATGTAGTGGGAGAGCAAAATGTTACTGTGTGTATGATTTTTCAACGATTAAAGATAACTAAATCTGTACGCAGTGGTACGGTTCATTGCAAGTGTATCAAGCTATTGCCTGACTAATAATGGGATGGCTACTCAGGAGATAGTCTTTACAGAGAATAATTTTAAGTGTGTCTTCAGAGAAAGTACTAAATAAATAGTTTTTCTTGAGTTTCAGTCTGAAGCTTTTGGTTTTTGAACATTCTGCCTTCGTGTGTAGGGTAGTGATACAGAACGAGATGGAGTAGCCCCAGAAAAGTCCTCTCCAGAAAGAGAGAAGAAAAAGGAACAATCAGATGCCTCTAGTTCTCCCAGAACATCAAAGCATCATTATTCAAGATCACGCTCACGATCAAGGGAAAGAAGACGGAAGTCAGGTATGGTGTTCATATAAGCAAAATTGCTTAGTAATGTTCTAGCATATGCTCGTAGAACTGAAATCTCTTTAAAGTTGCTTTGGAAAAAATATATGGACTTGGCCCTAGCAACTTTTTAGAATTTGGGGAAAAAATGAAGCTAGTAATTTTGGGTTTGTATCTTAAACGTGTTATATTGAAACTTTCCATTTTAGTGATGGAAGTGCTGAGGAAAAAGGTCTTGTCAATGTTCAGGGGATGGGACAGGCAGTGTGAAACACAACACCAAACAGGAAACCATAATACTTTGCCTTCGTTTTAATTAGATATGCTCAGACTGGGATACTTCTGCATGGTTGTAACAAAAATAAGCTTACCTGGCTGAAGAATGTGACTGGAGGATGACATGGGCTAGTTTTTTTACTGTCAGAGCTTAAATAAGTGCAAGCAAAGAACTGGGAATTACAGCTAGAGTTTGCTTTCTGCAGTAGATATTTGAATAGTGCTCTTTGTTTTCTAAATCTCTATTCTTGACTTTGGGGTTAGAATAACTGAAATGAAATAGGAAAGTTATAGCCACCTGATCACCTCTTTAATTTGGTAAATAACAATAAATGTTTTCTTCTTCAGATACTGAAGGAAGAAAACACAGAAGCCGGAGCAGAAGCAAAGAGGTAATTAACACTTTGTAGCGTTTAGGTGATTGTACAATACGTCTTAAAGTATCTTGTAGTAATGACATATGTGTAAACCTATATAAATGACTCTATGGTAAGTACAAAAAAATTGGAAACTTTTAAGCTTAAAAATGGATTTGGAGATCCTTTCATAGTGAAGCATGATTGCAGCCATCATGTTGACAAGGTAATAGTTTTATAGAAAAATGTTTTCAGAAACTAGTAACTTAATTTCTTTTTTTGTGGAAACAGCCGAAAGAAAGAATTCATGTGGAGAAGTAGAATGGTATTCTTGATGACTTTCACAGAGCTTCCATTAAGCAAAAGCCTTGGATGACTTTATTCCTGGCCAATGTTCAGGACTTTCAATGATATATACCTATCTACTTAAGTATATTAAAAATAATTCCCCACCTGACTGAGCTCTGTTTATTGCATCCTTTAATTGTCATAGCTTGACAGACAAGCTGAATCAGCTGGAGACATGACAGTAGCAGCAAAAATTTCAGAGAGCTGTCTTGTTTTAAATAAATAAGTGTGTGTGTGTATATATATAGGGGAGTGAGAAGAGACAGCATCAATAATACCTTGAAAATAACTGGCTTACACACCAGAGAAGAGATGAAATGAGCAAGCCTGGAGCATCAAAATAGTCACAAAGAAGCTTAAGCCATGTGGGGCAATAGCAGGCTGGGTCAGATGAGGGACTTTTTAACTTCTAAACTGTGTCAGGAACTTCTCATTCCCCCATTCCAATGGAAGCTCTGTTTAAAAAGAGAAAAAAAAAAAAGGAAAAGAAAAATAATCTAGGAGAGTTTTTGTGAAATTGAATTTATTGTTTAGCTCACATGATAACATTTCTATAATAAATCATACTCAGCGTGCTAATGCGCGAAGAGACTGAACTGAAGACGCTGCAGACTCAGATAGCAAAATTATAAGCCTACTTCATGATAAGGTAACTATTAGTCATTCAAACTCATATTTCCCTTAAAAATATCTTAAATCCGTTATGGGATATAATGGTGGTTTATTACTAAGTGTGTGCCTGGAAGACGTGATTTAAAAAAAATAAGTCTCTTTTTAACTTAAAAAAAAAAAAAAAAAGTCCGTGCTTCAAATGATGTCCAGTGTTTTGCCATGCCTTTGGATTTAATCTTGCACAACTTATTTAGCAGTTTCTGAGTTTCACAGAGTGAACAGATGAGGAATTATACCCCACAGTAGATTTACTGTTTTCCTTCATTTACAAGATTAAGTTCTTTGTAGACTAAACACTGAATATCAGTAATTTTTTTTAATATGTGTATCAGAAAAACTACTTATGTAAATACATACTTAAAATTAATGTACAGGTAACATCTCAAAACTTCAGATGTATTTTTATGTTACAACTGATTATTTGAGGAGTTAGAATAAAATACTGCAAAAGGAGGAAAAACATTTAAACGTTGTATACTTCAAGAACTATAATCAAATATATTTAGAAATGGATATGTATTAATATAAGAGTTAGAAAGGCTTGGGTAGGTGAATATAAGCTAATTATAGCATCCTCTCCAGAGAGAGAGTTATAGGAAAGGTTTTACAAGTAGTTAACAGATTTCAGTAAGAAAAAAAAAAAAGCCCTGAAGAATTGGCTTTTAGTCTTAAAATCTATTGTGCTTAAATTGTGACTGGAAACAAACCATTATTTAAATGTAAGATTTAAGTGGGCTATGGTTTTGTGCTAGAAAGGTTTGAAAATAAACTGGATATATTAAGAAAAGGTGTCGATGTCATGACTTAGTCTCTAAGGAAAACACTGGCAAAAATCAGGCCTGACCTTGCTAAGTATTTTTGGCATTGTGGCTATAAAAAGGAATCTTTTTTTAAGAGGCACTGCAGGAAGATATTGCGGTATAGTGGAGCAGCATATCTTTAATTTAAAACTACTGTGGGAGGTCTCAGAGTGATGCATGTTAGTTTTAAATACTAAAGATGGGATGTCAGCCATGTAACTTACTACTTTGCTTTTTAATAACTGTTGAAAGTTACTGAGTGAAGACACTTTTGCTCTAAAAATTATCTAATGATGGATAGAAAATTGATTTAGTTTTAAAAGCAAAATAGTATGCGTCTGCAACTGTGTGTGGATTTTAGTAACGTTCTACATGGTAGGCTTAGGCAAATACTAAATGTTCATTACAAATGTGTGTGTGTATATGTATGCATATTTATAAACGGTCAGGTACTTAAAGATAGGTACTTATGTATTTGGAGTAGAGACAGTAACTGAGAATGTCAGTTGTTTGGTTGCAATGCTATGACCTCTTACATGGAAACACTGTAAAGATACCTTTAGAAATCGTGGATGCTTTAGAAATCACTTAGTGGGTCGGAGGGAGAAGGGGGAAAAATTATAGCATACATTTGCAACTTTGGGTAGTCGGTGGCATTAGGTAAAAATAGCCATCACTTAACGATTGAGTGTCACTCCTAAGGTTACTAATGTTGCATCACAACTTATCATTTTTTATCTTCTGATACCCATACTAACTCTCTTTGTTGCACTATTTTCCTGAAAGAACCAACTTCTTCTTAAAACAGGCAAGAAGACATGAATCCAAAGAGAAGTCCTCCAAGAAGCACAAATCTGAAGACCACAATGACAAAGAACATTCTTCTGACAAGGGCAGAGAGAGCCTAAATTCATCCGAAAATGGTGAGGACAGACATAAACGTAAAGACAGAAAATCATCAAGAGGAAGGAGTCATTCAAGATCCAGGTCTCGTGAGAGGTAAGTTGGTTTACGCGTTTATTCTTTGCCAAGTGCGTTTGCAGAAGCAGTGTTGGAAGCTATGTAGACATCTGAAGTACAGCCCAGTTATATTACTGACCTAATTTAACTGCATATTTCACTTTTCATGGAGTAGTGCGTTTGCTGCTACTTGGTTTTTTTCAGATTGGTTCTGAGTAAAAGTACAAAATATCTCTAAGGCTTTATATAGGTGATGTGTCTCATGTTTATAATGCAGAGTATAGAAAACATATGGGAGCGTACTAAATGTTCCCTATTGTCAGTGAAAGGAAACAAAGTAGACTTAAGCAGTGTCATGTCTTTTTATCTCCTCAATCAAGAACTTACCTGGAGACAATGATGCCTAAGCTTCCTTGAGCAGTAGGCCACCTACCACACTCTCATGGTAGGAGAATTGATTGGGACAAGCAGTTGGCTGCCGCAGAACTTTTCAGTCAGCTCTGCTCATAGCTGAGGGATCTGTAGCACATACGATAGCAGGGAGCAAGCTTCAGCTAGTAATACACTGAGGGACTGTGTGTGACTCAAGCTCAAATTTGGGCATGCCTTCCCTAAGGTGTTGGAATACCATGGGGAGGAGAGTTCTGTTGCCTTGGATATAAGACTACTGCATCAGATTAGTTTGTGTATTTGTTTCGAGATGTACACTTTAGTGAATAACTGAAAATAGCTATATTGATGAGTGTGTTTACATAAACTTTGTGTAACACACTTGTCTGTTGTCCATGGTTGTAGTGTTTGGTTCCTTTCCCATTTCTCCTCCTAGTCTTACAACTTAAACTGTTCCAGGCATGAACTCTTCTGTGTGTAGTTTGCAGTCTCCCCACCCTGCCTGATGCATTTTGCCCTGTGGTGACAAACCTGTATGTAAGTCCTTAAGTAGAAGGCGAATTTAAATATGAGAATATATGTAAGAATTTTGGACGTGTGTTTCAGACGTCATCGTAGTAGAAGCCGCGATAGGAAAAAATCCCGATCTCGCAGCAGAGAGAGGAAACGACGTATAAGATCTCGTTCTAGATCAAGATCTAGACACAGACATAGAAGTAGAAGTAAAAGCAGAACGAGAAGTAGAAGCAGGTAAGTGTTAAATTTCACATATGCTTAGTGGTGATGTTTGAACGTTCTGTGGCAGGCTGATACATGGAAGAACGATGGGTTTGCCAGTTCATGTATGTTCAGTGTAACTAAATGTGTTTGGCTTTTGCTCAGCTGTATTGATACAGTGGATTAAGGCCTGTGTAGTTCACATAACACAGAAACTTTTGTCCTAGACAGCTTAACTCTCTCAGATTCTCAGCTTTTCATAGCACGGTTTCATGTGAGCAAGTGGAAATCCTTAACTAGCTATTTTGCAGGTATCTCTTATAAACCCACTGTTTTAGAACTTTTGACTGAGAAAGAAGAAGGAAAGTAGATAATACTTTGTGTAGTAATGATTACCAATTTAAGCTCTTTTTTTCTTTCCTACACCACAGCTGAATTTACTATTTTAAATAGAATATTTAGGTGGGAAAATCTGAAGAATAAGATACAACTAATCCTTTCATGTGGTGAGACAAGAATAGTGTGATTGGTAAAGCACAACTTTAAAAATACTAGTATATTTGTCTCTTCGTGTGTGTATCACAAAAATGAAATTTAACTGGAAATCACTGGCTTTCAGAGCAGATATGCTGATCGGAAGCTAATCCTGATCAGCTCCACAAAGTTTAGATAAAAATTTGTATTCTCTGCAAACTGGCACAGTTAATGTAGTGTTAAGGTGAATTTTGAGTCAGATGGACTATTTCTGATTTGAATGTACTGTTCTGTGTTGGTGATTACCAGCTCCTTCAACATAAGAACATTTGTCATGTTCATTTCTCTGCCTGTCTTGGGTGCTTCCATTTCTTCCTTAAAGTCTAGAAGCACAGATTGAAGCACTAGCTAGACGCATACTGACTTGCTCTGGGTCTGTTTGACAGAGTTGAGATTCATACCTGGATGGTAGAGTTGAGGTTTTCAGCGTAGAAAGTGTAGAAGTTCATATTTTCTGATACTGCTGAATCATTCATTATTTTGGTGTAGAGTTCGGAGTCTATTTGTATGTGTCACCTTTGCATTCTTAGTGCCCTGTAGGATTATCTAAATGAGTAAGCTGAAATACGACTTAAAGACTACTACAGCTGTGTGTTTTCCCTCCTACTTGTTCAAAGTAGAACAAGTAGTTTGAATGCAGATTGGCTTCAGAGGTCTCAAGAAAGTGTTGCCAGTCTTCAGGGTTTTTTTTTTTAGAATCATAGAATCATTAGGGTTGGAAGAGACCTCCAAGATCATCTAGTCCAACTGTCCCCCTAGTAGTAGTTTCACTTTAAATTGTGTATTTAAAGGGTGTAGAAGTTGGTTATGACTACTCAACATTAAGTCTCCAATGATCCACTGTAAGAGTCTAGGACACTTGTGTAATGGTACATGACTTGTGAAACCGTTAAGAAGGCTTATCTTTCTGAAGAACTAGTTGAATTACATGGTTTGTGCCCTATTTTATTTTGGAATGCACTTTCTACCAGACTTTCAGCTGGGGTGAGTAGAGCTGGGTCTTCATTTGGTATATGTATTACTTGCATTTAATGGTATTTGAACCACCTTCAGCATGATGTGTAAGGCTTCAGTTCCTATTACTTCCAGCTATTGTAGGTCATGTGCACTTAGTGTTTTTAAGATTTTGTTTAATGGCTCTGTGAGAACTTCACATCCCAGAATAGTTCTCCAGTGGAATTCAAATTACCTGAAACAGAACAGCAAACATGGGAAGAAAAAGTAAGGGGTAGTCATACTTTAGGAATTTCTTCAGCTGGAAACATGCCTTTTGGATAGTGGTGGACACACTGCAAGAATCCATTTTATGTACTCTTGTCTTGCAAATCCTGGAGAAGGAAAATAAGTGAAGCGTAAGTCTCTTAACTAACTAGAACACTTCAAGTTCTGGGCTCAGGTGAAGCCTTTGGAAAGACAATTATGGGGCATGCCTCAAGGAAAATTCTTCACAGGGCAGATAAACCTATCATGTTAAAAGTCCACTGTGAAATGAATTCTGTCATTCATGACATGCAGTACTTGTCTTACAGTTAACAGGCTATGACAGAGGCATTTGTAAATAGTAGAGCTGGACCTTCTCTTGATGGCTCTTTGCATAAACTCAAGCTCATGTTTTCAAGTGACCTGTTCTCACTAGCATTTAAACTAATCTTTTTGTTCTGTGAGTGTGTAGACTTCCTGGCAGTTCTTTTGTGGTGTTGCTGATTAAATGCTAGGTGAGAAACATGACACCATCTGCTTGTTTCAAATGGAAATACTTAAATACAAAAGCTCAAATATTTATTTCCTTGATGTTTACCAGTGCAATAAAGCATCAAACCAAAGACAAGACCCAAACTACAGTAGTCAGCACGGGGAAAATGAAGGTATCTTTGAAACATGCATTACATCTTATCTCAGGAATGCAGATCTGTCACTTCCCAGTGCCTGAATCTGCATCTTGTCATCTTCTATGAAAAGATAAGTCTCGACTCCTTTGTATTCTACCAGATTTGTCATGTAAACAAGGATCTCTTTGTAACTTCAGTCCACGTTTCATGATGTTTGTAGATGCTGCCCAAGTTGCAAACAGAAGAAACTGAACATCTGAATGCCATTTAAAGTGGCTGTTGTTAAGTTAGCTGTTACCTCAAGTGGTTGATAATAACATTTAAGTGTAAAATTGCAGAAAGAGCTTTGTGTACCTCAACTGACTGTTTATGGCAAATCTGGGAAAAACACAAGTGATATCTCCTGTAACTTAAGCTTTGTTGGATGCTTCCAGTATCTGACACTTCTTTGTTTAATCAGGGGCTTAAACAGGGGTAAACCCTTGTCTCTTGCAGATATTAATGATTCTGAGAAAGATAAATACTGTGAATAGTACTTTTATGTGTATTTTGAACAGCTGTTGCTTAGATGAGACTAGATCTGTATGTCATAAGAACGAGTTCTACTTGGGAGGAGGTGGGGAGAAGGTTACTAAGAGGAGAGAAATACTAATTTCCCTGAGTACAGTTCCAGCTTTTAAATCAGGCCTCTTCAAAATGCTCATTTTTAACATGATTATAGTGACGTGAGGTCTTTTGTGGTTTTAAAGCATTCTTGTAACTTGATCCATTTTGTAGTTTTCTTGCAGTTGACTTTACCAGAAGTTACACAATGTTTTTTCTTGTTAGGTTTTAAAATGAATCTCTAGAGCAGATCTGTTTGTTCTAAACATGAAGTGTAAGAGAACAAATGAACACCCAGAATGACATGTTCTGTTACATTTTCCAGTTGGAAATCTTCAGTTTTAGCTCTGTCTTGTAACAGGGCAAATATGACAATTAGTGTTGTAGTATAATCGCTGTGAAAGCTGTTTTTGAGAGCTCTCCAAATTAATCATTAAGCAATTTTTAAGAGTTATGATCACATTTATAAAACATTAAGCTATATATGTACCTTCATTGTTTTAGCAACTCTGTTAAATTTGGTTACAGAGAGCGAAAGAAAAGAATCGAAAAGCCCCGAAGGTTCAGCAGGAGTCACAGCCGGAGTCCAAGTCCGCCACCTTTTCGGGGACGAAATACAGCTATGGATGCACAGGAAGCATTAGCCAGAAGGTCAGAAATTGTTACGATTTTAATGATAGGTGACATAAATAAGCTGCTGCTGTTGATTTTTCATGTCTTAAATATTTTTATTCTCATGCACTTCCTTCTAGACTGGAAAGAGCAAAGAAACTGCAAGAACAAAGAGAGAAAGAAATGGTTGAAAAACAGAAGCAACAGGAAATGGCTGCAGGTAGTCCATGTATATTATATTAATGCCTAAAAGATAGTGTGTGTGCAAGGTAGCATAGACTTACATGCTGAATGTTACAATCCTGTCCAACAGATGTGCAGGTTGTCTGTCTTTGTAGAACTGTTAAACTGGTCCATTTGTAAGAACCACAACTAGAACTAGGGAACATTTCCAAAAACAAAACTAAACCCCAACAGAAATCCCGATTTGTTTTTGTTAGGGTTTTATCCCTTACTGAGTATTGATGACTTGGTAACAAAAATGTTAAGCTGGTAGATGATTTCATGATGCTTGTTGAACCGTTCCTTTATGCATCATTAAGCAAGAGTTTGAAAGAGATTACCAACTCGAGTATTTAGAAGCATGAGGTACATCAGTTTCACTTTTAGTTCTGGTTTACTGAAACTATTGGAGGCTTGTTTCTTAATTCACAAATAACCTGTATTTTACCATGAATTTGTTATTCAGACATTTTGAACTTCTGGTGAAGGCTTCTGTTTTTTGGGTTTTGTTTGGTTTTCCAAAAAGTCTGAACTTACTGTCTGATAGCAAGTTACCTGTCTTCTTCAGCAGCTGCAGCCACTGGAGGTTCCGTTATTAACGTTGCTGCTCTTCTGGCATCGGGAACACAAGTAACCCCTCAAATAGCAATGGCAGCTCAAATGGCGGCACTACAAGCAAAAGCACTAGCAGAGACTGGCATAGCTGTACCTAGCTATTACAACCCAGCAGCAGTGAATCCAATGAAATTTGCTGAGCAAGAGAAAAAGCGAAAGATGCTTTGGCAAGGCAAAAAGGAAGGGGTAATGTTGTGCTTTCTTACTTTCATAAAACTTGTTTGGAAACATCTTGCACCGAGTATAAGGATGCTTATTAATGGTATTTTCAACAAAATTGTTTGCATACTTGTTACAAAGTTTCTTTATTAACAACAGCCCAAGCTAAAACTTTAGGAATGAAAGGACTAAGATAACTTGACCTTTAATGACAAACAGTTGTGACACAAACCTCAGGAAAACCCTCGATGTCGTGGAGCTTAAGGTCCGGTCATAGCTCTTAATGTTACCTTTGTCAATTTGCCTACAACTTGCAATGAAGTATCACATACAGACAGTCCCTTTTTACAGAAAGGTGATGGCTGAGGTACAGAAACTCTAATTGACCGTTCCTTTCTGTGACTGTAGAGATTTTTCATTTAATTGTTGTATCCTGTCCAATTCCAGACTTAAAGTCTGCAAGCCTTGTAGTAACTTTTCAGGAGTAGAGTAATGCATTGCTAACACTAAAAAATGTTACAAATACAAATAAGTCTTCAGACTTTCATACTGTGTCAAAGAAATGCTCTTGCAGTCAGCAAAGTATAGACCACCAAATAAAAAAGGCTCCTGCAGCAGCTGTTTTTCCAGAAAATTGCTGGATTTGAGCACAGGTTTTGCCTGCTGATACCATGCAAAAATTGGCGCTTTAGTAGTTATATTTTTGTCTTTTGACACTATGCTAGTGTGGAAGTGTTTGTTAGATGATAAGACATATCCTCATATGTCTGTTATTTAACAAGCTCACTGAGCTTTTCACAAACCGTTTCATAACGTGAAAAACTGAAATGAGTTCATGTGATGTTGATGGGAGGCTAAAGGGAGGGAAGAAGAAACCTGAATTATGCTGTATATTGCTTAATCGTAATAAGCAAATTCGTTTTTCACTTTAATTCACTTTAAGTGTGCCTTCTGACAGGGTTTCCAAACTTCATGGAAATGAGTCTGGTCTCCCCAAGTAAAGAATATACCTCCGTGTTGAAACCGGTGGTTAAGTAGGCTTCCCTCACAAAGAGGTTCTGTGAGGATGCTGCAGGAATGTCAGATGGGACCTGGAAACCTTTCACTTCCAGCTGTGCCAGCACTACACAAAGGACTCATTTTCTGTATCGCTTTTTTGCTTGCTACTGTATTGTGATATTAATGGAAACTTAGGTAAAAAGGTGATTCGTGTGTGTTTTTTTTTTTAACTTGTGCAGGATAAATCACAATCTGCAGAAATATGGGAAAAACTAAATTTTGGAAACAAGGACCAAAATGTCAAGTTCAGAAAACTGA
Source organism: Psophia crepitans (assembly GCA_013399095.1). Classification (NCBI taxonomy): domain Eukaryota; kingdom Metazoa; phylum Chordata; class Aves; order Gruiformes; family Psophiidae; genus Psophia; species Psophia crepitans. Next base: position 2,476,843 of record VWZZ01005333.1, on the reverse strand, counting down.
TGGGCATTAAGGTAAAGAGTTCTGAATGTGTAATTAAGTTTATTAATTGTAGCATAGTGATTTTCTTTTTTCTATTTTAAAGTGTACCTTAACCAGTAAAGATGTCAGGTTAACCTGATACCACCTGATGTAGTTAAGAAGTTTAAGTATTTCTTACTAAAGTTCACAAGCAGCATCTAAATCTGAATTCAATTAAAATTCTAGAATTTCATTCTGTTTCCGGTTAACAAGGCGACTGTTATGGTCTGTAACAACAGTGGTAGCTATAACCAGTATGTGTAATCTGATAAACAGTATTACTTGGTGCAGGTAAGTTAATTGGAGACATTTATTTGAGTTAGAAAATCGAACTGGATAAAAGCCTCTGTGTGTTTCTTGACAGTGAGAGAAAAGCTACCGTGGAATGTTAAGCAGTCAAACGAAATGTTTGAATTCTCAGTAGCTTTTGAAAAGGACAAAGCAAAACTGTTACCTGTAGGACACCAGTAGTATATGAAAGCACCACTTCCTCCACAGCTAATGTTTTGTTTTCTTCTGTCTGGTTTCTAGAGTGAGGATGAAGCTGGCTGTAGTTCAGTTGATGAAGAGAGTTACAAAACGCTGAAACAACAGGAAGAGGTTTTCAGAAATCTAGATGCACAGTATGAAATGGCAAGATCACAGACTCATACGCAAAGAGGAATGGGATTGGGATTTACATCTTCGATGCGAGGAATGGATGCAGTTTGAAAATTAAAAAAAAAAGCAGTTTTAAAGTTTGGGACTATGGAAGGTTCTTGTTCAAATGTTGGGTCCTTGTTCACCAAAAAGCTAGCATTCTAGCTTGCATGGGTGTTGCATTGACTTTAATTTATTAAATACAATTTTTTTGTAAATATCAGATCAGTGATACTGGTGTTAGTGTTGTAATCAGGTTATACCCACTTCATTAAACTTGACAGAACTATAGAAGGACAGTATTTTTTAGTTAAAGTTCTACTTTTCAAACCAAGCAGCAGATGGGATAAACTCATACATGGATATTTCGTGTCCACTGTCTTGTGTACTTTTGTACTTTAACCTTGTACAGTTATTTTCAATTCTTGAAACATGAAAGGAACATTGTGTAGATGTTATTTAGCAGTCTGGGCCAATAGGCACATAATCCAGTGCAAAAAACCCTGGTTAATAATAAAGACATTTTTTTTCTCTAAGGTCTTACTTTACATTAATTGTCTTTTGGGCCAAACTCTAAGGAAACTAGTTAAGTCAGGAAAACTTGAGAAGTCAGAAATAGCGTTTGTTTTGCTTTGCTTATTTTGCTGTAGGATTTTTGTAAAATGAGGAGGTGGTGGTGAATACTGCGCTTTTTTTTTTTTTTTTGTCAATTTGATACTTGCAAATCTTAGTGAAGAGGGATAACCCACCCATCAGTGAGAAAGGTGGGATGTTGGAGCCCCATGTTAATACTTCAGTACTTAAAAGTACCAGAAAGTGTGTTAAGCTCATATAACCTATCACAAAAAGTTGTCTTCTAAGAGTGCCTGTACCTGAGCAGGTTAAACTGCCCAGCCGGGAGCATGGTCCTGTGCAGGGCAAGGTGCAGTTTGGATGGGGCCTCACTGCCGACAGCCTACTTACAAATACTCTTGTATTCGTATTGCTGCTGCCCTCAGAAGGGGGAGGGGGGGAACCCAAAAACAAAAAACCCCGCCACAGAAGGAACCCAACCACCCCGAAGAACAAAAGGCGCGCTGCTGCAGCCGGTGCCTGGGACGAGCCGCCGCCTCCCATTTTGGGGTCGCTTCTCCCCCGCAGAACCACAGCTCCCGGCGGGCCGTGCGCAGCCGCAAGCCCAGCACGCACCGCGCCCGCCCGCGGCGGCAGACTCGGTGTCCCAGGAGGCCCGGTGCCCCAGGCTCGGTGCCGCCGCCGCCGTTGCATGCTGGGAGTTGTGGTCCTCGGGCCCCACAATGGGGCCAGCGCCCGCCCTGCGCTTCCCGCTGCGAGCGGCGGCTCCGTCTGCCCTCTGCCCCCTCGGCGGCTCCCCCGCCCCAAGCCCCTCCCTTCCTGCTGCAGTTTAAGATGGCGGCTGAGGTGGATTTCGGGGATCGCGAGCTCTTCGAGCAGCTCGAGGAAGAGGATGGGCCGCCGCCACCGCCTCGCCTCAGCTTTGAAGAGGAGGAGGAGAGACCTGAGGAAGCCGTGGAGGAGCTGTACGCGCGGCTGCGGGACAGCGAGGAGACGGTGCAGCGGCTTCGGGCGGAGAATATCCTGACGGGAGAGGCAGGGCCTGCTCCGTGGGGGGGGGGACGGGGTGCGCCGCTCCTGCCGCCGGTTTTCTTCCGGCCTTGAGGGGCTCCGGCTTTTCCCGCCTGCTGGGGTCCTCCGCGCGGCCGGGCCCTGTGCCGCTGTGGAGGAAGGCCCTGGCGGGCTCTGCCTGGCAGCCAGGGCCCCGGCGCGTCCTGAAGGGCGATGAGCATTGAGCTCGGTGGGGACGGGGCAGTCTCCCCCGCGGCTCCTCTCCTTGGCCCGCGGCGGGTCCGCGTCTCGGTGCGGTGGCTGGTTTTTCCCGGCTTCTGCTGCCGTCACTTTAAGAGGAAGTTTTCTCTGAAAACTTTTATCCTCAGAATGTCCATTTCCGTGCCTCAGTTGGCAAAGGAGGTAGTTGGGTTCCTGAGTGCAGGGCTGACTGTTAGAACGGTTGATGCTGGACTCTGTTCTGTTTTTCTAGGGAAAAGAGATAGACGTACATTCACTTTGAAAACCCGTCTTTAACATCGCTAAAACTAATTTTAAATTGTGACTGGTTTTCTAAAGGGATTTTGGGTTAGATGCTGCAGGTAGCAGAGTGGAATCAGAAATGGTTTTAAGAGTTTATTTAAAAGTATGCGTGTGTTCTGGTTGGCTTCTTTGTGGTGATTGTAGGTATTTTAAAAATAAAGTACTGTAAATCGGAGAGTTCAACCATAGTGCATGTAACGAATTACACTATTTGGATTGCGCAGTTAGTCGTCTTTTCCATCTGATGGGAGCTTTTCTTTGCATTTTATTGTGTTTCTTTGGCAACAGGTGGGTTGGTAAATAAACCTCTGTGCAGTGAAAAGGAAGGTCTGAAACCCCATTTATTATTCTGTGGAATTCTTGTTTGTTTTGAGCCTTTATTTAATTAAGGTGTGTATCTGTGTCTTCTGAAGAAGCTAATGTTCCTTAACAATAAATTAACATCAAGAACTCAAAAGGAAGCTGAATATTTTGACTCGTCCTAGGTATGTTAATGCTGACTTAAAACACTTCGCATGGCATATATATGTTTGAAATAGAGTTTGTCTGAGATAATAGCTGCCTGAGTTAACAGTCACACCTTTCAGAAACCTTGTTTCTCTGTCCCTGCCCCTGCTCAGATGTGCTTCTAAAATGCCGTTACCATTCTTGAAAAGGCTTTTAGACTTGAGTATCAAGAACTTAGTTTTTATTGCTCTGATTTTATTTGTGTATATCTGTCTGTTTATGAACGGCCTTTAAGAAAACAATTTTTTTGTAAAGTTCAGCAGTGAGAACAAGCATATTAGTGTCTTATTCAATAAATAAATATTTTATTTAATAAGTAAGAAATAAGATCTTATTTATAAGATCTTATTTTAAGATCTTGCAACAGTTTACTGCAGTTAGAAGAAAATTTCTGTAGTGTGGTGTTCTGCTTTGTTTTCTTTCCACCTCATGCCAGGTAACCTGCTTTGCTTGGAGGAGGAGGATTATTTCTGTTTAAGTGAATAGCAGCTTCTTAGAAGGAGATTCTTTGCCATGATAAAACAGATGGGGATTATTTGCAGTACAGCTAATACAGTAACCATTGTCTGTGTCTCTGTTCTATTCTTCCAGTGGAATTTCAGTGGACAACTCCAAAATTGATGGACCTCTGTTACAGATTTTATTTATGAACAATGTCATTTCTAAGTAAGTACTTCCCAAGAAAAAGCAATCCTGGCAGGAAACGGGACTGTTTGTATGTTTGGCTCTGTTAGTGTCTGCCCAAAGGATGGATATATGTTTTATTCAATAACCTAAACTTGTTAAGCCTCAAGGGGAGAAAGGATAATGAGCAGGATGAGAGGAGGTCTCTTGCTTTCATTAGCAATACCTGCTTTTATCATGAAGTGTGACCGCCAGGAACCTCAGGAGTGAATCTGAGATACAGTTTGAGTTTCGTGAGTGTTGTGGGTAAATACAGTAACCTGAATTTTCCTTGCCTTTGAGCTGATTTTTTGCCATGCTAATGAAAGGGTACTCTCTCATAATAGATTGCGTTCGTGTTGGTGGGGGTTGGGAGGAGAGCAGTTGACTGCCCCTTTTTTGAGTTCATGAGAAGCAGTAAATAGTAAATGCTTAAAGAAAAGACATCTGTTACGTGTTTCACATCTTCATCTCTGTATACTTCTTAACTCCATTACAGGCAGTATCACCAAGAAATTGAAGACTTTGTTTTTAGTTTAGTTCAGAAATATGAAGAGCAGAAGAGAGGTGAACAAGAAAAAACGCACTTCAATGTTAAGCCACAGGTACTTTAAAAGTTGTTAGGTGCTCCTTCTCGTGCCTCTTTATAGTGGGAATATTGAAATACTGCACTGTTAAATAGCTGAATTCTAGATGTTTTTTCCTGTTTAATTGCAAGTCAAGTAACTATCAGACAAATGTTGTATAATTATTTGTTACAAAAATAAAGGACCAGGACAAAGGAAGTACCCTTTCTACTTGTGGAAATGCTGCTTTAAAAATGTTCCTAGTGAAATTTGTGCAAAAGCAAATCAGTAAGTTGGTTTAAATAATCAAGAAAAGACCATAAGGTACAAACTTAACATACCCTCTTTTGACAGTATTTGGCCCAACTGGACAATGAGCTGGATGAACAATGGAATCTGGAAATTTCTCCTTCTCTTAGTTTAGAATTTTGAGTTTTACTTAACATTCACTTTTTAGCATTCACTTTGAATAAAAGGATGAAATGGCACATTTCTCTCCATATTTCTTTTAGCTTTTGAGATAAGACTAAAGGTGTTCTTATGCAGCATATTTCTCATCAAAGAAAACATTAGAAATGAGCTGTGACATACTTTGCACTGTGGAAAACATGACTGATGTAGCCATCTCCATCCCACTGTTTAACTAATGTTTCATGAAAGAATAGAAAATATATTCCATGTTCGGTACCTTTTATTTACTTTAGTAATTTAGGAGCTCTTCTTTTTACTGTTATTTTAAATTAACTCTTTGCATTTTTACTTTTCATGTCAGCCCTCCAGTATTCTTTTGGAAGAGGACTGTAAAACAGCGAGCTCGAATTCTGTTAAAAAAATTAAAGAAGCTTTTAGTGTAAGTTTTTGACTATATACTCTTCCATGGTAGGTCTGACTCTTCATTCTACATATTCAGTATGCACTGCCATTAAAATAAGATCTTGTTAAATTACATTTATCAGTATAATAGCAGTTAAGTTCAGCATGTTTTGGCTACATCAATGGAAAAAATACTTATTTGTACAGGTGTGGGTGTGTATTACTTGTAAATTCTTACAGAACGGGGGAAAAAAACCTGGAAGTATTTCAAGCAGTGTAAATTTATAGAAATGCTACCAAAATCTGACCTAAATACTGACACATTTCTGACAATTTTCTGACTTTTTTTCTACAGGTTGTAGGAAGTGTTCTGTATTTTACCAATTTTTGTCTCGATAAACTGGGACAGCCTATATTAAATGAGAATCCACAGCTGACAGAAGGATGGGAAATACCTAAGTATCCTGTTTACTAAAACAAGGGGTTTTTTTCCGTTTGTCAAATCCAAAGAATGCCAGTCGGTAAATTGAATTCAAATTCTGTTAAGTAGATTGTACATTTCTATCAAAACCACTGTGGAAAATACAGATGAAATGTTTTAATGAAAAGTTTTATTGAGTAATTAATGGCTTTTTTACTCACGACATGTAAGTATTTTGGTATGATTGGCTCATTGATTTTTAGAAGGCTTATTCTTGGGAAGAGTGAATGCCTTATCTCCATAAATACGTCTTGTGATTGTAGGGATTTCCTGGGCCAGTCTGTAATCAGGTTTGGAATTGACAGCTCATTACAGATACGAATAAACGTTCTCCCTCTGTAAAATCTGTTATCTGGGAGAAGAAAAGGGCTTGGTAAATTCAAATATGCTTTAAGGTGATTTCCCACTGGTAAGCCAGTGGGAAAGTCGTTTAATAAAATTTAGTTATGGAATGCACTTAAATTGCATCCATTTTAAAGTCGGTTCTTTGCTGTTTGTTAATGCCGGTGTTTGAAAGGTGGGATTGAGGGAAATGTTGAAAAAAGTGTGTTTTAATATTGTAGTCCTCCATGACAAAAGTTGTCTCCACCTTTCTCAAGTAACTTCATCTCCCCAGTTTTCCAGTATTGCTTCTGCTCCAGAAAGACTCAGGACAAAAAACAGTTTCACAGTGCATTTCTGCAGTGTCCAGCTACCGAGCTGGTTGTAAAGGTCATTTCCTAGTGTTAAAAAAAATCACTTACCTGAGCAAAAATTGCAAATTCATAAGCTGGCTAACTAGGGTTTTCTTGCGCCTGCATTTGACTGTATATGCACTGTGCTGTAATTTTACATTCGGAAAGCTGTTTCTGTTACAGTGCATTAAGTCAATCCTATTCTCCAACGATACTTGTACTACCTCCCAGCCTCTAGATGAAGGAAGTGGATGCAGGGGAATTTCTCCTGAAATGCAAAGTTAAGCGTGGCTAAACTTTGGTGTCTGCCAGCTGTTCTCTAAATGTACTTCCTGCATCTATCTTTAGGGCTCACGTAGATGACATTAAGCCTAAAATAGCACTTACTTCTGAGTGAAATGGTTTTTCAGGTACCGTGCTTCTAAATGATTGAAGTACTCATTCAATTAACGCATCAGTTTGACTAGTATCTGGCATCTGCTTTTCTTCTTAAAAGCAACTGTTAGATTCTGGAAACTGCTGTGCTTCTAAACTCTACTGAACCTCTTAGTCTTTACCATGCAGGTTTGCTTGCAGCCCTCTTGTATGTTTTTAGACAAATGGGCATAACAGCTGACATGTAGCAGTCCAAAAGCAAACACAGGTAATATGATATGACCTGTCTCCACCTATTTCAGAAGTGAGTTATATTTTTGAAACTCTACCAAAAATATGTTATTAAGAATCTCGCTGTGAAGCATATCAGAATTACTAACTTGAAACTTCTGCCTATAAGCAAGAGGGTTGTAGTTTTAGCAAGTGCTGATAAAGAACAGAATTGGTTATTGAGGAGGAAACGATGTAAGCCCACCTTAGCAAATAGTTTATACTACAGACTTCATATCGAGGACCCATCTGTAACTTAATCTGAAAGTCAGTATTATATTCAAAGCGCTGTTAGGTTTTCACTGATACTTTGAACAAGATTGAAATTTTGCTTCGTCCAGTAGCAGTTCCTTATTGAAATCTAAAGATATCAGCAAGTTTTCAGCCAGATTCTCTCCCTAGATGGACAAGAAATACAAGTAAAACCAAAAAGGTTTGTATTATTCTTAAATATAAAGTTTTGAGCTGAAAAGTTCAGATGTACACTGTGATTATTCCCCAGTAAATGAAACCCTTGAACGTACTTCGAGCAATGAGTTTACATTGAGTAAACCAGTGCTGAGCTTTGCAGTCAGCGGGTCTGTCTTGTTTATTGATTTTCTTTAGGAGGGGCGTAAAAAGTTTCTGAAGTTTCTGCTCAGTGCTTCTGTTTCTTGCCTTTTTGGTGATTGCTTTGTTATCCTTGCACTGCTGTACTATCATCATCCTTACTGTTTTGTAGAACAGCTCCTGTCTGACATAGTTTATAGGCTTTTAAGACAGACTGATCTTAGAGTTGATTGTATAGCTTTTATAGGAGGTAAGAAGTAAAGTGAATTGAGTTTCCAGCTGACAGCTTGTGTGAGCAAGCTTTTAGTGGGAATTTCAAAGATAAAGGGGCATGCTGCATTGGACTTTGGTTTGGTGAGAAATACTACCATCTGAATGGAAAGCAGAGTGAAGGGTTGTGCTCATATTACGGGATGATGATACAATGCTTGGATCAGTGCAGAAGGTTTCTGTTTGAATACTATGTAAAGATGAAGCAGAAGACACGCTTTGCTTTATCTGATTAGAGGCTTCAGGTGGTTGGAGAGAGAGTGTGTGTGGGGGGGTTACCCTGGATGCTCATCCTTGTGTCACCCTTTTGTCTCCACTTTTGGTTTCCATCCTTATCCAGTAAAGATGAATGTTCAGAAAAGAAATATTTCTCTGAAATTTTGTGAGAGATTGGGATTTCTTCCCCTATAATGTTGAAAATGTTTGCTGTCATAGTGTGAATTTACAAGGAAAATTAAACCTGAAGCTAGATGCAGTTCTATTCCAGGTTTTGAGTGCACAATTTCACAATATGCATAATTTGTTCAAACTGGACGAGGATTTTCCAAAGAAGTAGACGTGCTCTCTTACTTGTTTCTATTGGTAACTGAGTCTCAGTATTGTAAAAAGGGTCAGACCTCTGATGATGAATGATGATGATGAAGCATAAGAAGAGAAATAGAGGTATTAATGTACTACAGGCATATTAAATGGAAGGATTCTTTATCGGTACTCTAGAGTTAAAAGTAACATCTTCCCTTTCCTTCCTCTGGACATAGCATAAGCTTTAGTATGTAGGTTTTGTTTTCTTTTATTGGCACTATCTAATCAAATGTTTACATATTTAATCAGAAGCAGAAATCCTTCAGTGAATGCTCTTCTGTCTGTGCCATGATACAAGGAGAAGCCTTTCCACCTTTAGGACAGTAAGCTATTGGATCAGGTTGCCTAGAGAGGTTACACAGTCTCCATCCTGAGAGAATTTCCAGACCCAACTGGATAAAGCCCTGAGCCACCTGGTCTGGTCTGATCTCATAGCTGACCCAGCTTTGATAAAGGGACTGGATTAGAGATCTCCTGAGATCCAGCCTGAATTGTACTATGGCTATTCAATTTCATGTTAAAGGAATAGATCTCGATTATATGGGATATAAAAGCTTCATTTCTGCCTGAAAGTACTACTTTTCCACTGTAATTTTAGTTCTTTTTTGTTCTTTCCTCTCCACATGCTGTCGTGGGGTTTGTTTGTTTGTTCGTTTTTTCCCTGATGCTGTGCCTGTGTTTCTCTCCTTCCTTGTGTTCTCCTTAGGACTGTGAAATAAATACTATTCTGTTGTTCTATTTTGAAGATTGTCATTAAGCAGTCAGTTTAAGAGAAGCAGAAGACAGCGTATGAAATCAGCCAGCAATGCTTATGTTTTTTCCTTTCTTAGTCTAAACCTAAATATGTAGCAAGATTTAAAATAAGTGCATTTAACATTGCCGAATGATTTTTCAGTCTTAATTTCTTGTGCATTTTTTAAGCAGGCCAAAACCGCATTGTTTCAATTGTGGTTCTGAAGACCATCAAATGAAAGACTGTCCAAAGGTAAAGGCTACATCACTATTCAAAAGACTGCTGCTCTCCAAGAAATGTTTCAATGTAACTGCACCATTAACAAAAGAAAAGTAATAATTAGATGCATTAAGTCAGGACATACAAATGGTTATTCATCTCTGTTGATTAGATTATACTGCTCATACTTAGAAATTCTAACATATGAAATCAGAACATAAATATTTTTGTTTGTGTGTCTCTTTCAGTTTATGGAAGGATGTTTTTCAGTTTGAACAGTCTTTCCCCCTGTTCTAGAGCTCTCCTAGATCCATTGCAAATACTCTTGGCTTTTTGCCTTGTAGTTTCCATTACAGCGGTAGCTATATCACATAAACGATTAAGCATGCTGAAGGCAAGAAGTACCAGTTTTATGTTGGGGCAAGGAGTGCATACATTGTAAATTGTCCAAATCTAAACTTCGCAATTATATTATCTTTAAGCCACGAAATGCAGCTCGTATAAGTGAGAAGAGAAAGGAGTTTATGGAAGCTTGTGGTGAAGCGAGCAATCAGAATTTTCAGCAGCGTTATCATGCAGAAGAAGTAGAAGAGAGGTTTGGAAAATTTAAACCAGGAGTAATTAGGTATCTCTTTTTCCTTCCATTAGCTCTTGCACTGCTTTTCTGGAATACCTTTTCTACCTCTGGAGTGCCAGATGTTACTTTCCAGAGTTCTATAAGTCCATCTGCTACTCTTAACTACGGGTGTATTATTTTTGAATTTGCTGAATAAATTTTTGTTTAATAAATTGCACAGATACTTGTCAAATGTGTGAACTCACTGCTAGCATAATAGTCCTATCTTTTTCCCACGGTACTTTCGCTAATGCAAGGAGACAAATTTTAGTCTTTGGCTACCTAAATTGCTAATCCATTATATACCGAATAAACTAAAAATGCATGCAAGATTCTGAAAATTTTGAGTTTTCAATGTCCCTTCCCCTCTTTTTCTCTCTATTCAAAATGTTCTAAAAATCATAACATGGCTATAGCATTCTCCAAAGAAATCATCAGTGAATTTAGTGTTGCATATAGTCCCACCCTTCCTGTCATGATAGTTACAGTTAAGGCCATGAATCAGAAGTAACGTGACAAGTAATTTGTTCTCAGCATAGAATTAGTTTTCATAAAATGTTTAAGCATATGAGAAATGAAACTGTTAAAAGTTAACCTTTAGTATCAAAGCTGTTTTTGGCCTAAAGTTGATTGACAGACGTCATAATTTGAGCTAAAACTAAGTTATTTTAATTTGATAGTTTAAAATGCCACAAAATGTTCATAATTTCCTTTTGTCAGAACTCAATTATGGATTTTACTGGAGGACTTTTTGTTTTCTGTTTGTTTTCTTAATTTAGTGGGGAGCTTCAAGATGCACTTGGTGTTACAGATAAGAGTCTTCCTCCGTTTATATATCGCATGCGTCAGCTGGGTTATCCTCCAGGTTGGCTCAAGGAGGCTGAAATGGAGCACTCGGGACTTGCGCTTTATGATGGAAAAGGTAAGGAGTGTGCTGTGGGAATGACCTTTTCACGTGCAGGCGATCTACTGGCTACACCCTATTCAGGAGACAATAACGTACCTAGTTGCTAAACTGTCATCTTCCTCATGGAAGAGTGAGAAAGTTGTAAATCAAGTTTTGTTCTTTAAAGTCATGTAAAAATACACCCCTTTCATCTAGCTATGCTGTGACAATGAACCACCTTGTACAATGATTGGATTGCATAGATGAAGACACTCTGTCAGTGTGATTTCCCTCTAATCAAGGATTAATATTAGAACATGGAGTTCCCATGAAACCGCAAGACTTGCAAAAAGCCTTTTGTCAAATTTCCTCTTCCTTTTTTCAGTCAGCTTCTCTTATGTTTTATGAACTAAACCATAATACTTTCCTAAAGTTCAATAACTTACTCTTACTATATAAGAGTAAGATGACCACCAGCATGAGTGTGTTTCTTAGAGCCCAAATTATCAAGTAATTTACCAGCTTTTTACTAATGACCAGCATTTGTGCTGCACCTCGAAGAACAGTCCTGATGCCAAATTCTGAGGCACATGAAAAGTGGTGGTGTTATGAATACCCAGTTAGGTTTCTGGGGAATCTTCATGTATCTGATGGGTTTGATCAGCCTTACTGCCTTGGTGGATTACAAAGCCTTCTCTCAACACTTACATTCCAAAACCTTGTTCTTTAGCATTAATAGTAATTATGTTTTATTGTAGATAATGGTGGAACAGAAGATGAAGGATCTCGTCAACCAGAACGCATCACTTATGACGTCTCTAAGTTGATAAACTATCCAGGCTTTAATATATCTACTCCAATTGGGATTCCAGATGTAAGTGGCTGCCATCCAACTTCTAGAAAGCATGCTGAGTAACATCAATTGCTTTTAGCCAAGTTTAACATTCTGTATTCTGCCTCTGACAATTTTCTTTCAACAGGCTGTTGTTTTTAAGCACTTGTTTTGAGGCTGTGGGCTGTTGAGGTCATTGATGTGAGATCCAGCTATCTGTGATCTGTCACAGCTCTTGTGGGTAGGGTCTGGCAGTGCTTCTGTGCTGACTATTTCCATTATGAGACCAACAGGAGCCTAGAAGAATAGTTCGATATTTTAAAGTGTTTTATTTAAACCCAAAACTTCACACACGAATCCTTGTTACTTCCATTTACTCTGATAAATGAGGCTTTTGATGAGAACTTTAATCCATCTTGGCTTGTTAATCTCTCAAAGTTGCTCTTAAGTTTTACTGTCAAGTTTTTAGCCAACTATATGCAACATTATTTTTCTCTTTTTTTCTTTTTTCTGTAGGAATGGCAGATATTTGGTTCCATCCCCATGCAGCCATCTCAACAGAAGGATGTTTTTGCTAACTACCTTTCTAATTTTCACATGGTGAATATATCTCATTGTTGTTTAAAAAAAAAAAAGTTAGTGTAGCCAATGATGATCTCCTGTTTATATCTCCTTTTTTGCACAAGGGGATACACTTTCTTATTGACAAAACCAGATGTGAAATACCGGTGCTTGGCTTATCTGTTCTAACAAAGTTTCATGTTTAGAACAAATTCCATTATTTCAGTTACTATCAGCAGATCCCAACTGTGCAGTGTTTTATAATAGTTGTGAAAAAGGTTACTATGAACTTTTACAGCCTAGAAGCAGTCTTAGTTCCAGACTTCCCAAATAAGTAACAAGTTTATTTGCCATAATTACGATTTACACTAATCTTACTATAGTGACTTGAGAAAACACATGGTAGTCCTGTCCTGTATCATTCTCAGGTCTTTTCTAATGTGAGTCTAGCCTAGTGTTATCTGCTGCAGACCACTTCCAGTTAAGAGTGGAAGATGTGTGCTCTGCTCTCAGTCCGAAACTGTAGTGCTCAATGGAATTAAACAGTAAATTCTAAGCTTGCCAGGAAGAGACGTGCACTACTTGTGTTGGGATGGTCTCATGAGAGCTAGCCGTCCAGGTGGAAACTGGATCATGATAGCATGTTAGGAATGCAGATGGTCTTTTCTTTTGCAGCTTAAACTTGAGCAAGACTACAGTTCTGTTCGGTTGCATTAAATCTCTCAAACTTCAGTGTCTAGTTTACACACTGAGTCACCAAATGATTGTATAGCTATGAAATTGCTTTAAATATCTTCTTATAGCTGGAAATGTTACCTTGTACAATTTAGTACTAATTTCTTTTTCTGGATAATTTCTCTTCAGCCAAGTTCAAAATCTAGCAATAAACGGGCTGCATCTCAGTCAAGCTCTCATCAGTCAAAACGACCAAAAGAAGACAATTTGGAGATCCCAGCAGCTGACATGGAGCTAGACTCTGGTATACTTATTCTGCTTTTTTTTATTATTATTTTCAAAATAAATTACTCTGAAATGTCAGTGTTCATAAAGAGGAACCAATGTATTTGTTGTGGTGGTAATTAATGTAACTGCTAACATGTGCTGGCAGTGTCGTACTATGTTGTATTTGGGCCTCTCTACAATAAGCATTCTCTCTTGCTATGATTGTCATAACTTATACCAAGCAGGAGGGTTCAGATGTCCCCAGAGGAATTGGAAGGTAAGGTTTCTCTTCAAGTGTATCCTAAAGAAGTTTCTGTTAGGAAGACCTCCAAATCCTTAAATATTTTGATGAAGTAATGTGGAAAGTTACAAGCTCACAACTTCTCATCCTTGGTTTTCATCTGAGAGAAGATGGAAGTCTGTTAGTTAGAGCACTGGCACTTTGAATCTTGTCCTCGTCAGATTTCAGATTTTAACAGACGCCTTTTCAATCTGTTTCTAGATCTGGAAGTGTCACAGAGATCTCAAACTCGTAACAGTTTTCAGTTCCAACCTCCGCTGCCACCTGGACATCCATCGATGTCGACTCCTCCTCCCTTACCACGAGGAACACCTCCACTAAGTCTCACACCAACTCAACCTTCAACACCTACCCGCCCTCCTCTTCCTAAGACTACTCCACCGTTGAATCCTTCCAGTGATGCTCCTCAGCCGAAAATAGTGGACTCAGTCATGGATGAGGATACTCTGACATTGGAGGAGCTAGAGGAACAGCAGCGATTAATCTGGGCAGCACTAGAGCAAGCAGAAAGCACAAACAGTGACTCTGATATTCCCATTGATACACCTTTAACCGGAAATTCTGTTACATCGTCACCATCTAGGAACGAAGCAGATCTTGTTGCAGAAGTAAGATCATCCGATAAGGTGACTACAGTGGAAACTAGGTTTTCTGACATCAGTGAACAGATACCCGAAAATGAACGTTCTATAACTAGTCCTAATCCAAGAGATAGTTTACTTAACTTACAGGAAAATAATACTGATTCTGAAGGCTTGCTGGATAATACCATACCTGCTCCCAGCCATGAGGATAACAATGAAGAAAATACAGGTGGTAAAAAAGTGGTCACAAGTATTGAATTACCTGCAAAAAACTCCAGTCTTGTTCCTGATAGGAGCAAGTTTGCTGCAGGCATAACACCATTTGAATTTGAAAACATGGCCGAATCAACAGGTGTTTATCTACGAATAAAAAGCCTGTTAAAAAATTCCCCAAGAAACCAGCAAAAGAAAAAGACTTCACCTTAACTGGTCTTTGTTTCATTATGTCCAAATCCCTGCGTCCTTCTCTCTCCTTCTTCAGTTTTACAAACTCGGGTAGCCTTCCTCATCCTTTTGGGGGAAGGAGAAAATCTTGACAAATACAGCCTGCCCTGTTCTTCCTTGGGACTGACGTCGGTGCAGGGTTTCCATATTGACCAGGACCACCGGCGCAGCAGAAAATACAGAAGGATTTTCCCAAGTTGCATCCTTCCACTAAGGAATAACGGGACTGTTGATTTGTTAAGAGTAATGTACTTGCCAATACGTGAAACTCTAAAAGTAGGAGTTTGTGGTTTGCTGTTCGTTACTTTGGCTAAGATTTATATTGTTCTTCAGTTTCAGGTGGATTGGTGATTTTTTTAAATATCTGTCCTTTGTACAATAATCTATACTTTATACATTTTGCTAATTATCCTGTAGATACGTTTAATATATTCCGAATGTTTTTAAAAAGTTCTAACGTTAAGATTTCCCACATCAAAATCCTGACAATTGGATGAAAGTAATCGGGGATTACCAGCATTATTTTCACCATTTCAGATATTTTTATAAATTATTTATGTGGGTCAGTTTTAATTACCACTGTATCTTTTGTAACATCATCCTTCGTGTAAACTTGCTGTACATACATGTTCATTGTTGTGTACAGAGGTTTAATAAATGAGCTTTTATATAAAGATACTTATATTTTTTTTAATTGGAGTCCTAAACCATCAAACTGCTGATTTTTGAAAGTTAGCTGGTGAAGATAATTAGAAAAAACAAGCTGATTAAAATGAGGATGAATAAATATTTTAGGAAGGGTCACAACTATTTGGTTCAGGTTTTCATCATCAAGAAGCTGTTAAAATTATTTTAGCTATTTAAATAGAACCTTGCCATACCATTCAATTTTCATAATCTGAAGAATTGTCCACTTCTGGAAAGCTAAAAAGTGTTATAATTCTGCTAATTAATTATTCTAACACTTTTTTTCCCTTCTCTTAATTGTCTTCAGAGGGACCTGTAGGTGAAATGGCTGTACATTATTTCCGTTGCCAACAGAGGGAGTGCTAGATTGACTGAACAGTGTTCACTTGAGCCGGTAAAGCTTTTGTTTGTCCTGATATAAATGCAGGAAAAACAGTCTTCCTCGTCAAGTGAGATATGTAGTAAACCAAAGTATTTTCAAGTATCTAAGAAAAGACTTGTGGAGGGTGGATGTTCAAAGGTGGTTTTGTTAAGATAACTTCAGAGACTGAACTTATTCTCCAAAATTCTCAGCTTTGCAAGTAGTACGAGTTTCCTGAAGATCCTTACATGGTATTAGTGCACTCTGCATTTGAATGCTTAAGAGAACCCCAGGCTCTTTGTCAGTAAAGCTTTTATATTTATTTATATTTTTTTTTCTCTAAACTTTACAGGACGGGAAAACCAAAGTGTCTTTATATATGAACTGCTCCTTGTCTTTCGAGAGGCTGACACAACTTTCTGCATCGTATGCCAGTTCAATTTATCTGGTTGCGTTTGGAAAGCAGTGGTCAAGGTAAATGTTCACTGTATGTGCTAAAATGAAAGGTTGTGGGGTTTTTTCTTCATATTTTGTAGGAGAAATAGTATGACTTTCTGTAACAAGAATGGATAACAATATGTTGCTTCCAGCTTCTATGCACTTAACAAAGGAAAAGTCTGTTGGCAAGCAAGTAGAAATATTGTACTTTCTCCATGCCTCTTCCTCCTGTGGAGTTAAAAGCTGGTAATGACAGTTTGCACAAGCTATTATGTGCCCTATGCTGCATCATCCACATGTGGATGGTAATGCAAGGCATGAGGTAATGACTTCAAGTGTACACACCTTTTGGGTGTGTTGAGGTGCTCATGTTTTAAACATGCAGTTCTCTCTCCACACCTTAGAAGATCTTTTTTTAATAGCTCTTACGAAATGCTGCTGCTTTAGTGGGGGACACAGCCCTAAACTTTACAGGAGTACTTGTGTACTTCCACCTTGCTTATAGATGCCACAAAATGAAAATCATCTTTATGTGCTTAGTACCCTGTAGCACTCTGTATGTTCACAATAAATTAATAAGAAATCACCCGTCTACCTAATGGATCGGAACAGGGAAGTAAGTCCTCAGTGTTTGTACAAATTCTCAGACTTATCACTAAAGTAGCTGTTAACTTTGTTGCTTCCAAGATTTGTATTTGGGTATTGGAGTAAAGCCATTTTAAAGTCATTAAAGTAAGGGTAAAGTCACTTCATCAACATGGCTTTTAATGTAATGGTAAATTCTAGTTTAAATACTTTAAATCCTTAATTTTATAAGGCTTTGAATTTTAAATTGTTCAGCATTTTTTATCACTTTGGCCACTCTTGATTTGCTGCATACAGACTACTCGGAGATAGGGATCTTTCTCTTTTTGGGAGGACAATGTCTGCTGGTTTCTAAAGCAGATATTGTTGGGGGGAGAGCTTGGGGCAGGAATGGACTGTGGGTCCACATTCTCTATCCACAGCAATGCTTGTCAAAAGTGACTGAACTGTCTGGTTGTTCCAGTCAGGAAATGATTTTGTCCTTCCCATGTAGCCTGCTACGATTGGAAGCACGCAGCCCATGCTGTCCCACTTGTGTACACACTTGAATTAAAATTGCCACAACTGGGATTGTTCCCATTTAACAACCGTGGTTTTTAATATAATGCAAGACTCTGGGCTTTTGTAAATACTGAGTTGTCTGTATGCTCAGAATTATTTTTTATTGCTTTTGTGTTTCTCTTACAAAACTGTCAGCAGATGTTTAGACTTGCTCCTTTTAGTCTTGATGTTATCCGTGTCTGTCTCGATTTACCCCCAAAAAAATATGCAAGCATCACTCTATAGCAGTGCTTATTTTTTGCTAATGATATCAGTATAATAGGTGGCATGAATGTTTTCCTGTATAGCCAAAATCTGTATGATTAGTTGATTATTGATAGGCAAAAGTAGGCACTTCAGTAGACTTCTGGCAGGGGACTAGGAAAACACTGAGCCCTGGCAGCTGCTGCGGGCTAGTCAATGCTTTGCCTGGCGTTTGGGTAGCCTGGATATGGTATTTAGAGGCTATCCCTGAATCCTGTTTAGGAATTAAAGCATGAATTTTTACCCTTAGACCACCTATACAGTATATTGAGAACTCTTCTTCACTTTTTTCTTATTCTACCTTAAACATCTGTAGATGCTTTGTTTCAAGTCTGAGGCTGCAAATATCCAAACCCTTTTTCACTAATGATCTGTATAACCCATATATTAAAACAAAAAAAATGTATCCCCTGTTAGGCTAAAAATCTCCTTCCTTACCTGGTAAAGCAAAACACAGCTGGGAATAGCATACTATTATTTGATATTCCTTTGCTTTTCGAACTGCGAAGAAAACTTATAAAAGTTCCTGGAATACTTTTTTCCTTAGACTTAAGATTTTTGTAATGCGTGTAAGTTGAGCTCAGAAAAGCAGACAGCCTGTGGCAGGAACTGTGTAATTTTTGCTTTGAACTTTTAGTAGTTTATTTGAAATAAGGGTAATCATGCAAAATATTGCGCACTCAGAGGTATCTTTTAAATTGATCTTTCTGTGGAGGTGGCGGTCAGTATAGATAATGCTCTGAGAAGATCGGGCAGAAGCCATGGGTAGAACTCCTGTGGTATTTACCTCTGCTGTAAGACATGCGGTTAATTAGGAATGGGGAGTGAGCCCTGCTGTTTGTCTCATGGTTGGGAATTAATTAGTCTTGATCTTTTAGCTGTTTATCTATACTGCACTTCACCTATCAAGTGCTATGTATTGTTGCTGCACTGAAGATGCTGTAATGACTCAATTTATTGAATCGATCAGGTGTAACTACTCAGAATTGGTTTTGTATATTGAAACTGCGATCAGACCACACTGCAAGGTCTGGGAAAATGCTGAATAGCAAAGTATTTCTGGTACTTTTAAGTCACATTCCCATGGTGATGGGTGTGGCATAATAACCTAGATTAGAGCCTACTAAAATGAATGAGTAATAAAATTTGTAATGAGGTGGGTATAGTGTGAACAGGCATCACTCAAATTTTCCCACAGATTCCAGTTGGCATAGTACGTTTGTTTCCAGCATTTGGAACAGAAAAAGTCTTTAAAAGTGCTTATGCACATCTAAAAATACCCAATCTGTGCAAAATATTCCAAGTATCAGTCCGGTGGTTAGTTTTCTCTTAAAAAGATTGGAATTTCTGACTTGTATTTTTATAACCTAGTTCACAGTGCTTAAAATGTCATGAAAAGAGAAATAGCTGAGGTTCTGGAAGATATCTGAAAGATGTGTTAGCTGCTAAGAAGGTTTATTTTTACTGCAAACTCTGTAAGGCAGGATAGCTGGGGAAAAAAAGAGAAGGAAAAAGCTCAAATATATTGAAAGTGTTTCAGATGCATTGGTAGTTGCCATGGAACTCCGTAGTACCTCTACGGCTCTGTTGCCTCTGGTAAGTAAACGCCACTAAGATTGATGCTGTTCCTAAGAATACGTTGTAGAGTCATACTTAGGTTTTGCGGGGTGGGAGGGGATGAGTCAGAGGTGTTGGTCTCGATCCTTGGAGAAGCTTACAAACAGGATGGATTTAATAACACAGTAATTAATGGGTGACAATTGGACACTTCCTAAACTTCAGTTAACTACAAGCAACAAAGACTTGACATAAAATTTTTTGCAACATTTATTTAGCTGCCATTCAATGACTGAATAAAGATGTATTTACCCTTTCTTTAGAAGTCAGCACTCTCAATAGGAATAAAAAACCTTCTGCTCTGCTTCTCTCTTAGGTGAGAGTGCAGCTTTTGTTGGTATTTGCAAATCATTCTACCACTTACTTTAGTCCATCTTTTATAATAGACTGTAGTTTCTCAGCTGTCTGTGAATTGAAACGCTCATAATGAAGATGAACATTATTGTTAAATTACGTACCTTGTTTAAACAAGCACACAGAAAGGATTCTTTAAGTACTATCTTTAAATACTGTTTTCTGCTGTTTTCCTCATGTTGTTTAGAACAATGTAAAATTGGGTGAAAGTCTGTCTTGTGTGGCACGCTGGCAAAGAATGTGGACTTGCAGAGCCAATTTGTACTGCTGCTGCGTACTACAGCTGACTGAGGCAAACAGTAAGTACATTAAGCCCGGAAAGACTTCTTGCAGCTTTTCAATCCACTAAGCTGTCAAAGTAACTACCATGTCTGCAACATGTTTTTGAACTGTTGCATACATGATAATTAAGGCTAAAAAGGGCAGGTTTTCATCTAGTGTGACCTATCAGTCAAAGACTGCCAGTTTGAGAGACATAAATATAAAGTCAAAAAACAAGACTGAGCATGAGGCTTCAGGACACTGAATCTCTTTAGGATCAATATAGCTGTAAATAGATGAAAAAAATGTGCCACTCAAGTTAAAAGGGGCAGGGAATCCTGTTGCACTTTTGCAAAACCAGAAACAACTACAGAAAGCAATAGTGTGCAAGTTTCTGTGCTGGGGTTTTTGAAGTAGCACCTCTGTGATTGTGGAAAAAAAAAAAAGCAATGAGTTGATTTTTCTGAAGCAGGTGTGACCATCAGTTCTGTACAGGAATTGCCAAATGTACATATTGAAGAGATCATTCAGGGGGAAAAAAAAATCTTATACTCAAAATCTTCATACTTGCATGGATATGTCTCACCAAATATAAAAATGGATCTCTTAAGTCAGAATGTCCTTAAATGCAGTTCTGAACAACATTCTAGCTATTCTCAAAGCTTTGATAATTTTGGACTTTTCACAAATCTGAAAAAGGGCAGAAACCATTTCAACTGGTGTTCCCACAGTGTTGAAGAGAATGAGTTTAATTCTAAAGTAGGTCTTGTGGCCAGGATGCCAGCAGTTACGGCAGCATCCTGATTTTCCCTGGAGCATCCAGCAATTCCTGTTTGCGTAGAGTTACGAAAATGTCTGTTGTATGTTGACTGATGTGATCATGCAGTTCGGAAGAGAGAGCCACTAGTACTGGAGTCAAAGAGATTCTGGCACTCAGTCCTTTATAGTAGCGTGATTCATAGCAGCATCATCTTTTTTTATAAAGATTGCTATGGACTGGATGTGACCATAGTAGATACTGTCATCACAGTCTGCATGTATCTCCATCTAAGTGTAAAAGTGAAGTCAACCATTTCTAATTGGGATGAACTTCAGTTAGCATTGCTGTAAAGCTGCTCTTTCATGGTTTGAAGGTCGATGCTGGGGGAATGATGGATAACTCACTCCCTTGTTTCCTACAACATTACTTTGATCTTGAAGCTAGGTAATTACCTGAAAAACCAAGGGCACGTGGACTTTATATGTAGAAGCTTTTGATCTCTGCGACATCATTCTCAATTCTTGCACTTACAGCTTTAGCCTTGCAAGGGAGTAAAAACTACTTACACATTTGAACCGTATTTCATCTGTTGTTTCACCACTGCTATTTACTGCTTGCACTTTGTTACAAGTTCTACAAGAACTTGCAAAGCTGCAACTCTCAGGGTCTCTCTTCAGCAGTAACCTGACTTGCTCTGGATACATCAGTCTGATACTGCTTACGAAAACTTTTAATGTTATGCATTGAACTGCGTGCTCTTGATACCTACCTACATGTGGTAACAAATTAATTGTGAGACAAAAAAATCAAATTAATGAAGGAAAATGGCGGAAAACTGTACACTTACAGGAAAATATATCCTGTATTAACATCAGGTCAGTACAGAAAGCTCAAATCTGTGATACCAGAAACAAGCACAAAGGTTTACAACTGTAGCTCTCAGGCCAACAGATGTTTTGGGCAAGTGTTCTGTACAGTTGGTCTGACTCTGGTTTTTACCCCAATTGCAATTTTTGTGTTAAGGATTATTTCCATAGCAAGGGGCTGCAGGGTCAATTTTTTGTTTTAAGCAGTCGTTTGCTGGGTCTGCACTTCTAAAATACGGTCTAATATTTAAATCTGAAGTCTTTGTTCAGTAAAACTTTCATGAAATTTTGCAAGGAGAAAGAAGGGTGGCTGTACATGGGTTCGAGTATCTGTTTCAACATCTAATGGCCACGGTAAGAGATTCTGTTTAACATTTGGGAAGTAAAATTTTAACAAACATTGCTAAATGCTGATCTAGTTGAAACCTATTATTTTAGGGGACTGCGTCACAGCGTTTTCTGCTTTACCATGCTGGATTAGTGCCAAAGAATGAAGCCAAAATGAAACACAAATTGCAATCAGTCTCCAGCTATGGAACTGCTTCCTCATCACCCTTTTGTTTGAATAGCATCATGCAGAAACTAAATGATCTATGAGACTGCAGACTGAGGTTTGCTTTGTGATGAATTCAGCAGTTACGGACCAGCTCTGGCCGGGTTCTGTTGCCTATTTATAAGAGGTAAAGAAGTGAAGCAGATCTGTTTGATTCAGCCTTGAAAACTGGTATTAAAATCGTTGGCGTTGGAGCTACCGCTACAGCTGTTTAAACTTTAGCGGTGGGGCAATGCCAGGTTCCAATGTGTTGCTTCATGGACACAATGAAAATCAAAATACTCAGTACTTCAGAGAAGGAATGATAAATTCCTGGGCATCAGGACAAAAGGAAAATGGAGAAAAGAAGCAGACAGTAAAGTTACTCATCCATTGAGAGCTATGTGCTTCATACCGCCCTGTCTCTTCTCCCCAGCCTCTCCCCACCCCCATCACGCCTGCCTGCTGCCGCAGCGCGTTCCCCGCGGGGTCAGCGCTGCCGGGGCTGGGCTTTTCTGCAGGGGCGAGGACGGACCCTCCTCACCCAGCCAGATCCCCTCCCCACCGCCATCCCCCCGCAGGCTGCCGGGGCGGGCGGTTCCCCCGGGACCTGCCGCCCGCCCCCCTGGGAAGGAAGGCGGAGAGCCGCTCCTTGCACCTCCGCCCGGCGGCGGCGGGCACCCCCCGCGGGCTGCCCCGGGGCGAACAAAGCAGGGGGAGACAAAGGGAAAAAGAGGCGAGGAGGGGGCGAAGAGTGGAACGT
>VWZZ01005333.1:2383160-2453861 GCA_013399095.1 Psophia crepitans | reverse complement strand
CGGGACCCGGTGTGGGGCCCGGACCGGGGCGGTGGGCAGCGCCGGAGGGGCGATGCTGGGCTGGGTGGGGCGAGGCCCGGGGAGCCGCGGCGGGCGGCTCCCCGCCCCGGGGAGCTGTTAGCCTCCGCCACACGTGCCTGCGCTTCCCTGCCGGCCTGCCAGGGCCACCGTGACAGCAGCCGGTTTGGCCGGTTCCTGAGCCGTGTGCTCGGGCTTGCCGGGCTCATTCCGTTCTTGTACGGCTTCCTCTCCCTCTCCCGCCGCCGCCGTGCCCGCGGTTGGACGGGGCTGGCTGCCCGCCGCGCTCCCGAGGCAGGGGCGCTCTGTGCTCGGAGGCGGCGGGGAGCAGCGGCCCAGGTGGGCCGGGCCCCCCCGCCACGCTCTCATCGCCCACCACAGAGCCCTTGGGTGCCTTCGTGGGTCGTGAGGAGCAGGTAGGGACAGGAGGGTCTCGGGTGGGCTCTGCTGAGGCTTGGCCTTGGAAGGTGTAGCGCTGCGCTGGTACTGGTGGCTTGAGCGGATGGTTCTGGGGGGGAAGGGGCCTGATATTCTGTGGTAAATCCTCACCTGCGGTTCTCAGCATCCCACACTTACGTGCTGGTATTATTAATCACCTGGCTTATAATCTACCTTGTCTTTTTTTTTTTTGTTTTATGTCTGCTGCCCATGCCTGTGTTTTCAAAGCTGCTGGTTTGCAGGTGAGCTGCTCTGGTTTCACCCCGCGGATCCGGGTGGCTCAGCCGGAGTTCACTGCCACGTTCATAGCCGAGGGCAGAGGCTGTGCGCTGAGCCCCTCCTGCTTCCCGCTATATCACTAGGGCTGCTACCTAAGGCGATGCAGTGTTCTCTTTTCTGTGCCTCAGCTGACATGGGGCGCAAGGTAATAGTTTGCTACTCACATGTTAATGTGGCACCTGCTGCATTAAAGTCAGGAGTCAGTTTTCCCTTTCATTATAACATCTTTGTGTTTTAAACAATAAAAAAAACACCCCCCAAAAGCCAACACCACAAAAAAAATCTCTTCCAAAAACATGGTATGGGGAAGAAAATTTAGTCTGTGGCTGTATATATCTATGATTAAAACTGACCATGAAATGAAGACTCACTCCTCCCCACCCCTTCGCTCACTCACCCACTGTGCTGATTGGGTAGGGTTTTGTGGAAGTTCACAGGTTGCTTTGAGATCTTTGAGCAGAAAGATTTTAAAACATGTGATATCTGTATTAATATGTTGGAAGAAAAAAGAGGTACAAAGGAGGAGATGCCTTTATGCCTGCTGCTTTGCAAGGATTTTTATTTAAAGAACAGAAATATGCATATAATTCTGGAACTAGCAGTGTTAGTGGGGTTTTTTTTAAGTAGGTGTCTGTGTGTACCTGCTACAACATGTAACAAGATAGCAAATTAAATACTGGGGAGGAAAGTAAACTTCCATCTCCACAGTGACATATCTTAGCCTAGGCAATGTGTAACTGCTCAGGTACAAAATCCCTTCATTTACACAATGAATGTGGAATGACTGAAGAATATGCAGAGGATGATTTCAGATTATGAGTTTTGAGGGTTCTCTTGCTGTCCAGTCTACAGCTTTGTGTGTATTGATGTGTCAGCTGAAGCAGAAAAGCTTGGAAATGTGACCTCAAATGTCCCTATCTTTAGGAATCAAGAGGGAGATTTTATTTGGGTAAAAAAAAATAGATTAGTTTTACATAGTTTGTATGGTTTCTTTTAAAGAGAAGATCTCGACATTCTAGTGAGGGGCAGAAAACCAGCTGTCTTGTATCCTGCTGATGGAGGTGTACTGTAGGAAATAAACACCCTCTTTCTTCCTGTGATTACACTGTAGGAAGGAGCAGTGCTTGTATATGCTGATGGCGATACCTTTGTAGAGCTGTAGCTTTTCTGCCTGTGCTATAGGCTGTAACTGTTTATTATCTTCTGAATGTGAGTATCCAGGACAGCCTTTATTTACTTACCTTGGACATATTGGATAATTCCTTTATAGCGTTCCTCCCTTTATCCTTTTAGCCCTGTTAAACTTTTTCTTGGGCGTAACTAAGAACATTTCAAAGTAGATCTTCCTTCAAAAGAAAAAGCGCAATCTGTCTTGACAATATGATTTTTCAAAACTGCTTTTCTTTCTCGCTCTAAAACATTCAGGTCAAATGTTAACTCTGTATGTTGAATGCAAGTTTTCTAATGTTTGAACACGATGACCATGAATGAATGCAGCTCTTGTTTAATCTTTTGGCATCCCTTAGGGACTACTGGCTCTTCTGGCACGTATAAAAAGTAACGCACTGGAATCCTTATTGGACTGGCATGTTTGGAAATGCCTCAGATGGATGGTGTTTTGTTATTTAATGAAAGGCAATTATATACTGCATTAGCTGTAATCTCAGCTGCCCTCAGCTAGATGCCAATTTCTGCTGGAGCAACCATTTCGTTCGTCTTGACCAGCAGAACTGAAGCCAGCTCTGTCAGCAGCTTGGTCCCTGATGATTTCAGACATCTTCTGATGTGTCTCTGCTTGTCCAGGTTGTCTGTCCTCTACACGCATTTATTTTTGCAGAGTGATGTGCTCGCATGACTTACAGTGACCCTTAGAAATACCCACAAATCTGATATCTAGCTCCTGGCCTCCAAAAGGCTGGAAAGGGTTTAGAAGATGTATCTAGGATCAGATTGTACAGGTTTCTACCTTGGCACCTGCCTAACTGTTTTCTGCCTGGAATGTCTCATCAATTATTTGTCCGAACTCAGACAGAAGACCCTTGGGTGAACAGTACCATACATTCTTGTGATTTGTAAGATGTCTTCACTCTGCTGTTTCAAGGAGAAACACCATTAAAAACTGCTCAGTTTTCCTGATCTTTATAGCCTTACTGTCTATTTTTGGCTTATTTTGAGGGGAATTTGCAAGGCAAAGAGAGAAACTCAGTATTTGATGGAGTTAACTTATCTGACACTCTCATTCTGCTTCTCTGCTTGGCAGCCGCATCCACTCAATCACAGCGATGTTTGTCTAAGTTCTGTATTTGTACTTTATTATATGCCAGCCGTATAGCAGTCATGGTGCTAATTTAAAAGGCTAAGAACATGGAGAGCTAAAAAGGGATTGCTGACTTGATGTTTTTGAAGAGTGTGAAACAGTTACAGTTTCACCCAAGTCTATCAAAATCAAATTCTTACTATAAAAAGCAGCATCTTTGTTTCAGCTGCTTCAGTTGTAATTGTGTTAGGGAGAAGCCTTGCGCCTCTGTTTTGAGGCTGACAGGAGGTGATATTTTTCTTCTCAACCTTCTAATTTAAACTTTAGATCCCAAATAACTTAAATTTGATGCTGTACTATTCCAATATCATAATTGTTGTTGTGAACTGAATCCCCTTGCTGAGATGGTTGAAGTGCATTCTCATCAGAATAAGTCAGTGCAGACACTCAAACGAATTACTCTTTTTGTTATCAAAATGGAGGGCTTTTGGGAAAGGCAAGAATTTCCTTGGGAAAATGTAGGGAAAATAGTAAGTATTGGTAGTTGGCTTACCAGAAGAGGTGGCAATTGTTTGCTCACTTGGGTGAAAACTTTCTCTACTTCTCAATCCTTGACTCATTCTGTAGAGAATGATGTGTGCTTAGGAGGATCATGTGCTTTCTGATCTTTTAATAGACTGTAGCAGTGACATTTTTATAATGTGTGTGTACAGCGGCAACTTGAAGTGTTAGAGTTTGCATCATATTTTCTGTGATTTTTTTTTTAAAGCTTTTTAAGTTATCAGCTCTTTCTCCTTAATTAAAGATGGGAATCTTTTTTAAAAAATGAACAGACTGTGTTTAGAAATAGCAACGTAGATTGAGGGGAAAAAATACTCAGAATATTGCTAGCCCAAAATAATTTTTTTACTTTTACAGATATCCTCTTACTTGTGCTTCATATTCAGCAGTTGAATTCTTTGTGTTTCAGAGGTATTTTTTTGTAGTGAGAACTTCAAGGTGTTTCAGAATCTGAGTGACCATAGCAAGTTACAGAGTGGTACAATGAGGTGACTTAAAATGTCCTTGATGCAGAATTAAAATCCATAAGCAGAGCAGAAGCTTTAATGAATTATCTCTGTCATAGCATTGCTGTGGTATCGGACTGATGGTTTGAGGTTCTAAGCCTCTTATTATCTTTGATCTGATTCATCTTGTTCTTAGTACACTTTCTTGGTTATAGGAATTTACCCTGCCTTTTCCCTTTCCCAAGCATATGCAGAGAGAATCCTGTTTAACCTGTTTGCAGTGAATATCCTGCACTTTCCAAGGTAGGAAAACAGCCACGTGTCTTATTTACCCACTTAGCAATGTCACTAAACCTCTTGAATTTTCAATGGATTTGCATCTCATAATGATTGCCTTCCTAACTATATTATATTCAAATTTTGTTATCTCCAAACATACTGATAACCTGCTGCCACCAAGTGTATTGATGGCAGTACTTTGCTTTTTCTATTTGGCTTCAGAAATTTAGTTGGTCTGATTTAAAGTCATTGGGAGAAATTCAAGACAATTTGAACACAAGTCTCCCTCCTACTGGTTGGCCTACTTCCGTGAAACTTGTAAGAATATAGTATTTGATTTTAGAAATCTCCTGCCTCTTATTTAGTTGAAATTACCCAGCAGGTTCAAAATCAAAGAAGTACAGATTTCTGTGCAGGCCTGGCTGCCATAAAAGCCCTGATGTTGCAAAGTAATCTAAAAAGTCTTTGGCCCTGAATATACTATGGATCTGTGAACTCACATGGAAAACAGTTTGTCATCGCCGTGATACAGAAATACAGCGTGTACTATCTATCTCAGTTCACAAACAAATCTAAAGTTGCTGGCTGAGCTCCAGGTCAGCCCTTTCCTTAATGAGGGCCAGCCCTGTGGGACCTTTGGATTGATTCCCAAACAACAAATTTTTTTTCTTCCCCGGTCCTTCTAGGAGTGCAAGAAAGTAGGAAGTAGGAGGATCTTTGAGTTCTTAAGGAAACAGAGATTCACTCTTTGAAGTTACAGAAAACCAGTAGCTATTTCTGGGGATGTCCTTACGCTGTGGTGTGATGGTGCTTGGTAGTGGGTTGAGTGATGACAAGGTATAATGTTTGCGTTACAGACTTGGGACTGTTTTGAATATCCTCTGGGTGTCTTTGTTTCAGTGAACATACTAGTCGCTTCAGACTACTGTTTATGCAAACAAATGCCCTCTAAAACAGAGTTGAAAGATTTTTTCAGGATCTCTGCTAGTGATTGTACAGATATGATTCGAGTAATTTGTCAGCCACTCTTTGTTTCGAGTTCTGTTTGTCAAGTCAATGACACTGTCAGAAGAGCTGTGTCATACCAGTGGGCATGCTTCCCAGCTTGTTACAAGCTTTTGGGTTTGTATTTTGATGATAGCAAAAGTAAACTGTATTTTGAATTAGATTAAAGATTTAGTATGTCTTGAATGTAATGGTAATTTCCTGGAGTAATCCCAGTAGCATTTTTGAGGGCACTTCAGAAGAGCAAGACATTGCTTTCATTGCATTAGTTAGTAGTTTTGCCTAGTTAAAATAAGCAGAGATGCACTTCTTCAAGAATCTGTCCTTTATAAAATTCATATTTACGTTCAGAACACAGTATGAGAAATTGAGGCTTTGTGGTTCATGCAGGATGGGTGTTTGCAAAGCGTATATGTCTCTAGAATTCATCTGATTGTTATGTTGGATTGGGCTGGAATGAGCTGAAGTAGAATGTCATAAGAAGAATGATCCTGTATAAACTATAAGACATTCTTGCTTATTTTCTTATTAATTTTTTATTCCCTATACCAGTATCTGCAAACAACAGATCTGAAAGAAAGGTCTTGATTTCTTTTTTTTTTAACCTGATCAGCTGAGTTTTAAAGGCAGAATATTTTTTTTACCTGTAAAAGTGAGGTATAAAACACTGGTTTGATAGGCACATACCAGCCCTTTTATTTTGATGTTAGCAGTAAGCAGAGCATCTAGTAAGCCAAATAAATATGATCTGATGGCACTTAGCATGACAAACACTTAATTAAATGATGCATATTATTGTGGTGTCTTTCCTTATGGTAGTGATGTACCTGAAGAATATACTCAGATCATCATATTACTTGATAAATTGACATGAAAATCCATGGTTTCAGGGAGACAAAATACAACTGAACTCATGTTTTTAAATGCTCCTTTTCTTCTGATTGCTGTGTGTTGAATGAGTAATCAAATGCAGACTCTGAAACGCCAACCCTTGTTCTATTGAAATCTTAAACTCTTAATTCTGTGTATTTTCTTTGATATATAAATTCTTTCTTAAATTCCATTCATTTCAATTTAAATGATACTTGAAGATGCTTCTGTAATCCCACTGTAATCACTGAACAGTACAGTTCAATTCTTGAGCAACATTCAGATAATCAATTTGGTGTAACAGTGACTTCTACAGAGGCTGTTACATCAGTACTGTAATAATGTGCTGGTGGTGACTTTGCTTTGTTATCAAATGCCTGTGGTGCTTTCTGGCTTGTTTCAGTCTGAACTTGCTACTCATTCAGTAAATGCTTTGGAGCTGACAAAATGTGCTGGATCTGCACTAAGTCACAAGCATTAGGTTCAGAGAGAAGTTCATTTACCATTTCAGTAATTGGCTTCAGTGGCTAAATGCAAAGAGACCTCGACGTGACTTCATAGCTCCAAAATGGTTGGATTTAAGTAGTAAATGGTTAGGAATACAAAGTGCTACGTGTTACAAGGGAAGTTGTGAAAAGCTAATACATGAAGGCTTCCAAATCCATCTTTTTGGTTCAACTACTTGTAATTGTTACAGAACTGACTTTGAAGCTTAGTGTGACATTTACAATGGATATTGTGCCCTCTGGACTTACTTAATTGTAAATGTAATCCAGCGCTTGCAAAATAGTGATTCAGTCTTTTTGGTTGTCTGATGTGAAGTATCTCCAATAGACCCAGAACGTGGCAGAGGAAGGACTGTTGTTGCAGGATGCGGCTCATCTCTCCCACTCTGGGTGTGCTGACAATGCAATTTTCCAAAAGAGGAGAAATCTGGCTGCGTACCATGTGGTAGTGGGGGACGATACCTGTGTTCCTCCTTGGAAACAAACCAGGATGGTGGCAATACGTAACGCTGTTTAGGGAGGGAGGTGTGAGGCTATCTGCTTTCTGCAATTTATCCCTCTGCTATGCTTACTTCATCCAGAATTGTTTTGGTAAGGGTGTTGGTGGGCATGTCCCATGCTGGTTGGTTTGTGGACGTGCTGTGGATAAATTAATCTCATTCCTATCTGAACCAACTAGAGGTTGGTCTCTGAGATCTGGCATATTCTTGCCCAGAGAGGAATATTCTTACAGAGGTAGCAAGAAGCAAATAGCAGGGCAATGCAAAGGCATTTACTTTGTTCAAAGCAGAAATGAGGTTGTATTTTTTAAATTGTGCATGAATTTCAAAAGCCTATGCATTCAACTAAAGGCATTCTTTTAAGTGCTTTTGGAAATACGTATACTCATTTTTTTACAGAAATGTAATACCAGCCCAGGAGACCACAAATACAGCTTTTTAGAGCTGTAGTAAGGATTGGATGTGAATCCTACAGAATACGCTTATGCGCTTTAAAGTTTTAAGATTGCAATAATTTTAGGAGTCGTAAACATTTGTAACTGAACGATCTGAGGTCTTGGAGTAACTCATAGACTAGAAGAGAGAACTTCCCAGGTTCAGAATTCCAAGTTACTTTCTATAAACTATTGTCAGGGTATTTGAGGAGTGATTCATGAGCTTTTGAAAGCTTGGCAATAGCGGTCTGAACATCAAGAGTACGAAACATTTCAGAAATGTTGTTCAGGCTGTTATTTCAAACATAGCGCATCACGTGTTGAGTTTGTTTTTCTCTCAGGAAACTGAAGTTATTGATTGTGGTGGTCTTGGAAATATATTTTCCATATCACTTTTCTACAGAACAGATTTGCTGATTTATTTTGTACGTGTTCATGGTATGGTCAGAACTTAT
This sequence comes from Psophia crepitans, assembly GCA_013399095.1. Taxonomy (NCBI): domain Eukaryota; kingdom Metazoa; phylum Chordata; class Aves; order Gruiformes; family Psophiidae; genus Psophia; species Psophia crepitans. The sequence continues at coordinate 2,445,813 of VWZZ01005333.1, read as the reverse complement.
GTTCTAGATACCTACTAGTTGACTGCCGCAGGGATTGTGTATGGTCTTCTCTGGTTACAGATCCCTGTGAGATTTTCAGCAGAGGTATCTATTCTACACAGTCCTTATATAATATTTACTCTTTATCTGCTAATCTTAATGTTTGTGTTTTGCAAAGCACTGGTATGCTTAGCAGAATTAACAAATCAGGTTTGTTCTGGGCATTCCCTTAGGTTCCCGATACATATTTTGAGAAACTTAATGTTATTGCCTATTGGTTACAAAGATTATTTTTCAGGAGAGCTGAGACAGATTCAAGGAAGGCAAGAGAACAAATCGAGACAAGTAGCTAGCTGCTCTCTCTTATGAGAACTGACATGAGGTAATTGACATCTGGAGCCTGTTAGGAAATGCTGAAGTGTTTAATGCTTAAATCGCTTGCTGCAAATTTATGTGCTTTCAGTGTTTTATGAATTCTCTTGGGAAATGCTACTGTGAAGGTCCTGTCTCTTTCAAAGACCAAAAGTTGCATTTTCAGTATTCCAGTAAGGCAACGATTTACCAAAACGTGGTGCCTGTATTTTAGCAGTTTTTTGTATTAAGCTACAATTTCAGTAACTCTGAAACCAGGGCATGAGGGATTGTGTTACTTCTGGCCTAGTTGAAGGCCTGTATGTTGAGGAAAGCAAATGACACAGCAAATATATAACCCATGACTGTGGAGAGCAAGATTAAAATATGAATGAGTACCCTGAGCCAAGAAATACAATATTGGAACATTCTGACTGTCTCCTGAGCAGAGGTTTGTTAAACATCTATTAATAAATAATTACTTGAAACTGGCAAAAGGTAATTTTGGGGAGTAATTTAGTGTTTGCTTTCTTTTAATATGCTTATTCTTGCACAATATAGATGGTTGCTACCTGTGTAGTGCTGGAATGTTCTTTGGGGTCGGGGGGAAAAGGTAGTGTATGGAAAAGAATAGCTGGATACTGTAAGACAGCTTCTAGGTTCCTGATTTTAGAAAGCAGTCCTTCTTAAGAAGGACTCATCTTGATGTTGTTGAATTTCCATAAATTTGGTGTTTGGCACTGACAGAGAAGACTGTGAACTAAAAAGAACTGACCTTGATACTTCTCGCATGTCTGCACTTGTATCAAATCCTCCTTTACTGTGTACAGTTTTTCCATTCCATGGATTTTGATGGGTTGAGGAAAGTAATGGAGGAATACATGGAGATCCTGGCGCTGGCGGGGAGGGAGCGGGGCCTACAGCGTGAAGAAGAATAGGTAGGTGGCATGTGTATGAGAGAGAGAAAGGCAGCTTTGCAAGTCCTTTGCACGTAAAAGTAAAGCACAGTTTTGGAAGATTTCTTAAGCAAAATATGAAGACATATGATGCACTCTGATGTAGCAGGGAGGGCAGGTATGTAGTGGGAGGGGAAAAAAAACCCATCAGTGTTGTGCTGTGTCCAAAGTGACATCTTATGTGATCCTCCAGTTGTTCTTCTGTATAACTGTGTGCCTCCCAGTCCCTTCACGGCTTGCTCGTATTTCATGCTTATCCTTCTGCTTCGATTTTAGAGAGCCAACTCTGCTTTTATGTTCATCAACATGAAAGCTCCCACTTAAAAATTGATAGTAACCTGGCATACGTCTTGCAAAAACAATGGAGAAATGTTTCTCTTCGGTAGGCATAACTCTACAATGGGTACGTGACATACTTCTGGCAGCACTAGAAAAAATGTTCAGAAGTCTTCACAGTGCTACTTCAGAGTTTTTGTGGAGCATACCTTAAATTGTAGACAAACACCATACAGCCAAGGTGGTAATTAATGCTTTTTAAAGTATAACATTTTTTTCAGACTCCTTAGAAAATGGCTTGAATTTGTCATAGCCGATCATGAGATAGCAGAAGAGATGTTTCGCTGTGTATTTAGGTGTATTAATCAGTGTGCCTGATTAATTTCCCTTTTTTCACAGTGAATTGATTTTTAGCACTAATGTGCTGCCTATTAATAATACACAAGGGGTAAACTTTCTACTGGTAGGTAAATGAAACAGCTGGCTCTTTGGTCTTCCGTGGCGTAGCATCTCTCCTTCAGTAGCGTTTCTCTTGCGTCCCTGCGTGCCCAGTACACCCACCTGGGCACCGCTCGTAATGGTCTGGGACCTTTGGAATTGGCCAGCCTTCTGCCTCTGCGTTAGTACCGACTGGTGCCAAAATGCTGAGCAGCCAGTGGGACTGAGACCTGCTTTGCAGTTCCTTTGGCATGTTCCGAGCAAACAGTTGAGCAACCAGGCTATTGCTACATGTCTGTGGTTCCTTTTTTTTTTTTTTAATGAGTTTGTTTAGATGCGTGCGGGGTTGGCTTTTTTGCGTTTTGTTTTTTAAGTGGGCAGAGCTGCCTTATATACAAAGTTTAGCAAATAGCCAAGCTGTGCTCATGCAGAACAGTTTGTTTCTGAAGATGAGGGCAGNGGGGGGGGGGGGGGGGGAAGATTTTTCATTATAGATGAAAAAGCCTTTCTAAAGCTTTTATAATCAGAAGGAAGATGTCTTCTGTGGCAACACCCTCATGACATAGTTCCCTGAAAAGCTTATATCTGGCTTCCAAGTCAGAGCAGCGCCCTATCCTAGCAACGTAGGGACGAGTCCCTCCTCCTCTTTGCAGAGGAGCGTAGCTGAGGCACTGTGTTGGGGACTGCGAGCCAGCATATCTTGTGATCTAAAAGATCACATGCAGCTGAGGTGGATGTTTGCTTTTTAGTTGCCATCATCTAACTCTCTTGATTAAGTTGTAGTTTTTCAGTTCCAATCTCTCTTAAAAACTTTGTTCTTTTTACCGTGGAATTCCTGGTTCTCTCGATTGCACTTGCAGTTAGTTCTCTGCTCTCAAGTTGGTTTTGCTGGGATATTGCAACACTTGAAAAACGTGACTGAAAACAGTAGGGTGCGCAGAGTGGTTTTATCTACATGTAACATTAGTAGTGTTGTTAAGGGCTTTGTTTTTCTTTCTTAAAATAGCCTTTTAGTTTAAAGCTCAAGATGAATACAGCAGGATTCAGTGAAGTGAAATATTTTGATGTTTTAGGTTCAGATTTGGTGTCTTTTAATAGGAAATGGGCTTCAAAAGATGAGGAGTTGGAAATGCTGTCCTGGGAAATGCTTCAGGTTGTTCTTGTAAAGCATCTTTTATCCTGCATTTCGTACACAGACTATCTGTATATATAGAAATGTCTTCTGCAGGAGTTAAAGTACTGATTTTTTTTGTTTGATATCTAATATTTTTATATACAGGTTTATTCCAGAGTTGGAAAAACTTGAATACTATATTTTATCCATGTTTGGAAAAAGATAGTTGGTACAGACAAAGAGGATTAACACTGGTATTGCAAAAAGATGAGTATGTTAAAACCAAGTGGACTTAAGGCTCCTTCAAAGACCATCAAGCATGGGAGTACATTGCTGAAAACACCTGCATCTGTTGCAGCTGGTAAGGAATATTTCAGTACCTTAACTTTCCCCTTATTTATCTTTTCACAAAAAAGTAACTTGAAAGCTAGGGGTATACACTATTTTTACGATTTACACCAAGGTATTTTTGCTGGTATTTCTGATCTAACAAAAAAAATGTGTGCCACATGCAAAAAATCCCAAGTTGGTAGTTGGATACAATCAAGCAGCTTTGCTTGAAGAAACCTTGTCATGATAAAAATGATTGGGTAGTTTTTAAGGTAAGACTTGTAATCTTTACAAGATATTTACCAAAACCTACATGAAATTCATTCAGTGTCTCTGTCCTTAGATTTTGAATTATAGTGTTCCAGAGATTACAGTGTATTCCTAAGTATCAGGAACATTTGGAATTGTGCTCTTCCTTTTAGAAATCATGCTTTTTCAAATGCTTGTTACATTGAAACTAAATAATGATGCTCTCTGGAATATTAGCATATTTGATTCCCGTTGCTTTCTCATTGTGCGTGATTCCAGCTCCAGCAGAAAAAGCAGCTTCCGGTGAAAAGGCCTCAAGCACAACCACTGCAGATGCACACGAAGAGTTTGTGGATGATTTCAGAGTTGGGGAGCGTGTTTGGGTCAATGGAAACAAACCTGGCTTTATTCAGTTCCTTGGTGAAACGCAGTTTGCTCCAGGACAGTGGGCAGGGATTGTTCTAGATGAACCAATTGGGAAGAATGATGGCTCTGTGGCTGGAGTTCGCTATTTCCAGTGTGAACCCTTGAGGGGAATATTTACAAGACCATCAAAGTTGACAAGAAAAGTGCTGACAGAAGATGAAGCCAATGGTACACAGACAGCTCATGCTTCTAGAGCTACGTCACCGACTTCCACATCGGCTGCTAGTATGGTGTCTTCATCTGCTGCTGCGCTTCCCCCGTCAGGTATTCCACAAAAAACTTCACCACTCGCTGCTAAGGAACATTCAACTCCTTCTCAGATTAGCAATCTTTCAAAAACTGCGAGTGAATCTATATCAAATCTCTCTGAAGCCGGATCACTAAAGAAAGGAGAAAGGGAGCTCAAAATTGGCGATCGAGTTCTGGTAAGATTCCCCTGCGGCCTGTGTCTGCTTTTGATTGATAAATTGTAACTTCTGCTAATACTAAAACTTCTCTGCTGTTTCCTTGGTCAAAGTAATGTGAATTTGTGCTCTAGCTTTTGAATCATCGTGTGTCTTCTGTAGTTTGGCAGGCTTTAATCTATTATGTTTTGCCAGTGTTTAAAAAAACCCAAAACAATCAGTCTTTCACAACATACTTGTAGCTTATCTTTCCATAACTTTCAGAACTACAGTTATGCTAAATAAAAACTGAGCTTGTGAGTTTTCCATGCAGCTCTTTTGCCCTGTTGAGGGCCATGTCTTTAGAAAGCTAATGGTTCGATAATTGATTGTTCCCCTGAGTAGTGATGGGCAGCAACAGAAGTAGTCACATAATGCCCCCGATCACCCAGGAGTTACGCGTTCTGTTGGTGATGTGCCATGTTATTTGGCTGCCCTTCCTAAATTCAAAACCATAAATGCTTCTGCTGATGTATCATTTCGCTCTTTTAAAAGGGAGTTAAGTTTTGTTAGTTTAAACATTTATTTTTTTTTAAAATAGTTATGTTGTATACTTTTTATATCTGGATCAATGTGATAGAGCATGGATCATCTTTGATAACTGATTTGATGTATACCTACTGAGAAAAGTGGGAAGAACTTTCCTTGAGACACTAGCCTTTGCTTCAAAAGGCATTAGAAAGCTGGTCACACATTGTTCGTGTTGTATTCTCTATTTAAAGGCTGTGTGTGTAGCCTTCAGGTATAACCAGAATGATACTTGTACATCCACCAGATCTACGATCACCATAGGACATCTGATTTTAGGTTTTAATTACTTGCGTGTGTCATCAAGCTGAAGAATTGTCTTGCTGATATTTTGATACAATCTCTTTTTATTTGCAATATATTTTTAAAATTTTTCCCTTAGGTAAAAACAAGGACAGGAATGAATACCCCAGCACAGAAAGCATTTCTGGGCTTACCATAAGAATCTTGGGCAGAAAAATCTCATTAATTTTATTGATTGTCCTGCCCTGCCCCACTGATGATGATACTGTAGTGGAGGTAGAATGATACTTTAGGGTTTTTATTATTATGTTTTTTTAAGGAAGAATTTGACTCCTCATTCTGTGTAAAGAGAGCTTAAAATAGGGCCAAGTTGAAGCAGGAAGGAGACTAAGGTGAAGTGAGGGCAGAGTTTGGCTGACAGCTGGAGCTGGGCTGAGATGTGTTTTCCTGGAGTGGCAATGGAAACAAAGATTTACCATTTATCCCTAGCTATTTCTGTCAGACTAGAGCCCTCTCATCTTCCAATCAGCATTGCTTTTTTAACCGCTTGTTTGCCTTTTTCTCGAGGATCTTTATGGGATCTCAGATGTCCTGTTTGGGTGGTGTGGGGGAGAATTCTCTGATGCCTGTGAAGGTGTCACTCTTAACTTTCCTGTGTCTTATTAGTGCAATTTAAAGCAGCACCCACAGTTTGATAGAAATAAGGTCCCAAATCCTGTGTGTTAAGCATAACAGATTAAACTTAGCATTTTCATCCTTCCTACTTCTGTCTGCCTTAAGACTTCCTGTTGAATCATCACATTGTAGTTTGAGGGTTTCGGGCAATTCCTAGTGCACCATGTCAGTGATGCATATCTGTAATTTATATGCCAGTGTAGGACTGTGTACGCGCAGGAGTGTGAATGTTAAATGGGCAGGGTTCTTGTCTGCTGGTTCTTAACCCTTTTGGGTCCCATGCTATTTTTTGTTTTTAATAGATCCCGGACTCTGCTGATGTCCTGTCTAATAATAATTCTGATGTAAATATCTTAAATCGCCAGGTTAGAGCAAATAATAGTAAACTTGGCCAAATAATCCATTTATCTGTTAATTATTTTTTTCTCTGCCACTGAACTCCAGTCCAGCACTATGGACTGTAGAACTGAGCTGTTACTGAGTAATTGCTGGAAACTGTCCTCAAGAGCCTACAGCTAGCACCATTACTGTGAAAGACCTGCCTGTCACTTACAGTAGCTTGCTTAGCCATTCCATCTCCATCAAAGGTACAAATGCAACAGGACTGCTCCGTGTAATTTGTTTTTTATTTATACTGACAGCAGTAACTTTTCAGTGATCTGTTAACACAAGAGGATGAGAGGCTTGATGGAATTTGTAAGTCCCACCTCAGCACAGAATTTCCCTTCTAAGTGACAATGTAGCGTCACAGCCTGAAATATGCTTCAGTCTGACCATACCATTGCAGAATGCTAGCGACTAAACGCTGCCCACATTCATGAGTTCTTGCAGCTTGGACTGGCTGCTGTTGAATACTTTGTGAAGGTTCTTAGTAATAGCAACGCCATGATGACTATGGATATATGGGGAAAACAACTGCTGAGAAGAAACCGGTGAGCCTCCAGCAGTGTAGAATTGCAGTTCAGCAGAACAATGAATTTGTGATAGACAGAAGCTCGTTTGGGAGTCTTACTTTTCCAGTTAAGTACTTTAATATGTCCTTAAGGGCAAATTCATAGATGGGTAAGACATAGCTCGTCAGCTAAGATTACATTGTAGAATTGACTTCAGATGTGGCTCAACTTTGTTGATCTTGGTGTGTGATCTGAGGGTGTGGAGCATTACACTGGAGTATTTAAGTCTGTTAAATTTTTTTCTCTAACTTTGATTTTAAAATGTATTTAATAGGGGTTACCTTAAATCGATCTGTTTAGTTTGGGTTTTTTTCTTGGCAGCTGGCTGGTTTTAGATGATACCTTCAGTAAAAAAGGCAAAATCATACAGCTGCTTTTCCTGCCCAGTCTGGGTTGTCAAGAAACAAGAGGCCATTCTGACAACTGTTTAAGTGCCAGAGAAATGCGTTTGCCAATTCACATTTCATCTTGACTTCTTTATTGCATTACACAGATGTAAATTTGACACAGGTTTGTTGAACCTGAAAGAGTGGGTTCAAAGTATTTCAGGCTTAACATATGGTCTGTATTGTTTTGTGTGGATAGAAAAAATGCTTTATGTTGTTGTTGTTTCTTGTTTTTTTTTTTATTCCTTTGATCTCTAGTTGTTTCACTGGTCTTTTGTGCACTTAAAGTTAGAATTACTTAGTACTGCAAGGTCCCATATGTAGAATCCCCCCAAACTTCTATGGGAGAACTAATGTCTTTAAAAAATACATAGATTTAGTAATAAAGGAAGTTTCCAACGTACGTATCCCCGATTTATTTGGGTATGACGACAGGTGCCCTACAGGATCTTTCCTTAATTCAGGTAACACCAGGAAGAATAGTGGTTACATACAAACCAAGAGTTTCGGACACTCATTGAGATGCTTGTCAGAGAAAAGGAATTCCACTGCAAAAAACAAGTAGAGTTGCCAGGTGATCACCTGTATATTCTCAAATGCAGGCTTGCTCAGAGTATCTCATGTTAGACTGTGCTGAGCAATGCAGTAGATGTGGAAATTAAAGGATAGAAAAGCAAGCAGGCTTGTTTTTTTCAGGGGGTAGAAAACATCTTTTTCCAAAAGATCTTGTATATAAAAAAAGAAGTTTCATTAACATCAAAACAGACAGAGAATGCTTCAAGGTATGTGATATGTCAGCTGAGTTGTGTTCCTGTGGATGCCTGCAGAAAAAAATACTTGTAGTAGATTTGCTGCAACAGTCAGCTACAACTGTTTTCCTTTTTTTTTCCCCTCAATTTGAAGAAGATCTGTTCCAGGCCATTTAATCGAGATGTAAACATCAAAAAAATAGCTCGTGGTAGACATCAATGTCCATAAGGGAAATATAATTATCATGGAGAAATTCATATTGTCCTGTTTTCTTAGAAACTCGATTTCTTGACATTCTGGAGGAGTCAAAGCAAATCAAAAGCAAATGAAACTAAGTGAAGTGAATACAGGAGCTGAAGTGTTATACTCCGAAATGGACGTTCCAGTGCAAAAGGAGAGGTCCCTTAGATTTCAGTAGTTTACTCCTCAAAGACGATTAGGTTAAAACAGCATGCAAGCCTTCTGCTGTCTTGGAAAATCTCCGATAAGAAGTCTGTCTTCCTCAAATCCTGGTGTCTCTGAGCCACGTCTGAGCAAGCATGTTGCTTGCCTCGTTGACTTGAAGCTGAGCACTAATTTTCCTTTCACTAACAAATATTTGGAAATACTTCATGTTAATATGTAGAAATATTGAAAAGATAGGGAGATAAAGTACGAATTTAAAAGAATCGTGATTTCTGATATGTAATTCGTTATTATTCAGCTTTTCATTTGTTGCATTGATATATAACTTTTACTGGAAAAAAAATAATATAGCTAACCCAAAGTAAAAATTATTAATGCAAGGAGTAATTCAAATAGCTCTGCATTAACCATAATTTCCATTCTTAACATCTGAAGTATGTAATCTGGATACAATTTAGTGTTAGAGAGAGAACATTAGCTCCGGGCAGCCTGATCTCATTCATATTTGAGGATTGCTGCACAGTAGGAAATGTTGATGTGGAAATCTGCACTTCCTTCATTGCACTCATCCAGGTTTTACTGGGTTAATGAGAGAGTGCAAGGTCTGCAACACAACTGTAGTTGATGTGCCTGCTGAAAACTAGGCTGCAGTTTCAGCATTCTGAACCTTGTATGAATAAGAATTCCTATGCAAAAAGTGATCCCCTCCTTGTGCCAGGAGAAGTGTTCTAGGTACTAAACCAGATGGGGAAAGAAGAGCTGAAAACTAATTCAGAAACCAAATTACTCCCAGGCTATAAGCCAGTTTGTTTCCTGTTTTGAGTTGCAGCCAGAGAACCTGTTTGCCCACCTGGTACTGAAAACACTTTAAAATTTCTTAAGAGCCCAATGCAAAGTCAATTTAAAAAACAAGCAAACAAGATCCCCCTGAACTAACCAACCAACCAACCAACTCCAACTTGAAATAAAAGGGGGAAGCCTGCTTGGTGTGACAACTGTTGCACCTACCAAAGGTTGAAGCAGCTTTGAGAGCATCTTAGGCTTTTTTTCCTGGAGGGACCAGATGTTGTGCTTTAAATAAATAAATAAATAAAATCTTATCAACCTAAGGGGTCTTAGCCTTCTCAAGGGATTAAAGTGCTTTCATTCATTTAACCAGTTACAGCCTCATCACGGTCTGCCAAATCTGAAGCTTCTGGAGCTGAGCTGTAAAGCTGTAACTTGGGCCTCCGTCCATATGTTCACAAAAGGTTGCAAACTAGATTTGCAGGCATATGTCGATGTGGCCTTTTTGCAAAGTTGTTCTCTATGCATGAGTAACATCTAATTTTTTCTTCTTGTCTGTTTTAAACTGCTCACTGTAAGTTATTTCTTGCTTCGTTATTTCTGAGTGTGTTGTTTGGTGATGTAATAGGCAGAGACTGATAGGAGATTATTGCCAGATTCATTTCCACCCATGTAACCTATCTTTGAGTAAAGATGACATAAGTCTGTCAAGTGATTGAATTCCAGGACTCTTAAAAGGAAGGAAGGGGAAAAGAAACCTCATGTGTAGAGAGAAATTTCTCCCTTTAGAAGTAATCCTACATTGTCCATGTGGCACTTTTAAATTCTCCACTTTCTAGGCTCTCTAAAATTCTGAATAGAAAATCCACTTCTGAGTTCAGTCTGTTTAAAAATCTGTAATAGTAACTATTTAATTGTTAGAAAAACAAATAATCATTGGCGTTTTTACAGTTAAAGCAATGTGAAAATATCTTGCCACACAGCATATGAGGATAGAAAAGGAAGAAAAATTCAGAAGTTGAGAAGAAGTGGTTATGTGCTCTGTGGGGGCTGTCCCCTCCTGAGCCTCACTTAGTGTGACTGCAGATGTTATCTCAGTGCTGAACTGCTCAGTCGTGCTTTTGCTTTGTCCTTAAGCTGAGTTGACTGTAAGGTATTTTGACGGCTTTGTCAAGGATGAAAGTAATTTTTACATTTCTGTATGGATATTTACACTTAGTATTTTGGATACTGTTAAAGTATAATGTAGATTAGTTTGTGAAGTGGTTGCCACAGCATGAAATACAGGTATGAGGATGTAGCTGAAGGGTGGAGAGTACCCGAAGGCTTTGGAATCCGTCATCTTGGTGATTTTCTCTGTGGCTTTCTGTTAGTGTTACATTTAAGCATTTTTCAGGACATACTGTTACCTGTCTGATGTTAAATTTATCGTATTGCAGCAAGTTGTGAGTTGTGTCTAATTGTGAGTGATTTTGTTTTCCCAACTCCTTATTTAACTTAAAATTGCATGTGAGTTACTGGGATATCATGGCAGCGATAGGCGACTTCTCCTCACGCTTGTAAATAGTTGGTTCGCACAGGACTGATTTGTGTGTGTGTGCGTGTGGACTCCCTGTCTCTCTTCCCTCCCCCTGCCTTCCCAAGGGGAGCGATATCCAGGAACATGTTGTCCTCACCCATTTCAACACAGGGTGGGCGAAAGAACAATTTATTTATTTACTTATTTTAGTCTTCGCCTTTGCACTTTGTTTTTTTGTGGTGGCAAATTCACATGTGGCTTTCATAGTATGGAATTGCTGCTTTTATTTTTGTTAGTGATAGGTTTTTGTATCGCTTCCTTTGTGACTGAGTTGATTGAATGAGTTGAACCTCAGTAGAAGATAATTTTTAATTATGAAACTGTTTTCTTCTGGAAGTGAAGGGTTGTGTGATAGCACGGTGTCTGTTTGAGTGTCTTGGAGCACGTTCGTTCTTTTGCCCCCTTTGGCCTTGCTTTTGAACTTGCTAGTCAACTGCAACCAAACTGGGTGGAAATGTAGAGGTTTCAAAGACAAGTTCTTACAAGTTTCATGAAAGCAGAGCGCCAAACAGAAGGTAGAGAGTCTATACTACTGATTTTGGAAAAGCTGCAATTTGCCTTCATAGATTTTTGTGCATCAGAGAATCCACGTGATCAAGGTCTTGTCTAAATACTGCTCCCTTCAACAGAAACAGCTGTAGTCACTCTTGCATTTTTAGGTAGCAAAGTCACTCGACCGTAATGGAAAACTGACGTCAGTAATCCACAGAATTGCTGGTTTGAAAAAAAATCTGAATTAGGAAGGCAGGTTTAAAGTTTAGTAGATATTCAAGCACTCTTCCAGTCATGCCTTGATCAAGTGTCCAATGTTATACAGATACTTCTGAAAGGAAATAGAATAATTTGGAAATAATTGAAGGCCGGACTGTCTAATATCAGACAAAAAAAAAGAACAAGACAAAAACACACAAACAAAAAACCCAACCCAAAACCAAGCAGGAACTAACAGAGGAACCAGATGGTGACGGACTAAAACATGGCATTTTTGTCAAACACGTTTTGCTTCCTTCTTTGAAACTATAGATTTAATGAAGAAAACTCAAAGATACGTTGTGTGGTGGGATATTTTTGTAAAAATACTGAATGCTATCTAACAGCCTAACGTCAAAATTAGTGTTGGACTTTATTGATACATTGAAGAACTGGGCAATGGATGGCAAACACCCACCCCTCAGAAAATCAGTGGCTTGCTTGGTACCAGCGTTGGATATGGTCACTAGCATGGCTTTTCTTTGGGCTAATCTAGAGCGAATACTCTTTGTGCTTTAATCCATCCTCTGGAAGTAATTTTAAATCGTTCCCAACGAAATCTCTGGACAGTCAGAGGGGTAAATAACAATATGCACACAGCACTCCAGGGAGACGTGTCCCTTCATCCCCAGCAGGCCAAGGTGGTGGCTGCATTTTGCATTTCATGGCAGAGTTTACAAGCCCGAGAGCACAAGCTGCGTGACAGCCATGGGCAGCTGTTTGCTGGAGAGAGTAGTGACTGAGGAAGGTCCAGGGACAGAAGGTGCTGAAGAGGAGTTTGTGGGTTGATGTGGCAAAACGACTAATGAAAATCCATGGTGCTGACCATGACTTGTGGTCGGGCATTGGAACGAGTTGCCCAGGGAGGTGGGGGAGTCACCGTCCCTGGGGGTGTTTGAGGAAAGGTTGGATGTGGTACTTAGGGACATGGTTTAGTGGGGAATAGGTGGTAGGGGGACGGTTGGACTAGATAATCTTGGAGATCTCTTCCAACCTTAATAGTTCTGTGATTCTACTGTATATAGTTCTTAGTCACTTGTAAAGCCCATTGGAAACATTGGTGAGAGTTTAGAACACAGCTGCAAAATGACTGGAGAAAGTATCTTGCAACAAAAGATTTGAAGGACTCGATCTGTTTAATTTACAAAGGGAAAAATGGAGGGGTCTTGCTTCAAATGTGTGTTCCTGCACGGTGAGTGCCAGTTGCTGATGAGCTCTATAATCTTCCAGATAAAAGCATAATCAGAGTCAGTGGCTAGAAGCCACAGTCAATTCTGGTTTATTTCAAAATTGTTTTATTTCAAATTTAAATAAGTTTCTAACAATGGAGTGATTAACTATGAAAACAGACTGTCAGTGGAAGCGTGTTTCCTGATGGATATCAGCTCCATCAACACGTACAGCTTAGCTCCATACAGTTATAGAGTTAATTACCGATGTAACGACCTGTTTCAGGAGAGCCAGAGATATCTGATGGTTCTGTCTGGCCTTGAATGGGTGAACAAATCAATTAAATACCATTGCTTCTGCCAGCTGGAAACAGTTCCTCTAAATTTTGAGAGACAAGAGAAAGAAGATTCTGGTCAGTAGATGCCAGTTTTTTCAAAGTTGTCATTCGTTTTCCGGACGTTTTTTGCTTTTTTTTTTCCCCCAAGTGTTGCGTATTATGGGTACTGTGGTTTGAGTGGCTCTGGAAATGCCCAGTCTAGGTGACAAACGCAGAAATACCCAAGCGATGCTTCCAAAGAGTCACCGTAAATCCGTGCTTAGGCAGAAGGGGACACGGAGCAATTGTTGTTCACCTTTTAACTCTGCTCAGCTGGCCTGAGTCAGTGATACTGTCTTACTGACAAAGTTTCAGTCGCTATCCTCTTTTCAGAGAGATCTGTATGTTTTGATGAACACTGTCTAAATAGTAGTCCTACTTTTTAGACCATTGCTCCCCCCCGTCCTGGATTACAGTCATTTATTTGTTTCCTACTTCTCTTTGGAAATGCGGCTCTACAAAGGTTCTCACAGTTTGATGAGCTCATCAGGGAGTTTTTAACTGCATCAGGTTTACAAACCCGTTTTACATTCACTTTACATTGCAACAAATGAATGTAAGCTTAGTGATCGTTTGATAACTGGGATTTTATCACTTTTCCCCTGTGTTTGACATAACTCTAGTGAATTCCAAGCAAATTTCTTCACCCCACAATGACCATAGCCTAACCTAGATTCTCTGGCATATTATGTTTTACAGCTTGACTATATTGAGTGTGATAACTGACTAAAAAAAGGTCTGGCAGTCCTTTTCTCTGCTCTATTATTTAGTGACCTGCCTTAGCATGAATGAAGGTCATGGAAAACTGTCTTTGTGGCAGTGATGCCCCACTTTTCCGTATAACTTTCAGAAACTTTTTAATAAACTTTTTTTTTCCTGTTTCTTTTAGAAATTGGTCTTGCTAGCTGGCAGATGCAACTAGTTTTTTTTGTTTGGTTGCAGTTATTTTTACATTTTAATTCTTATAATCAAAATTTTATACAATTTTTCTGTAATTCTGTAATAAATGCTATCATTCAGTAAATAAAATTCTTTTTTAATATTGATATATAGAGTTTAGGGTAATCACACGTTAAATCTTTTTTCCCCTTTAGAGCACTATGTGTAAAGCTGTATACACGCAGCAGCTTTTACACCTAGCAAAGCCTTTACCATACCGTGCTGTACAGTTGCACCTCACATTGCACTATCAAGGGAATAAGTGATTATTTTCCTAAATGCTTTCAAGATAGGTGTGTTGTCACATGCAGAGTACTTAATTGCAGCTGGAGATAGATGTATTGTTAGAGGCAGATGTCGGTGAATGAAAGCCTTCGGTAGATTCAGGCTTTATAGAGCAATGCTGACCCTGTCTTTAAAGCTGAAGACTTAGAAGGTTTTTGCTTGAAACTGAGCAAAACTGCATAGACAGACCTTTGTTGATGCTGTCAGGCAGCCCTTTGCTGCCACAGTGTACTCTGATTCCTACTGTTGGTAAGGATACACGTTTTGGTATTTGCAGAAGGCAGAAATGTAGTAACCAGTTATTCAAAGAAGCTTGACAAGGTTTGGAAAAAACCAAAAATTCTTTGGCATTCTTCCTTGCATCTTGTTTTAAAATAACCCTGGTACCATGGTTACAAGGCTAGTCACATCGCTGTTTCTGCTGGGGATGCATGTTGTGCATCCCCATATGTTCTCGGGAGATGAATTCCTCCGTTGGCTCCCTCCCACCGGGCCTTGGGGTGCAGTCCCATGCAGATCCACTGTGGTTGCTGTAGTCATTGGTCATTTGGCACTGGTCATTGCCAAGGCTGTTCTGTTGGATCGTGTCTCCTGGTTTGCGATTTGGTCTTCAAAATAAATGCCTTGCATTTTTTATCTAAAAGCGGAAGATGAACAGGGCCGAGGTAGGAAATAAAAGGATTGCATATTCTGCGCCCAAGTTTAACATGTATTATCCTAGAGCTGGCACTACTTATCTAGAGGTTTATTTACAGTTTGAGTTGGAGGGAACAGATGGGAACAGTTTTTCCTGTCTCTGTGAGTCTTTGCATCTACTTATCCTTTCCCACTACCATGCTTCAGATAGCTCTTACCTTGCCTACCCCGTTTACCTTTGCATGAAAGGCTTGTTTTGTGCGTGGGTGTGCTTTGGTAATTGACTTACATTGTTTATTTAAAGAAAAAAACACAACCAAAAAAAAAAAAAAGCAAGACCCCCCCCGACTCCACAAAACTGCAATAAAGTTCCTTGGCCTGGCTAAACAGTTTTCTAAGAGGAGCGGAGAAATCCCTCAGTGCAACGCAAACCTGACTATTGTCTTTGAAGGGATGCTCCTTATCTAGGCTATTGTTCTAGCTTTCCTGTCTGATTTCTTTAATGGGTTTTTTACAGCCTCCTTTGATTTAACTCTGTTTATTCGGGCAGAAAACAGTATGAAATTGAGTAGGGAAACGGCTAGCACAGAACTAACCAGTATTTTCACCTAAAGGTGTCTTTCAAATTTATCTTTAAAGAAAAAAAGCACACCACCACCCCAAACTTGCTAAAAAAGGAGTAAGCAAAAGGACAACTTGGAAGAGCCAGTATGGACGGATAGCGCAGACACGTGTGTGTTTTTTCTCTCACGCTGCTCGGTTAAATTTGATTTTTATGTTTGTACTTAGGTTAACAATATTTGTCCTCACTCCTTATGTCTGAGGGTGAATAACATGTGTCGAGTTAAGGGAGAGGTCTTCCCAGGAAATACTTCTCACAAATGTTGTATATTCCCTCTTCGCCACCCTGCCACAGAGATCTACATTCCATGTGACTGTTTTGCCTGGTTATGATTATTTTTATTAAGACAGCAGTCATGCTTGTTTTTTGAGAGGGGAAGTTTGTTTGCTCTTTGCCAAGAACACCAAATACCAAACGTTCTACTGGTTACTATATTAGGCTGAGTCATGATAACTGTAAACTGTGTATTTTTATTCCATGAAGAGTAATAATTTGCCACGGCGCCACTTAAAGCAAGATGTAAAAGTGATTTGCAGGTTAAACATTGAAAGTTTCAAGACTGTCCCTAATGAGAGAAGGGAACTGCCACCTTAAATATGGATGAAAGAGGTCTACGTTAGCTTTCTTATTTTAGTAATATCAAAAAGGGTTAATTATTCTCCCTTGGTTTTCTGAGGTTAGTGTAGATTACAATTTTTTTTCTTATCAGCTGAAGCCTTGCGCTGCTAACAGAGCTGCCAGCTCTGGGAAGTTGATGAGACCACAGCTCCAGCACCAATGTGTGTGGCAGCTACTGTGCACTTAGTACTTTGTATTATTCATGCAAGATAATGTCCTCCATTCCTAGGTTCCTCACAGTTAACCTCTTGTGTGAACGCTTCCCAGATGCATTAATATGAATTATCTAATGTACTGTGATCGTACACCTTAATTTATGGCACAATAACTTGTTCTCTAGTTATCCTGGGATATCCCCAAGAAATGGAACATCTAATGTAAAAATTGTATGAAATCCTAATTTACTTTTTAGTACATAAAAAGGAAAATTACAGGCTTTGTGTTAGCAGGTTACATCCAGGCTCTCTGCTATGATCAAAAATGTTCCTTGTTGTATAATGTGTGCTGGAAAATACAAGTGAAAAAAAGCGACAGCCTTGAAGACGTCGGTGTTGAATCCAGTGAATTTCTTGACGAGGTTTTCGTTAACAGTTGCTTGTTTTCATCACGCTAGACACAGGCTGAACAGGTTTTCGCACAAAGAGGGCACAGCATATTGTCATCCTGACCTGCAAGAATCCTGCCGTTCTGGCTTGCAGCCCTTCTTGGCAAGTGTCAATCACGCTGAACATCTTTTGCTTCTTCGCTTAATTTAATTCTTTGCTCCCCTGGGCATTGTGAAAAACTGTATCTTGCAGACATTAAATAGTTGGAATGGCTGTAAAGGCATAATATTTTACCTTTAAACCAACTGATTTTTATTCTTCCAGTTAGGAGTGTTTGGTTTGGTTTTTGAAAAAGTGAAGAAAAGATAAAGAAATTATTTTCCCCTCCCTAATAATTGAAATAGCTGTTTGCATCTAAAATGTTGCAAAGTGCACAGCGTTTTGCTTTATATCAGTCCTTTTAAATGCAAGAGGGTTGCGCTATGTAGTTTATCTGAACTATTCCTTAGAGAAAATACAGAAGACTGCTTGTTTTATTTATTTTCTTTGCAGAATTAAAAGAAGAAATAGCAGTTCATAGAAATCCTTATTTGCCAATAGAAATTTGTGAGCAACTGTAGTACAAATCTATTCAGTACACTGGTTATACTGAGTCTTAAATGTATTTTTAATCTTAGAGCCATATCAAGTCACCTAAGCGGATTGTGGCCTTCAATCGTGACAAACTTCCTGAATACCAAACTGGACAGAGCTCAATGCTAGGGAATTGATTGGGTTTGTTTGTTTGTTTTTTCTTCTGTAAACAATTTGGTTGTGAAAATCTATTCAACATACAAAAATAAAATAATGAGCAAACGAATATGCAGCTTGAAATAAGAACTGGTCACGTCATTAACATGCTTCGTGAACGTGGTTATACTGAAAGCTTTTTACACTCTGTTTGGTATTTGAATTTGGAAATGTATTAAATGCAGTTGTGTCTCTTATTGCTTCAGGTTGGTGGAACAAAAGCTGGAGTTGTGCGTTTCTTGGGAGAAACTGACTTTGCTAAAGGAGAGTGGTGTGGAGTAGAACTCGATGAACCTCTGGGAAAGAATGATGGAGCTGTTGCTGGAACAAGGTTAGTCTGTCAGTGGATAGCAGCTGCCTTAAAGATTTTGTATCTCTATATTCTGTTTTGGTTTTTTTAAATATCTTACACGAAACTTCGTATCAAGGGAAGTAGTTAGGCTGTAAACCTGGCTGCTGATGGTGTGGGGGCCTTGTGAGACACTGATTTGAATTTTATGACGCCTACGCGTCTCTCAAAGTCTGCAGCAACCCCACATTCATGGGATTAGTTGATCTCTCCTACTCCCATGAGTTTTATTCATAGACTGGTAATGGAAAACACAATTTCCTGCTTTTTGAATATCTGCTTGGTTTCTCAGTGTGGAATGAATGCTCAGTTAAGAAAATACCTTTGGGTATCTAATAGCTGAACCTAAGGGAAATCTTCCTGCATCACAGGAACTGAAAGCTCCTATACCTACAGCTGCCTCATTCTAAAGACTGGGAACGGTATGGCTGCTTCTTTCAATAAGACACTTGGAAAGTGTTAATTCACATCACAATTTAGCTTTCTTTCTCGTTTGGTATAAGGAACAGTCTTTCAACTCTTTAAAAAGAGATTTTACACGGATTGTGCCACCTTAACACAGGAGATCGCAATTTAAAATTTTGAGTGGCTTTTGTTTATATATAACCGAAGACACATGTTCTGTAAATCAAATATGCATATGTGTATAGGTATGTATGTAATAAAATATAAACCTACTTGATTTAATTAAAATCTCGTTGTGTTTAACTCTCTGCTATCACATTTGGCAGCTCAGAGGAATGTATTGAAGAGGAAAGATATGCACGTTAAATTTTGAATCTGAATGGAATTCTTAGGAAAGAGAGCTCCAGCTCAAGAGTTTAGTCTGTTATATTTCTGAAGTCTGATATAATCATGCTGTTTGAGCTTCTCAAAGTCCCCTTTCCAGATCTAGTTTTAAAAAAAAAAAAAATGCTATCTAATATAGATCAGATTGTCACCAGCTGTTACCCTGTCCTTTAATGCTTTTAGACTATTGATCTAGAATTCTCTCTGAAGCCAGACCATGTATCTGGAAAGACAGAAGTTAATTTAGTACTCTCATCTGTCCACTTTGCTTTTTTAAAGGTATTTTCAGTGTCAGCCAAAGTACGGTTTGTTTGCTCCAGTCCACAAAGTTACGAAGATCGGATTCCCCTCAACCACACCGGCGAAAGCGAAGACGACTGTGCGAAAAGTGGTTGCGACTCCCACAGCCCTGAAACGGAGTCCGAGTGCATCTTCCCTGAGCTCTCTCAGTTCTGTGGCATCTTCCGTAAGCAGCAAGCCAAGCCGTACAGGACTAGTAAGCTTCTTTTTCTATTGCATGCTTTACGTTCCCAAGCAGGAATCCACGTGGCGCTTGCCTGTGGTCTACTTGCATAAATTGAGAATAGAACGGATCTTGGGCAGAGCACGATATGCATTTAATTGTGCTCTCTTTTTCATTCAAAGCATGCATGAAGGAAGGAAATCTTAGCTAGCCCTGAAGAGTAGCTGAACGTTTGAATATTTAAGCTTACACAGTTAATTCAGGCTAACTGAGTTATTGCAATAAGAAAGGGGCTTGTGATGCCAACAAACTGGAAAGGCATCGATGTTCTCTTGACTGGAATCTCTGTTTAGTTGTTAATTTTCTTAGCACTACCTCTGTTGTATGAGGTTTGTGTTTGAGGATCTGGTACGCACTAAAGCTTCCGTAGATCAAATTTGTTTTGTTAAGCGGGAAGCTCCAAATTGTCTAAAACGTAAAAGGTTTTCTTTTACTGTTACAGAGATGAGTCAGCTGAGAAATATGGAAGTGGCAATTGTCAAGTCTTCACTGATTAAGAAGCCTCTTTCTTTTCTGTTAAATTTGGTTTTAATCCTATGAACTCATAAAGGCTAAATGTTGCAAAGCACGGTGGCTCAGGTGAATTCTAACACAGTACTAATTCCGCCTAATACACTTACTATGGATTCTTTAAAAGTTGCTCTGTTACATAAATGTCCTAATCTTGGGTTGCAGCAGTAAAAACTGAAATCTTCTGGGAAAGCTGAATTTTAAAAAGTCTCTCTTTTAAGGCAATTAAAAGCATAGAAGTAATTGGGTTTTTCCACAGTCACCCTAGATTTTTCTTTTTTTAAACCAAGGTACATAAATAGATCGAATTAGAAAGAGATCGCTCCCACTGACGTGGAACCGGTTAGCTGGCATACTGTCCCACTGACCAGCAGGTGCGGAACAGCCGAGGTGACTTACCGTAGTCCTTCAAAACCGAAGCAGATTACAAGCGAACAGAGGTCAACAGTTGGTCAGGGTGACAGGGTTAATACCTTATCACAAAGAGCGTGAGGGATTTTTATTTGGCACAAACACTGGGACTTTATTACTTAATCCATTTTCGAAGCTGCAGGGTGCCCTCTAGTTTGAAACCGGTGCATGAACATAGGGTGTGACCTCAAGTTCGGGGCAGACTTCATGAGCCGATGGTGAAGCATTAAATGGACCTCTACGTTACTCCGTATGCTGCGATACTCTAAGCAACAGAGAGTACAGTTGCACATTGTAAATGTGCACAATATATTTGCTTATTTTGCCTCTGTGTTGTGCCCCAAGGCTTTTGCATGTTTTGAGCCATAAAATAAAAAGCTTCTGTAATCCCTTATTTCTGGAATTAAAATTCCAGCTTTCTTTCAACTCTCTTTCTCAGGCACCGTGAGCGTTTGGTTACCAAACAAGTTAAAAGGACTGTCAAAATAATTCTGATGCTTTTTCTTTAAAAGTTAAGCTGCTGAAGAAACAGGATTTCCTGAAATCAATTTTGACACAGCAGACTTTTCTTGCTCCAGTTTCTAGGGAAATTATAACTTATCTGGAAATTGCTGGGCTCCTACATAGTCTTCTCAATTATTCAGGGCTGTTGATGTTTTCTTCTTCCTGTGTAAGAAAAGCAACTGTCAAAGTAGGTGATCTAATGATTTAAGAGGGCTGTCTGATGCAGTTTGTATTTATGGCTAAGTCTGAAGGAAGTTGATGTTTCTCTGAAATCATTTGGATTTCTTTTGGAATCAGGAATTAAGTTTTATTTGAAGAGCTAGAGTTGTTAAGAAGCAATACGTTCTGGGATGAGGTATCTTCTAGAAACTGGGGGGCTCTGAAACAAGTAATCTAAGCAACAAAGTGGAAGATGGTTTATTCTATCTCGTACCTTTTGAGTCACTTGATACAGCATTTGCACTGGATTGTAGACGTATTGTTCCAGGCCGTGAGTAGGAAAGTAGACACTGTAGCAGTCGTGGTAACAGAAGGGGAAGTGTGTTTCTGTGATGACAGGAGAGGACGTCCGTGTTGTTCTTTCTCTTGGGGCTGTTGTCCAATGCCAGCGTTCCAGGCTGTATATGGCAACTATTATTCAACATTTTGATCTCTGCAAGGATCATGGAAGAAACATGCTGCTATTCTTGGGCAATACTATTAGACAGAGCTAAAGGTTAACATAACAGAGGAGCAAGCCTTTGTGCATTGGGTTTTGTTTTAAATAAGGCTTTAACTGAGACATCATTCCAATGTAATACTCAGACAAATTTCTGAGCAGTTAAGCTTAAAGTCAGTTTTTATAAGCTGTGCTGGATTTTTTTTTCATTCAGTTTTTGCTGTTTTCACAACTCTTGCTTGCTTGTACTGCATAATTTCAGTTTATTTACTTTCCCTTCTAGCTCAAAAACTCTTGAGGAAGTAGAAGACAGGGCCATGCTGAATTTTCACTGACACTGATTCCATTCAGTGGAGCAGAGATCATGCTCAAGGAAAAAACCCTAAGGTTTATTTTGGCTATAGTTCTCCGGATTGATTCCTTTTTGTCTATACTCTTTAGGTTTAATCTTTCAGATTTTTTTTTTTCCAGAAGGAGTTTAATTCCACCTGATACAAACATGTTTTAATCAAATACCAATTGTTCTTCACAAGATTTTAGCTGTAGGGCTGGCTTTTTAGGTCAAGGTAAATACTTTTCATCCTGGGTGTTTTATTGCCATAGGAGAGTTGCAAAATGCTACTTTGAGTTCCAAAAGCTTTTGATAGAGCATTTGGGCAATGTTACCCTGTTGCTGGTGACCCAAGAAGATGACTGGATAACTAGAGGCACAGTATTTTTTAACTTGCTATTAAAGGGCTGCCTTTTTTTTTGATTTAAAAAGATGGTTAGGAACATAATGAACTAGCCTTTGTGTGAATCCGGTAAGCGCACCTTCCACTGAGGCCAGCCTTTTGTTTTCACTTCAACCCTTCTGCCTCCTCTGCTGCAGTCTTACTACACATGTATGGCCATTGCTAAAAATCTAGAAAATGAAGTAATTTAAATGTAAAAGGAGAAGGTAGAGTAGTTTACAGAAAGCATTTGCTTTACTCATCCAGTGTTTGTAGCATCTGGAGATATCTCTTGTTTTCATTTGATACAGGATGATTTTTAACGTATTTACTTTGTGAAGTTGACAGAAACATCCTCCCGGTATGCAAGAAAAATTTCTGGTACCACAGCCCTACAGGAGGCACTGAAGGAGAAGCAGCAGCACATTGAACAGCTCCTGGCAGAAAGGGACCTCGAGAGGGCTGAAGTTGCAAAAGCAACCACTCACGTAGGGGAAATAGAGCAGGAATTAGCTCTTGTTCGTGATGGACATGATCGGGTAAGAGTGGTGTTGCTGTTCGTAAAATTAGCGGCTTTAAGACAAATGACTTAATTTCCAAAATTGTGTTTTCTTATTGAAAAGATCTGGGAGTAAAAGGTGGTCTTTTAAAACTAAAGCAGCCCAGACCTGTGCAATCTTCCTTGTGGGAGCGTTGGCTTGATGAGATAGCAGAACCATTTCAGTAACTAATTTTGGTTGACTGTCTCTGCACATCTCAGTAAGAGATGGTTTTCTCCTATCATGTGCATATTTGAATGTGATAACGTTCCTGTGCCTTGGCTCGTCACTTTACCAAATTGTGATTACTGAGGTATAGATACATAACTTGAAAAAAATTTTCAAGATTTTGTTCTTATTCTTCCTGCTAATTAGCATGTACTGGAGATGGAAGCAAAAATGGACCAGCTACGAGCTATGGTGGAGGCTGCTGATAGGGAGAAAGTGGAGCTTCTCAATCAACTTGAGGAAGAGAAGAGGTAATCAAAAAGTGTGTTTATTAGTATAAATTTGTTAAAAACAAACTTTGCCTTGAAAACAAATGCTGTGGTGACTTTGAAATATGGAACGAGTTTTGATTAGTGCAGATACGGGAAATTATTGTAATAAAATCATACTGCAGTTTCGTAAAATTAATACTAGAAAAGAAACTCTTGTAAATTTGGGGAGGGAAGGCCAAAGAAAGTGGACTTCTTTAGAAGCTGTAACTATTGTTTATAGCTGAATTTCATGCAAATCATTCCTTTTATTATTGCTTTCTGTTATGAAGGATTTTATTTCTACTCATGAAATTAATGGATCTTGCCTGATTTTCTTAAAACACTCTTCTTCCACTCCAAAATGAAAATTTTTATAGTTTAATTTCCTGACAGTGTTGGATTAAGAATTTACAATTTAGTTCTCTGGTGAATAATTTATTACTGCTGGTCATGTGCTTCTAGGCAGGGTCTGTCTCTTTACAGGAAAAGCATCAAAGCTATTAATTTTAATGCCTTTTCTGGTTGTCTTTTTTTAACTGCTTGAAGAAAGGAACTGAGGTTACCAAATAGGTAAAGAGAGGTTAGGGAAGAAAATAATCTGATAAATTGTTGGGGCACGGTTAGGTGAGGAAATAATCTGATAGATTGTTTTGGTGGATTTGGAATGCGTTCCCATTGTGAGTCTGTGCCGTAGGCTTGTGTGTGCCCCTGAAATCAGTCAGATATCACCCTGCCTAAAACTGGAAATCACAGATGAGAAAATGCAGGAGTAAACCCTGGGCAATTCCTTTACAGTTTTCATGCTGCCTTTTTATGGGACCCACTCTAACTGAATTTTCCAAACAAACAGTGCGTCTGGAATGATTTTTATATTCTCTATGAAATAATGCAGTGGGGTTTTAAATTTAAAAAAAAAGGCAGCTTTGCAGCACCTCGGGCAGCCTGGCTGTGGACCTGCTTCTGCTGAATGCCAGGTCAGTGGGGGTCTGTTTTACCGCAGTCCTCCATGGCCTTGAGCTCACCTTCAGCGAGTTGCTAGGCAGCCTGGCAGTGCCGCTGTGTGCTGCTACCCGTTCACCGAAGTGACGTCCTACAGCCGGGAAAACATTTCACGGCTTTGGCAGTGTAATATTTCTCCTTCCTCCCAACCACTCTAGGCTTATTTACTTAGGAAGTTCTCTGTAATATGCATTCAAGTCAGTCTCAGCAGAGACTTGAAGTCAAATAATCTTTAATTCTCTGTTTCCTAAAGCACATTGGTGAGACCCACTTCCAGTAATAAGTTCTTACTGTCTTTTTATTTTAGACATCCATCACCTGTAACTCCCTTTGCAATGGTTTCTACAGCTGACAGCCAAGCTGCTGGCACTGGCAGTGTGTGTAATTCAAAGGAAAGAAGACATGCTTGTCTCTTCCTTTGCAGCATCTTACAGTGTCGAAAGGATCAAGGGGAAAAGGAGGAGATCTGGCCTCTTGTTCAGTGGGGTATATCAGAGTGGGGGAGGGAAGAAATAACTCTCTACAAATTTTAAGTCAGATTCTAGATTCTCACCTCTGTCTTCTCATTCTTAAGACTCCTGTATGGGCAAAGCAATGTTCTTGCTTGTGCTCCTGTACCACATCTTGTGGTTTACCTTGACACCTAACATAGATTTGTCTATGTGAGAGTCTTGATGCAAGTTGACCGGTGCACCTCGAGAAATCCCATGGCTATCTTGGATGTGTCCTAACTTTCTGTTTCTTAGGTGAATGGTAGAATATATAGAACGTGAAATCAAACCGTACATTTAGGTCACCTCTTCCAAGGACATGCAGAAGAGTGAAAGAATGAGAGAATCAATGGTTAACTTCCAGGTTTTCTTTTTAACACATCAGAAAATGCAACAAAATACTCTCTCTATAAAACTGCAGGAAGACTGGTGCCTTGCATTGTCAGTGGTTGTGTTTTAAAGACAGCGGCTTTCCATCTCTCTGACATTTCCTGTGAGAGGTTTCTCCTTGGTGTTCCTGGCAGTTTGCCAGTACAATCACAATGATGTCACCCTAGTTCTGGTTTCCACTGAAAAGTGAGCTTGAGAGCATTTTGTTACAATGTTATCTGAATTTTAATGACTTCTGCCAACAGGAAAGTTGAAGACCTTCAGTTCCGTGTGGAAGAAGAATCCATTACCAAAGGAGATCTAGAGGTAAAATATCTCCAGCTTTGTAAACAGGATACATAGTAGGACATAGAAATGCAATCAGTTCAGATGAAGTGTGCTGTTGCCTAGAAGAGAAAGGCAGGAATGATTAATAGATGCAATACTGGTCCAAGCATGTACAAAGAAAGTGATTCCCAGTTCTGCAGTCTTTAACTCCTGAAGTTACAGGATTGCACCCTTACTTCAGTTACACGCTTCAGCAAGGCTTATACTGTGGAATGGCTGTAGTTGTTTAGAGTAATTAAATTAATTCACAGAAAACTCTACTTTTGATATTTTACATTATTTCGTATTATGGCTTACCAGTGTTTCTGAAATTGCTTAAAAGTAACCACCAAAAAAACATTTTGTAGTTATGAAATTGCAAGTTAATATTTATGCCTTTGAAAACCAATAGTGAAGACTAGTTCTGGTTGTCTTCAGTCGCTTTTTTTGAATAATCCCTGTACTTTCCTCAGGGAAATTTGATTAACAAAGAATGATTTGTCCCGAGAGTTATTGCACACAAAATCTAAACAGCGATTCCTGTGTGCAATTTTTATCTTTCTACTGTTTGTATAGCTGTAACTTTGGGCTAAACTGCAGTATGTCATTAGACAATCAGAATAAAAAATATTTAATGAAGGATTACTCTCAGATGTTTGAACACTGCCAATTTTCATGCCAAATTTCAAATTAAAACCCAAGATACTTTAGTAGTTCTACTCTGTTGTTGTCTAATCAGAAAAATATTAGAACTTCTTGCACAGCATAAAGTACAAACTTAATTACCTTGTGTTCCTATGAACCATTTATGATTAAAGTGCTAGCCTTATGAAAATTTTCATTTCATATAACATTTCTTTTATTTTAGTCTTCCATTCATTTTAAGATAATCTATCTAGACTCTTCATAGAATGCTCCTTTTATTGTTTAGTCCTTGGAAAATTTTAATTTTTTATTTTTTTGTTAAATCAGTTGATAGGCATGGCAAACCATCTTAAGGACTCTGGTTTGTCAAGCTGCATAACTTCAATTAAACTGAATTCAAGATAATGAAATGTATCCTGTTGTTTGTGTTGGAATGATAGTGCTGAGTCTGCAGGTGAAAAATTTTTGTTTGTTTGTTTGTTTTAATTTTACTGATAGCGAAAGAGGCAGATTTCGGAAGACCCAGAAAATGTAAGAGGGCACTTCAATGTGCAGAGACATCCCATGTTAACAGATTGTGTGCAGAAAATGCTTATACTTATTCACTAACTGCATAATCTGTTATTGAAACATTGGCTCTAGCGTGTGCATGTTGCTTTCAGAGCAATTACAACATTTATTGAAAAGAATGTGTGTAATGACTAAACGTTGTAATCCCCATTAACTGAAGAGAGGGCAAATGTGTCATTAGAATTCTTTAGGGTCAGAAACTTTGCAACTAGTTGAAGAGTGTAGGAGCTTGTAGAAGATGACTGTCCAGGATCTTGAAATGTCTTTCATTTAAATGTCGGCTTTTAGTTGCTTTCTTCACAAAATCCTGTGTGCTTTCCTATGAGCTCCTACTGCTGTTCAATAGATGCAGTATGCAATTAGCTGATTAATATTTCTGAGGGAAAAAAAAAATCAGTATGTTCCCCATCTCCCCTGATTAGCTTCTTTTTTTTGGCATGAAAAGCTAAGGGGAGAGATGATTAAAAACATCTGAAGAATTAGTGTGCAAAGCTCTGTTTGATTTTACTGTATCTTCGTGTAGCCTCTCTTTGAATTACGCAGGAAAAATGTATGTTACTGGATAGCAGAAGCCGCCTAACAAGACATTTAAGGAGCCCTCTTGCTTCCATAGCTCAGAATAGTGGAATTTAAAGGCCCTCTTTTTGATTGGACTCACAAAAATTTAGCCCAGGCTGCCTCCTCTGCTGCATTCCCAGCCGAGATAGGAAGTTCTCAAGACTAAAACTGGTTTCCTGCTGTGCATTCTTAGGTGTCCCTTTTGCGAAGCTACTTCAAGCGATCTGGGTCTCCTCTATTCTTCCAATCAGGCTCACGGTGTGTTAGAAGTAAATCTGCATGTGCCCTTCCTTTCTCTTGTTTTGTGCACTCCTTGTTTAATCCTATCTTTCCTCCTGATTTCCCTATTCTAATTTTTCCATAAAAAATGGACATCTTCACTCTCTAAAGGAGAGAAGTGGGTGATCACTTAGTTTCTAGGCTAATGCTTCATAATCTCAGTCGTGTCCTGTGATTGTTATCCCAGCACGAAGGGACTGAAGGTCGTCTTGCCCCTATCCTAGAATGAATTATCAGCATTTACGGCTTCAGCACAATTTCACAGTTTGACTTATGGATGGAGAACTTAGCAGTCAGGTTTATTTTGAAGTGAAAGAGTAGCTAGAATACTGAATATGAAGTTTATTTGAGTGGAATTCTTTAAGTTTTAAGGCAGAGTTGAGGCTCATCCCATTTTCCTATCACTCTTAATGTAATTGTGAGGCTTTGGAGAAGGTGACGATGCTTGTGGTTTGGGGTTTTTTTTTTCTTTTCTGTTTTTCTTTTCCATCCAAGTTGAGATTTACAATCAAATTCTTTTCTTCTTTTCATAGTACCCTGCTCTTCTTGGTTTACTGTGCTCTGGGTTTCCTCAGAGATAAGAATAATCATTTAGACATTTCTCTCTTAAATCATGAGGAGATAAATTTGAGTGATTCAAAATTTTGCAGTCATTTTTACCTCAGGGAAACTGGGGCCTGTCCCTTGGAAATCAGACTGGTTTAAAGGATAATCCCTCATGCCCTAAATGGGGAAAAAGTGTCCAGCAAAGATCTCTGGAGTATTTTTGTTTTATTATTTTTAATTTCCGTATTGGTAGGACTTGAATTTATTTCCCTTTGTAATATACAAAAGATGAGATTAACCCTCCTTCCCTCCCCCTTCCCAGTAATCAGTGATGGTGTATCTGATCTACAAAATCCATGATCAAAGTGGTTTGGGTTTTATGTAGCATAAACAAAACCCTTAGGGTAGCATATTTTGCAAAGTCATGCAGAGAGAATTCTGCAGCTATCAGGTTTGGGGTTTCTTGGTTTTAATGGATCCATTTGTTGAATTCAAGCAAGGGAGATATGAAAATGCAGTTTTTAAAAATAGATTACTTTTCAGACTTACAGTTTTGTTGTGGGTCAGAACTAACACTAACCTGTCTCAGAGAGGGGACTGAATTATAGCCACTTGCAAAATATTGTCATTTCCCTTAGAATACTTAGTTCCATTTCCAAAGGCTGCGGGAGGCAAACCCAGTAATCCGTGTTCTTGTGGGGATTCTTTTCCCCATATACGCTGCGAATCTTCCACTGATAGAGAACCAAACCAGCTGTGGAATTTCAAAAAACCAGACAAATTTAAGAAGTAAGTTTTAGCATTTGTTGGTTTTAGTATTTTGGACCTAGTAACTACATAGGAAAACAGCCAACTGTTTTCAGCTGGAAAAAATGTTTAAATAATTAAACTGCCAGATGTCTGCATACTCTTGGGAAAGAAGATAACTTGGTGCTGTCAAAAGGAATACTGTGTTTGGAGAAGAACAGGCCTGCAGCAAAACAAGAGGCTCATCCCCATCCCACTTGCTCTGCAGAGACTACATAAGATCTTTAACTGCTGCGGCTGGTTTGGAGGCAGTACTAATCAGCCTGTTGCTCTATAAATAACGCTGTTGTGTACGGCTTTTTAAATATCACACCACAAAGATCAGAGAAGCAGCAGTGTCCTGCCAGCTGTGTGCACGCTGCTGATTGCAGCAGCGTGGCTCTGGAATTATTCCTGCGTCTTCCTACCTTTTCGGATTCTTTCAGTCCAGCGTTCGATGGGTTCAGGCTGCAGGGCTCTCTTCTGTTAGTAGTCCTTATGGGATTTGGGGGTTGCTGTGTTACTTGTTTCTGCAGTAAATTAACTGTGTAGAGAGCTTTCATCAAGACTGATGGATGCAACTTCTTTGGTTATTAAGCACATCTTCAACTTTTTTCAGTCATCTTCTGGACATCCGCCTTACTCTCAATGTGGGCAGGCCCTGAAAAGCTGCTGCTCTTGGAAAAGGCACTGTGGAGCAGCAATAGGTTCTCATAATCCTTTGAATTTGCATCGTTTAGTAAATTTAAACTAACAGTGACCTGTCAAGATTGACACGACACTGGAATCTCAGCACTTCAGAAATAAGCGTGGTACCTGGTTCTTACCTCTTTGTCTTTCTTTTTGCTCCCTCCCCACCCTTCTACTCCTCGGAGGTGCAGGTCAGCTTTGAACTAGCTGCTGGACTTTACCTGCATCTCTCAAACTTCAAGCTCTCTTGTGGGCCTCCGGAAGTATCTGGGTATCAAGCCAGGATATCCAATATTCTGCCGCCTTGCTAAAAATTCCACCTCTTTGTGAGCAAAAGGCAGGAGGTACCTGCTCACTTAGTTTCATCTGCTTCCTGCTTCTCTTTAGGAACCTATTAGAATTACAAAGATCTTACTTTTTTTTTTGTTTTTTCTCCCTACTTTCATATCTTCTTCAATGTATTTAGACTTCAGCAACCAGACTGATTCACTTTTTTGCCTGGTTTTGTAAATCTTCCTTGTTGCTTGCTTCCTGCCCGAAAGAGGAGGAGGGGAGAAAACCTAGGAGGGTTCTGCAGTTCTAGACAACCATTCGCTTTCTATTTCTATTCAAATAATTCATACCATAGTGAGAAATGAATCTTTAGTCTTGGCCAAAAGGATTTTTATGGCTGAGACTTGAGATACAGCTATTATTTAAAAAAAAAAAAAAAAGCTGATTCATTGCATGAGCTTCAGTGGTGAATTTTTGTCCCCTGGTTAATACTAAATCATAAAATAAATTATAAATCATAAAATAAGCCCAGTACATCAAAGAAAAAAGTTAGAGGAATGACAAGGAAAGTCCCTTTACCATCCTGTTAGAACAGGTATAGATATGTACACATATATATTTTTTTTACATAACTATTCTAATTTGTGCTGAAAACTTCATGTACTGATAAATAACTTCTACTTGGCTGCATGAAACTTTTTTGTTCATATTTCTTCGTTTGTGAATTTTATTATTTTTTTTACATTTAAAATTTTTTTTTTTACACGTCAGTCCATTTACACTTTCAGTCCATCTTTCTCATCCATAGCATTTCCCTGTTCATTTTATCCACTGCATCTTCTCTGCTCATCATTGATAGAAGATTCTGGCAGCACCGCCTGCATGTGGCTCCCTCCTCTTGTGCTGGCATGTGATGGTGGCACCGTTGTGTTCTCTTCCTTTCCCTTTTTACTAACAGACGCAGACCAAACTGGAGCATGCCCGCATTAAGGAGCTTGAACAGAGCCTGCTCTTTGAAAAGACCAAAGCTGACAAACTGCAGAGGGAGTTAGAAGACACTAGGGTAATGGTTTTCGCTATTTAAATAACAAGACTGATTTGTGTTATGGAAGATTTCTGATGACACAGTCTGCTGGATATAACACATGCTGAAACAGATCTTTGCTTTTGCCACGATCAGTACCTGCTGTAGATATAGCTGGAACACTTCAAAAATTAGCGTTAATTTTGAGCTTCAGTGCTGTGTGTGCGTATGCCTGTGTATGTACACTCATTTCTTCAGAAGAATTCAGGTAAGATGTCTTAAACTGCAAAATACATACTTGAATCTGAGTCAAAAGTCCCAAAAATGGGACTGAGTTGACATAAGGGAATGTGCTACTTCTGAAAACGAACCACTGAAAAGTTCATTAAATCAAAAAAAAATAAGAGCGACTGTTTTCAAAGCAAACAGTATTTGGGGCTTGGTTTCTGAGGCCTTCAACAGTTGTTGTAGTACTGGCTTTGCTAAATCATGGTTTGCAGTGGCTTTTTAGTTCTTTTGGGTTTTTTCTCCACCCGTGACATAATCTTTTCATGGATACCCCAGTAGCATTAGTTAATACTGTTGCCTGTCAAAACATTGCTGGACGTACTTTGTCCCAAGTCAGAAGTTCAGCAGATGTCAGTTCTTAAGGATATCTGTCTCTCTGTGCTCGTACATGTGGCGCTTCTTGATGTTGAGGTAGGATGAATACGATAAAACCAAGGAGGTACTCTGTAATAAGTACTTTTAAAGAGTGATTGCAGGTAAGTCATATCTTTTTCAGGGCGTTGGTATAATAGGAAAAATGTCCTCATCAGTTCCTTTTTTTAAAGCAATAATCAATACGTAAGTGAAACAACAGTTGGTCTTGTTTCACAGCCTTCCTTGTAAAAGCAGTATTTGCTTTTCCTTAACTTTTCTTTAGAATTTCCATAGAAATAGGAGTTGACAAACGCAAAGATACTCTAAACCAAACTGCTGATAAGAGTACACGAATGATCTTAGGGTGTAACACACTGTGGTTTCTTTTCAGCGAGGCCTAAGTGTCTTTGTATTAAACATATCTTTTATAACTCTTTTCTTCTTTTCTTAAAATGCTGTTAATCATAGGTGGCCACGGTATCAGAAAAATCTCGCATCATGGAACTAGAAAGAGATCTAGCCTTGCGGGTGAAGGAAGTAGCTGAGCTTCGGGGGAGATTAGAGTCTAGTAAACACATTGACGATGTGGACACTTCTCTTTCATTGCTACAAGAAATAAGTTCTTTGCAAGAAAGAATGGCAGCGGTTAGCAAAGATCATCAGAATGAGATGAATTCACTGAAAGAGAAGTTTGGAGTTAGCGAAGAAGCGTTGCAGAAAGAGATCAAATCGCTTTCGGCTTCAAATGAGAGAATGGCAAAAGAAAATGAATCCTTGAAAACTAAGCTTGATCACGCCAACAAGGAGAATTCAGATGTAATAGAGCTGTGGAAATCGAAGCTGGAATCTGCAATTGCCTCCCATCAGCAAGCCATGGAAGAACTCAAAGTTTCTTTCAGCAAGGGTGTAGGGGCTCAGACAGCAGAATTTGCAGAGTTAAAGACTCAGATTGAGAAGATGAAATTAGACTATGAAAACGAAATGTCAAATATAAAACTGAAGCAGGAAAATGAAAAATCTCATCATTTAAAAGAGATTGAATTGCTGAAAGCAAAACTGTTGGCGGTGACAGAGGAGAAAGAGCAAAACCTGGAAAGCCTGAAGACCAAACTGGAAAGTGTGGAAGATCAGCATCTAGTAGAAATGGAAGACACTTTAAGCAAATTACAGGAAGCTGAAATAAAGGTAAAGGAGCTAGAGGTACTGCAAGCCAAGTACAATGAACAAACCAAAGTTATTGATAGTCTTACACCACAGATCAAAGCTGCTGAAGAAAAGCTTTTGGACCTTGCTGCACTTCAGAAAGCCAATTCTGAAGGTAAATTGGAAATCCAGAAACTTAGCAAGCAGCTTGAGGCAGCTGAGAAACAAATTCAGAATTTAGAGACTGAAAAGGTTGATGGAAGTAGCAAGGTTTGTATCAACATCCATCCTTTTCTTTTTACTTTGTTTTTATTTTTCATTTCTACTGTTCTGATCTGCTATAGCAAACTCATCACAGAAAAAAACCCACGTTTTGTTGAATGCATATCATAGTACCATCTGAGGAGGTTTAGAGAAAGCATTAACTGGGTCTTGTCTCTAAACAGCTTTCTAGTGCTCAGTCTGCACCACTAGGCAAAAGAAGAACAAATTCTTTCTGCGTTTTCTTGCTGGAAGCTTCGGCATGCCCCTGCTGAAAGCTTTGTGTTATGGCAAAGTTAGTTTGGCTTATTTGGGAGAAGAATCCGGATAGCTTAGTATGCAAGTGTTTAACCTTTGGTGGTAGAGGTATTCAGATAAAGAGTGACTTGGGGCTTGATGGGGAAGTGTTTCCTCAGAGCCTTTGCTATCCTGCCTCTCCTCAAATAAGACGACAGGAGCAGCTATTAAAACCAAAAGAACTGGTGGAACTTTTCTTTAAGACAAGGGTGTGCAGTGATGATGTTTGGCACAGTTTCACAGCATTTTTGAAGCACGGGCTGCGATGTGATACATCTTGCCAAGATTTGTCTTGGGTTTGGATGAAACGTCTCTTTAAGGTTGATAGTGTGGCCTTCACTACTTGGATGTTGTTCCACCACTGCAGCTAGGGATTGAAGTCCTTGGATATCATTTCATTTTAGGGGGTCCTCCACATCCCCAATCTTTGCATGACCTGACAAACTAGAGCTCTAATTGTAAGAGTAGTGGGAAAGTAACTGGACATAGCTTTCCTGAACCCTTCGCAGATGGTTCCAAGATCCTTGATTTGTACGGACCTTTGAGACTATTTTTGAGGTCCCACTGGGTTTCTGTACTACCCCTGGCTGTGGTACAGAGCCTTTTGGAAAATTACATGTGTGTATTGGTCTGAATAACCAGTTGAAACATAAATGCTAAATTTATCAGATTAAAAAAGTTAAACCAATAAATAAACAGAGCTGCTAATTCACCTGATGCTGTAATTTGTCTGGAACTTTTGAATGTACTCGAAAATATCTGGCATTAAATAATGTTTTCACTATTAATTCCAAGAGAACTAAATTTTAATGATTTCAAATATATTCCAAGCTTCAATTAATACTGTGATGTGGTCATCAGTGGAAATCAGCTTCACTCAGTTAATACATCACATTTTTTTTCTTCAGTTTTATTTTTCATCTTACAGTGATTTTAATATTATACTTGTTTCTTTCAAATTCAATTTTTAATTTTCTTATTTTTTCATTCATGTTTGTAATTTTATTTTACTCCATTTCATCATCTTTGTTAGGCTAGTAATCTGGCCAAAGAACTGCAGGGCAAAGAGCAAAAGCTTCTTGACCTTGAGAAAAACTTGAGTGCAGTAAATCAAGTTAAAGATTCTTTGGAAAAGGAACTTCAAGTTTTGGTGAGTAATACCCAAGAATTTTGACTTTATCCTTTGGATTTTGGTTTTCATGGGTTTCATTGAATTCTGAGGATCAACTTGGACTGAGCAAAGTTTTTCAAAGCCGTTTTACTCATGAAAAAGAAAGCAAGGGTTCAGGACTAATAGGATCCTTCGCGGAATGAGAAGAGCATTTCCCCTGAGCTGTGTGTTACCAAGGTGTTTTGTCTAAATAGAACTCACCTATTTGTGGATTTCTGATACAATATTAAACCAGATCAGAAGCAGCATGTAGCTTAAATTTAGACCACTCATTTTAAGGAACTCATGGAGGGCCAGGCCAAGGGGAAGGGCCTGAAGCTGCAGGAGGGGAGCTGGAGCTGAGCTGGGAGGCAGCAATCCTTCCCTGGGAGGGTGCTGAGGCCCTAGCACAGGGTGCCCCGAGAAGCTGTGGCTGCCCCGGGCTCCCTCGCAGTGCCCAAGGCCAGGTTGGATGGGGCTTTGGGCAGCCTGGGCTGGTGGGGGGTGTCCCTGCCCATGGTGGGGGTTGGAACCAGATGGATTGTGAGGTCCCTTCCCACTCAAACCAGTTTGGGATTCTATGAACACAGGGCCCCTTGTTATAGCTGTTGTACAAATTAATGCTCGCCATATGAATGTCTTACAAATTATTTTTTAAGACATTTTTGATTTCTCAGTTTGCAAACTTCATGAAGTTTGTGAGTATTCTGTAATTGAGTGAGATTCTCCTAAGAATCTACACCAGAGTTAGTAATAAAAATACATGCTTTTAGGTTTTACTGTCCCTGTCATAAAATCTTTCCAGGGCCATAGTAAACATTTGAAGTCGGTGGAAGAGTCTCGCTTTTTACTTTCCTCAGTATCTGCCCTTTTCTTCACAGTCTAGCATCTCTTCCTGCTGGTGAAGCTGGAAAACACTGGTATGAGATTGTTCACAAGGTTGCAGATGTCCATTGTGCAGCCTGTGAGCAGCATGGATAGCTTGTTGTGTTGAGAAGCCCAGAAGTCACCTCTCCTATGCTGGGCGCTGGCTGCAGTTCTGTTGCTGTGTTAGCTGATGGAGAAGTTATTTTGAAAGTTCAGGGACTTGCTTGCAACCAAGGCAAGGGAAAAATCTTGCTTTATGTTGCTGAATATATCTATGTGAAACTGTAATTCAAAAACTTCAGATCTGTGTATGATAGGAGTGAAAACTCTTCTGTTTTGTAGTTGAAAAATACACATTATAAATTCAGTGCTTGAATTACACTGCTATTACCAAGCCTTACCTTAGATTTTTATTAATTTTTCAGAAAGAAAAGTTTACTAGTGCAGCTGATGAAGCAGAAAACGTTCAACAAACTATGCAAGGTATGTCTGCTGCTAAATTAAACAAAGGACTAAAAAGCTGAAGGAAATAAATGCTGCAAAATAAAGGGGGTTTTCATGCACTTTCAAATTTACGCCTGGTGGTACAGCAGTTTCAGCAGCTATGGAAAGGACAGGATTACTTGCAGCCTCTCTTCTTAGAAGTAGGTGGAATTGTCTACATCTAAGTAGGTACTAACTTTGTTTTCAAAATTTTACTTGCATAGAAACAATAAAAAAACTAAACCAAAAAGAAGAGCAGTTTGCACTCATGTCTTCAGAACTGGAACAGCTGAAGTCTAGTTTGACTGGTAAGGAAGCAATAAAATCAGCTTTGTGCTTTCGTATGCCTCCTGCTCAGCTCACCTCATCGTAGGCTGTAATGCTTTCACAAACGCACACGCCTTCGGTAGAAAGTCTTTTTTTCTAGGCAGAAAACAACCTTTGTGGCACTGTGTCTAGTGACCCAGCAAGGTGACGTTAAGGAGATAAGACAGAAGACTTCCTCGCTGAGTGTATTCCAAATCAACAGTTAAATTCTTGCTTGACATTGCAACGAAGTCATGTGGTGGTGATGGTCGGATACCAGACCAAGGCCTGGGGACCGGAGTGAGGCATTACAGACGTAGGATAGTTAATTCACAGAAGCCTTGTCCATAAGTAGTGTCTTCTTTTTAAGGACATCAGAAAGGCTGTACATTAGGCTGGTTGGCCTCTTCCTACCTCATAGGAGGGACTCTTGCCGTGTCTTTCTATTCGTACTTCTCAAAACCAATATAGAAAGAAATCAAGAGTGATTATGTACCCTGTGAGCAAGGCTTTCAAGGCATTGTTGGGGCGGTAGAGGTCATCCCAAGGGCTGCTTTTGCCTTTGGTGGCAGTGTCTGCCCTGGACTGAGTAATTTTTTCACTGTAGCTTCATGTTGCTTGCATTGTTCTGCTGCTCTGCTAAAATAGTTGGAGAGTTGTCACACCTGTAGGATGTGCATACCTCTCTTATATTGCTTGATTACCCTCTGATATCAGTAGAACTTGTATCTGCTTCTATGGCCTGAAGTTAAGTGAACCCCTTCTGAAAGAGATGCCTTAGCTCGTTTTTTTACTATTTCTGAAGAGTTCTTACCCTTTTGCTACAGTTAACAGTTCAAACAATCATGATTTTTTGTTTTAAGCGGGTAATTTGCAAGGTCTGTAGCATTAATACTGCTCTGCTTATTATTCTTTACTGTCTTCTAGCTAGTCTGTGCATACCCTTTCTCTTCAGTTCACTAAACTAACAGCCTTTGTCTTGCTCAGTGATGGAGACGAAACTGAAGGAGCGAGAAGAGAGAGAACAGCAACTGATTGAAGCTAAAGCCAAACTTGAAAATGATATTGCAGAGATCATGAAGTCTTCAGGAGACAGCTCTGCCCAGCTGACGAAAATGAATGATGAGCTCCGGTTAAAAGAAAGGTATTCCATCACTGTCAGAGCATTTTCACGTTAATTCTTTGCTCCTGCACTCCCAGCTTCTCGTGTTATCTCTTTGCAAATATCTGAACAAGATGCTCCTGAGTGTCACATTGATATGACAAGTGAACTTATTCTATCAAACTAAATTAATCAAAACAGTCTCCTCAGAGTGGTTTGAGGAGCATCTAACACTTGTAATTCTATAATTCTTATGTAACATGTTTCTCATTGCACGGAGTAAACAACCTTTTTAATAGTCTACGCTGTTTTGTGATTGTGCTTCATAATTACTTGATTGCCTGATAAACTGGGTTTATTTGGATATATGAAAGACTTGGGTCACATTTTTGTCTAGCAAGAGAAAATGCAGTTTATTTCAAAAGAAAATTGTATAAGAATAGTTGTTCTGTACCTTTACAAAACCCCAGACTGGGGACAAGGTAACTGGCAGCTGTGTTGCTCTGCACATGAGCAAGTGCTCGGTCTCACTTGTGTATATTTAATTTAGCAGAACATTCTCTGTATGTTAAAGAATCAAATCTCTTTTTAAATGCTTGGACAGAATATAGAACTTCAGCATAATTTAGAGTCTTTCATCTCTGCGCTTGTTGTGCTGTCAGCAAAAAGTAATGCTCTTTTATTTGGTCTTCCTAGGCAGTTGGAGCAAATACAACTTGAGCTTACAAAAGCAAATGAAAAGGCTGTTCAGCTTCAGAAAAACATGGAGCAGACAACACAGAAAGCTGAGCAGAGTCAGCAAGAAACTCTCAAGATTCACCAAGCAGAACTGAAAAATATGCAGGATCAACTAACGGACATGGTAAGAAGAGAAGAACTTGAAAAAGCACCAGCTAACTGTGCAGAATATTGTACTGCTGCTTCTGTAACTGTGTTCCAACTGTTTTATCTTCTACCAGAAAAAGCAAATTGAGACTAGCCAAAATCAGTATAAGGAGCTCCAGGCAAAGTATGAAAAAGAAACTTCTGAGATGATCACTAAACACGATGCTGATATCAAAGGGTTTAAGCAGAACTTGCTGGATGCAGAAGAGGCACTGAAAATTGCACGGAAGAAAAACGATGAGTTAGAGACGCAGGCTGAGGAGCTGAAAAAGCAAGCAGAACAGGCCAAAGTACGTATGCTTTGTTACTCTGCAAGTAATTTAAAGTTTAAATCTTCCTGTTTCAGTGATTCACTGTTTTTTGCCTGGCTTCACCATTTCGTAGCAGGATTTTTGCAGTGTTTCTTTTTTGAACTTTTCCAGGGTGGGTTAATACTGGCTAGGGAAGAGAAGCGTACATGACTAACTGGTTGCCTTCTCTAGATTACACAAGAATCCATGAAATATGGTTCTTTGACATTAACCTTTATTTACGTTCATAGATATCTGGCTCGACACAATCAGTTGGAGCCAGGTGCTGTTATCTGTTTCTTAAATGCATGAATCTTAAATAAAATACGTTGTGAACTATTTCATTTAAAAGCGTTACACACCAGAAATTCTCTTCTGTAGTATGATCGTGTTATGTGCAACTGCTTAGTAAGTTGCTTGACTGGAGTAAATTTCCTTTTTTTCCCCTCCTGTTTCTTCAACATTGCTGCTTGTTTTCATCCCTCATTAGTTATTTGCTATAATTTTTGGTTTATGCTTTAGCAAAATATTTAGTGTATAAACTGGCACACAGGCTAACTTTAAATACACCACTAACCTGGTGTTTTGAATTAAATGGGTTATGACAATCTATTTTGGATGGAATTGTGGGGAGAATTTGAATTTGAGAATTGCAAGCCAATATCCAATATAACTCCCTGCATTTTAATGATCTTAGATTCTCATGAAATCATTCTGTGGCTCTTCTGAGTAACTTACGTTCAGAAAATCTGTTGAGTCGTTTTAAAAACAAGGTGAAGCCTTGTATGGAGGAACCTTCAGACCATGATTATTTTTTTAGTTATTTAGCCACTGAAAAGTTTTCTTGCGGATGGCCAGTGTTTTGTAACGAGATATTGGTGGTAGCTGTCAGCAGCTGAGTTTGCACAGGGACTGTGTGTCAGTGCATACACTTTTTAAAAACTTAAATTGCAATAGCTCTGTTTGCCCTTAAACCACGTTTCTCATTTGTCTGCTTGACTTCATTTTTGTTTTCCCTTCTCCCCGACTTTGTTTAGTCCTTAAGCTCTGTGTTAGCATCAGCCAGAAAAGAGATTGAACTAATGTCAGTCAAGATGAGGGGTTTGATATCAGAAAAAGAGACTTTGGCAGAGGAGGGGAATACTTTAAAATTAGAGAGAGGTTCCCTGTTATCCAGACTTCTAGAACTGGAATCAAAGATTTCATCAATGCAACAAAACCAAGAAGAACTTTGGACAATAAATGAAGAACTTAATTCAGAAAATAAAAAAATCCTAAAGCAGAAGGAAGAAGCTGATGCCAAAAGCCAGCAGGAAATCACAGAAAAGGTAGCACTAATTTCTGAGAAAAGCAAATTACTCTCTGAATTAGAGGCAGCACAGGCAGACCTTCTGAAGGTAACTCAAGAAAATGATGCTCTCCGATCTTCAGAGTCAACCTTGCTCCAACAGCTGAAAGACCTTCAGGCCAACAAAGATGCCATGGATGCGGTATGTCAGAAACATCTCAAGGAACGGGAAGAACTGGAGCATTATCAGAAGAAACTTTTGGAAGAGAAAGATGCGGCTGTTAAAGACAAAGATGATGTTATTCAGAAGCTGGAAAGTTCTTGTGAGGCCCATGCCAGAGACCAGAGAGAACTACTGCAAGAAGTGTCAAATCTGACAGCAGAGAGAGATTCAGCCCTAGGTAAACACTCGGATCTTAAAAATACGCATGCAGCCTTGAAAAGTGAAATGGACAGTCTACTGCAGACAAGGCAGAGTCTGCAGTCTGAGAAGGAGGTGCTCCTCAAAAGCATAGACGAGCTGCGTGTGAATTTAGACAACACGACTGGTGAAAACCAAGCATTAAAAGTGAGAACAGAAGAGATGCAAACAGAACTAGAGGCTGAACGTAAAGAACTTCAAAAAGCGATGAAGGACAATATGGAGTTGAAGGATTCCCTTGCTTCTCTCTCTCGTTGTCTTGAGGAAATGAAAGCCTCAAGAGAAAGATCCAATTCTGAATGCGTTCAGTTACTTCAAGAGAAAGAGGCTCTTTCTTCATCAGAACGAAGGCTTTTGGCTGAAAGAGAGGAACTTGTAAATGAAAATAAGGTACTTGCTGAAAAGCTTGCTAAGGCCACAGCAGATTCTGCACTTGCTGAGAGTGTCTTTACGGAGAAAATAAACGAACTGAACTTAGAAAAGGAATCCGTTCTTCGTAAGTCGTTGCAATTTGAAAAGCTCAATGAAGCTCTTTGTCAAGAGAAGAATGAATTGGAGAACAAATATTCAGAGCTTCTTGATGAAAACAAGTCTTCTGCAAATGCACTTTCTGATATGAAGAGCAAACACGAACTGGACGTCTCGGCCAAGAGAGCTCTGGCCCAAGAGAACACCATGCTCCAAGAGTCCATTGAAGCCCTCAAGGAAGAACTAAGTAAGAAGACTCTAGAAAATCAAGAGCTAATAGCCTGTAAATGTGACCTTTCAGATCTTCTGAACGAGGCCCGGGATGCCAAAAGAACATTAGAAAATGAACTGGCTGCTGTATTGCAGGCCAAGGAGGTCCTGTCATCGTCATTCGAGACCTGTTCCTTTGATAGGGAGATGCTGACCAGAGAGAGGACCGAATTGCAAGATACGTGTCATAAACTAAATGGAGAGGTTGCCGTTATGAAAGACAACTTAACCATAGAAAAGGAAGCTAGAAAACTGGACAAGGAATCGTTTTTGTTGGAACGTGTAGAACTTCAAAGCAACATCAGCTGCTTAGAGAAGGAGATAGAAGAGCTGAGAGAGAAAAATAAAGAATTGCTGACTGAGAAAGAACTTCTAGTTCAGGGGAAAGAAAAGTCCAAAACTAAACTGGCAGAAATAATGAAAGAAAAAGAAACCCTCTGTGCAGAGACAGAGCAGCTCGCTTCCAGTATCGACCGACTGAAGAGTGACTTTGTTTCCTTGTCTAAATCAAAAGCAGAGCTCCAGGACTTGCACAGCTCTGTCTCCGAGAGGCTGGATGATCTTCGACAGAGGCACGAGGTGACGGAGAAGGAGAGAATACAGTTACTCCAGGAAAATGACAGCCTGCTTGCTGAACGGGAGGGTCTGGTCATCATTAAGGAAGAAATACTAAAAGAGAAGGAGCAGTTCTCCAAGGATTATTATAAACTGCACGAGGAAGTAGCACTTTTAGAACAAACTAATAGTGACCTCACAGGCAAATTGCTGGTGTCTCAGGGCAAAAATCAGATGCTGCAGGAGGAGATGAACAATCTGGCTTTGAAACTAAAAGAAATTGAGACTCTCCAGACCCAAACAGTAGCGCAAAAAATTGAGGTATTGAAACACCTAGTTAAACAATCCAGTACGGTTATACTAATACTGAGCACTAACCCAGTGGTTTCCTCTCTGCACTTCATTGCACAATCAGCACTTCATCTCGGAATAAATGGGCTGGAATTACGGTCTCTCTCAATGTATTACTTTGGGTTTTTTTCAAGTTGTAACCATGAGTCTGAAAGACACTTCAATTTTAAAAAAAAAAAAAAAATCCTAAATATAAAAGCCTATGTTGTTGCTGAATGTTGCAAGAAAACAACCTAAACTGTGAATAAAAGGAAGTTTTTGTTTCCTGAATCTGGTAGGAGGAATAGAGCAGCTCCTTCTGTTGAAGTACTCAACAGCTCGAAAGCTAGAGTAGTCATAGAGACGGTTTTAGAGCAGCTCTTTGTGCAATTTTATGTTAAATTATAAATTTGGCTTCTCAAAAACTATAAAACAAGGTGCTGCTCCTGTACATGTAATTGGATAAAAAGCGGCGTAAGAGAACCATTTAAATTTACATTATAGGACTTCCAGTCCGTTAAAGACGTTGGCAGTTCTGGTGTTCTTTTTATTCACAGAAGTGTTTTGCATTCACCACCAACAAATTCTGAATATTATTTTGAATTTCAGTTTGTGGGGCTTCAAACCCATAAAATAACTTAGAATGCAAATTGGAATCAAGATACCCTGTAGGAAGGGATGTTTAATGCCTACCTAGGTATTTTTTCTATACTTGTGAATTATTTCCTTTTATGAGGGTGTAATGAACGACACTGAAGTGATGTCATGATTGGCTTTATCTCCTATTTAATTTTTAATTATTTTTCAAATTTTAACAGCTTTTTATAGTTCCTCATTTTCTGAAAACAGAGCAGTCTGTTGGCAGTGAATATCTACTGAACCACCACTAAATGGTTACAAGTCTAAGAGCAACCACAGTGGTGGAATTTAGAAATCCAGGAATTACGAAAGAAGAAATGGGCTTCTCTGGTGGCACCAGCATGGGGTTGTGATGTATTTCTGCATGGAACTGAATCTCCTCGTGGCCACTTATTTTTATACTTTATGCAGCTTCAAAATGCAAATAAGATTCCCAGTTGAAATCTTTGTTTAACTGGAAAACAGCTGGAAAACCATGAGGCTGTGCATAAAGTATCTTTTGGTTTCAGAGGTCTCCTTGGTAATACTGTGTTTTCCCCCACCCACCTTTATATATAGGCTGCCAAAATGGCGGAAGATGTTTTCCAGACTGTGGAGAAGGTGACCAAAGAGAAGGATGCCATTCACAAAGAAAAGATTGAAACTTTGGCCTCTTTGGAGAACTCTAGACAGACAAACGAGAAGCTCCAGAATGAAGTAATCACATTTAAATGCTTTTATGTGAAAAGTTTCACCTAGTTTGTAAGGAACAACTTTCGAATTACAGAGAATGGGCGTAGGCAAGAGTGGATTCTGTCGTTTTCCCACCGCAGTGCTCAGGCTTGACTGGCTTGTGAAGACTTACTAGCTGAGTGCGTATTGACAGAAAATGTGGGTGCTTTATGTACCCATATGACCGATGTTCTCTGGTGTTTTACATGTGGTTTCAAATACCTTTACAGCACATAAGGTCGTGTGCCCTAAATCTTGGGGCAGCAACAAAAAAAAATATGTAGTAAGAGTTCTGGGTGCTACAGGCAGCAGCTTTTGCAGATCATGGAAGGAAGAGGCATGGGTTTGAGTTAAGGCTTAACCAGTCTCACTGTATGGCTGTGGATAAGTCGCTCAGATGTGACCACTCTGTGCTTCGTGTAAGTCTGGGGTGCAACCTCACGCTCCAGTGAAGTGCTGCAGAGCTCTGAGTAACAGTACTCCTAACCCACAAAAGTCACCACACGTTTCTCACCTGTGATGCACTTCTTGCTCTGTATATCCTCTGTGTGACCTTGACATGTGTACTGTTATAATTTCTTCTTTTTCCACTCTTTGTTAATCAGAGTTGTGGTCTGGCAGGGTACAAGTTCTGCCGAGCTGTGCTCTTGCCTGAATACGTGAGCACAGTGGTCCCAAAGAACTTTGTAGTCTGGCAGTTCCTCTAGGGACCTGTTCTTCAGTCTGTGCCTTCCCACCGCTTTGTGATACTTCAGGGTTTGAAGAAGGGGGAAAAATGTCCTCGCTAATCTTTTTCACACTCTTTTGCCCCAGAGTATCTACTCTAACACTGAACTGGCATCTTTTCTGCAGACCTTGAGGTCTGCAGGCGCCTCTGATGGCTCTTTCATCTTTTGCAGCTCCCGTAATATTGGGTAGGGAACAGCTGGGCCAGCCCAAACGCCCAGCGTGTGCTGAAACAGTAACAACTTCCAACGAGATCTGATGGCTCGAGAATTAAAAGCGGTGACGTTAATAATGACAGGGGTTCACTTTCTGGATTTAAAAAAAAAAAAAAAAGTAATAATCCACAGTGTCCCGTAATGCCATGAGAATGGCCGGAGATTATCCGTTATGTAATAGAACGCGTCGCCGAAAGCCGACAAATAAGGTCCCACAAGCCTGCGGTGGTTACGTGGTAGTTGCAAGCTCAGTAAACAGACATACGACAATTTGTCCCATGCAACAAGATCTCTGAAAGGAATTTATTTCTTACGGTTGCACGCACAACTGTTTCTCAGAAATTAAGGTACGGTAAAGCAACTTTTTTTATCAGTTATCTTAGAGGAATAAAGATCAAGGGAGCAGCTGATTTTAGCAACAAGCATTGAATATAAAAGGAAGAAAGTGCTTTGCGTTGTATAGCGTTTAGAATGGAGGTGCTTTGGAGCTTTGCCGAAAGTCTCATGTTTTTGGTTAGACAAATGCTTCTCAGTACAGACCAAATTAATTTAAGGACTCAAGATGAAAAACTGGAACAGCTCAGCTCAGGCCCCGTTGGGCTCAATATCTTTTCCAAGTGCTACACCTAAGAACTGTATAGTTTCGTTAGTGTAATGAGGTTTTTTTTCCTCTTTAAGTTGGACATGCTTAAACAAAACAACCTGAAAAATGAAGAGGAACTTAGTAAATCAAAAGAGCTTCTAAATCTGGAGAACAAGAAAGTGGAAGAACTTAAAAAAGAATTGTAAGTATTTCAATGTTAAATCTGTTAAACCATCCCCTTGTGGTTACTTTTTTTTTTTTTAAAATGTCTTTTAGTATCTCTCTGGTATCCTCGATTATAAAGCAGATATGAGGTCAAAATTAAATACTAGTTTGACATGCATAAAACTTGAAATCAGAGTGTTGCTCCTGAATTGCCGAAGGGTATGGAAACAAATCCTTCACTCCAAGCATTGTTTGAAATAATTTGTTTGCTGGAGGAAGTATAGAGTTCTGCCACCGGAGGGCACTAGGTTATTTTAAAAGCTTGA
Source organism: Psophia crepitans (assembly GCA_013399095.1). NCBI lineage: Eukaryota > Metazoa > Chordata > Aves > Gruiformes > Psophiidae > Psophia > Psophia crepitans. Next base: position 2,401,061 of record VWZZ01005333.1, on the reverse strand, counting down.
TAATAAGATTTCTGTTTGGATTTAATTACATGTGGAGTGTTAATTAGGTTTACGTGGTTTTGTCTATAGAAAATCTGGTTCTGCTTTTATTTTTCATTGATGGTTTTATCCAGTTTATTCCCGCTGCCCCACTATGCTCTTATTTTCTAACTGGTACCACACAAATGCCGTGTACAGTACGTAAAACCAGAGTTAATTGCTTATGATTTGAGGTGTTTCCTTTGAGAAACTACCTCTTACGTACTACAAACTAATGGTGTGTAACACTGTACACAAATGAACTGCAAAGCATCTGATACCAAGTAATTTTCCCTCTGGAATCTCGTTGTATCAAAGCTTTTGGTGTGCCACCGGGAATAAAAATCCAGCTGAGTTACTGCTACCTGCAGTGGCCGCACAGCCCCCAGCTTGCAGAGATGTCACGTGTTAAATCTCAAATCTCAGTTCCCTCCTGCACTCCCGGAAGGTTTCTTGGAGTGAGAGCTGGAATCTGGACTGATGGCTGGCAGCAGCTTTGGCTAATTTTGTTGTTATTAGTCCCATAAGTCATTCTGTGCCGGTTCTTTCCCACTGCTCCGAGGTGAAGACAGGACACAAAGGAAATCAGCACGCAGAACTAATTCTAAGGTTCTGTCTGGCTGACAGCTTTCACTGCTTGCATTTAAAAACCTGCGCACTCGTACAGACAGCGGCCTCCTTTGAGAAAGGCAGGATCGCGTTCCGTGAGCAGTTCCTACCTGCCTCCCTGTGCGTGGGAAATGCCAAAGCAAAAGAATTGTTTCCAGGCTCGTTGCTCTAATGCTGGAACAGCAGGGGCTGGTGGACTCTGCTGTCATGGAAAGACAAAATGTATTAGACTGTAACTTGTATAGGAGATCCTTCCTGGAAAATCTTGAGCACTGAAAGGTGTCCTCAGGTCCTGGTCACTCTGCATGCGTTTTTATTATTATTATTTTTCTTAAGGTTAATTTTAGTCCTAGACTATTGCTGAACGTGGCCTCTAATCATCAGAGGTAAAAGACATTGTAGCTAAGTGGAAGCTCATCTAGTTGGTTGTCAATTGATCTTTATCATAATTATTTTGTGCATTTTAATTGGAGTGAGGAATGAACTTGACAACAGGCGTTTCTTGGTGAGCGGTAATGTGGCGGAGAGAACGCCTCTGAGAGGCGGGTGGTGCCCTTGCCTTTGCCAAGGAGCGCAGAGGGGACACGCTGCCCAGAGGAGCCATGACTGTAGGTAGGGACATGCCGCTGCCTCGGGAGCAGCAATTTTGGAGGCAGGAGGGTGCTACAGTGACATGGGCATCCTTTGTGGAAAGCCGGGATGGAGCAAAGCCACAATACCGGCTGGATGTTAGCACTGCATCCTGCCAAGTGCGCTGCAGCTATCGGTTTAAAGTTCCTTGGCGCTAAACACAGGGCAGCGTGTCACACTGACTGACCCCAGTGTTTTGCGTGCTGTTTTTATAACGCCCCAAATCTGCTCTTTAATGCCAAAAGCAGAAAGAGAACTGGTTAGTGCTGCAGTTCCGCAAACAGCCGTGGTTAAAAATAGGTGTGTTCCTGCATCAGCGAGTAGGTTCACACCAAGGTAATTTGAATCGATGTTTGGTGGTGGGAGCTGCCCTGTTCAATCCAGTCTGGGCGGATCGGATTGGAAATCGGTCAAGGTGAGACCAGATAGAAGAAATGGTTGGAAAATCTTGGTCATAATATGTGCAGACCTCAAAAAGTAAATCAGACCAGTAACAGACCGGAGAGTCCTTGGGATCTGAGGTGCTTGAATAAGTTTCTGGCTTTAGGGGTGGTTCTGCCTCGCACAGTTTTATAAAAGTATTTTTAATATTCCGGTCAGGGTTTAACTCTGTGTAGTGTTGGCACATAGGAGTGCTGAGACTGCTTTTCGTGAAAACAAAACACAGTCAGAAAAATACCATTTAATGAAACGAAGCATATCTCTTATCTTTTGAAAGATATTGTCAAATCTTAGAGAAACTTGTGTCGGTCACCTGTGTGACAGGCAGGCACACAGAATATTTTTTCAAAAATAAACTTAAAGGAAAGCACACATAGGTAGCAACGCAGGCTAATGAAACCTGCAAATCCTTTTTCTTTTTTTTTTTTTTTTGTCTGTTAAAATAATGGGATAGATTCGACACTTTCCTGGTTTGCCTCCTGCGATCTTGCACATTCTTGTATGTTTGGATGTCAGACCTTGTAGGGAGTATTGCAGTAAGTGGAAATGGAAGCTTTTTTTTTTTTTTGCTTTTTAAACCCAATTCTCTTGTTTTACCCCTGGCTACAAAGTTCACTTCTGAGAAGCTGCAGGCTTTAAACCTCGCCAGCCCTCTTGTCAAGCCCTACCCTGTGTTTCTCGGTCCCAGCGCTGGCTCAGCCTCGCAAGCGTGCAGAGCTCGCCCTCTGAACTCACCTTCCATTTCTCTGAGGATCTGATCCATTTAAAGGAGAAAGAGTTTGCTGCTGCTGCTGTTTTTCAGGATTACACCTATCCCTGTGCATCCGAGCTATAGATTGTCACCTTTATTATAGATCCCATTAGCCACGTGACCTAGATGTATTTTTCCAAGCCGTGAAGCTGAATCTCTCCCACATTTTTTTCTTGCCTCTCCTGTTCCTATGGTAACGATGCACTCTCTGTCCTCGCAGCGAAGCGCTGAAGCTGGCAGCTGCTCAGAAGTCCCAGCAGCTTGCAGCTTTGCAAGAGGAGAACGTGAAACTTGCCGAGGAGCTGGGCAGGAGCAGGGACGAAGTCACAAGTCATCAGAAGGTAGAGTGGCTGGAACGTTTCCTGATCTATGGCCGAAGCGCTGCGCGTGCTGTTTCCGCTGATGCCAGGGTGACGTTGCGCTGCATGTTTGTGTCTGAAAGATGAGTTGTTCTGAGAATGTTATAAATTAAATTTGGAAGCCACCTGCATCGGGAGGTTAGAACTGCAGGCTGACAGAAGGTTACGTAACCCGCGAAGGATCCTTAGGCGGCTTGGAAATAAGCATAAATTAAATATGCGTTAGCCAAACGAATTACCAGACACTTACTATTTCTGTCGGGAGTAATTTTGTTATACAACCGTAGAAATCTCCATCTACCCAGTACTAAGGAAATCTAGCTATTTAATTCTCCTCCTTATTCCTGCTCTCCCTTCACACTAGAAAAATAGTATTTAGGATGTTTTTCAGAATACTATTTAAAACTACTTGGTTGGACTCTGTCTCTAAAAAGCACTATGCACGTGTATGCTTGCTTAAACTTCTTACTGTGCACGCACATCAACAGTGTTGCAGCCAGGCAGTGGGTGCTGGGGGACTAGAATCAATGGAAGATGTTTTTCTGGTGGTAGTTTATAGGGGAGAAAGAGACTTTTAAATTATAAATTTTTTTTTTATTTTTTTTTTTTACTTTTACATTTGAATGCGTTGTTGGAATCTTAAGGTGTGGGCTTAGTTACACAGTTTGTAACAATGGTACTTGTCAAAAGATAAATTAGATTTACAGCCATTAAATATGGTGGGTTTATTTCTTGTGGAGCAGTTCCAGTGGCAGCCACACCATGAGGACATCTTTGGGATGTCTAGTGCAAGAGCAAGAACGTAGAAGATGTGGGTTTATGTTTTGCCTTTCTGAGGTAGCACTTGTGTGGAAGAGGGGTGTTCCTGTTCCCAGAACAGATCTCTTCCATCCTGCAAAAAAAACCGAATAGTTTTAAAGCTAAGAGGCTGACTTTTCCCCACATGCCTTTTTTTGAAATACTGAGGACGGGTGACTACAGATCTGGCCAGTTTCTGAACCCTTTTGGCTGCTGACAGGAGTAATGCACGAGCTGCTTCATCCTAAAGAGCCTTTGGAGATGATTAACAAGAGTCCCAGACGTGTGGGCTCAACCACTGACTCATGCTGCATCTGAGTAGTGGTGTGGTAAGAGAACGCTGTCATCCCAAACAGCCAGTGGGAGCTCTGCTCCCCACTCCCACTTGTTGTCTTAAATTATTCCAGAATCTTTGAGGCAACCTGTTATTTTCAGGAAGAGTTGTAACTTGAAAAAGGATTCGGCCACATTGGTCAAATCTTTCTGCCTGCTGCGCGCAGCCAGAGCTGACACACAGAAGGTCCCCGGGGTGCCAGTGCTCGCCGCAGTCACTCTCTGGCCTCTGCTGTTTCCAGCCGACTTTGCGAAGGAGTCCCGCTCTCTGCATCCTGCCTGCCGGGGACCTGTCGGCAGGGATCCTTCTCTCCTTGCCAGGGTAGACAGCTTAGTCCGCGAAGCACGGGGATTAGTCAGTCATCTTGCAGACCGGAATATTCCCAGTTCGCTCCCACCACGGCCTTTTCTGCCACTGAGCAGGTGGCTCCAAGATGAAAGATCTGGAAGATCTGCCCGAGTTTGGAGAAACAGTCTGTGTGCCTGCTTCAGCCATTTGCGTTGCGTTATATCCTCTTCTGTGAGGGAGATGTAATCTGAACCTTGGAAACGTGGGAATGCTGTCTGTTGCATTTCCTAAATGCAACATTTGGGCTGTGGTGTCTTTAGTTGACTGCACGGCCTCCTAAAAGACTGGGATTTGGAATTCCAGGGAGCTCTGTTGTGGCGAAAGGAACAGAATGGTGCCATGTAAAATGCAGGTGTCCGGACGGGTGTCACAGGACTGATGAGCGCAGCTCTCCTCGGGTCAGCGGTGGTGGAACAGCCAGTCTGCCTGCCCAGAGCCGTCACATTTCCTGGTTGCTCCTCAAAAGCGTTCCCTGTGTCACCCGGAGCCTGTGCAGTGCCACCCACCCCTCAGGCTGATAGGCACCTGCTGTTACCCCGAGGAGTAGGACTTTCTTCATGTTCCCTTTAGATCTCACCCAACCCAAACTTCCACTCCCCTTCTTCTATGACTCTGCTGCGTTCTCGCAACGAAACAACGGCAAGAAAACCGGTTGGCCTTGAGGATTCTCGCACAGCCAGCCCTGTCTTGGGCCGGCACGGTCTCGGGGATCCCCACCACCACTTCTGCTTTGCTGTCACTCGGGTGAACGTACACTGTGTTTAGGCACCCCGGTGCAGGACGCTTTCGGCTTCCTTGGCTCAGGCTGTCTCTGGGGAGTGGAAAAAAGTGACTATGAAGAACGGCGCGATTAGTTTTTGGAGAACAAGTGTCTGTGGGAGCGATGCAGAGGTTTAACGTGGCGCAGGATTGCTCGTGGAGCCGTGTTGATGCAGGGGATACTGAAAAACTGGCCAGCAGAGAGGAAAGCAGAGAATGTAGCAGTGCCCCAGCCTGAGTGTCTGTGCCGCAAGAAGGTCGCCAGCATATGGTTTAAGTATTTTGAGCCGTCGCTATGGTAACTATATAAATTCTAGCAGTGTGTTAGTCAACTGGGTTAGTGAATCTGTGGCTGCATGTGACACACTTTGCAGAATTAACAGATCCTCTTTCATTAATGATTTATCCTGACATCTAAAGGTTAAAGTGTCTTATACTACTGACGGGTGCTTTTCTGGATTGATCCATAAATAATTAGCTGTTTGTAATTAGTTAAAGATCCCCAGTCGGATAGATACTGAGCTTGGGGAACTTTTCTGGCTTCAAATTATTTGATGGGGCATTCCAGTAGCCTCAGACCTGTCCAGGCATTGTAACTTCACTGGAAACAGTGTAGGAACATCCACCAGCTCGGGTGGGCCATCTTTTACTAAAGGATGTGAGAAGTCCTCTGGAGAAGTGAGCGGATTGCTGGAGAAATGTTGATGAGAGAAGAGTCCTTTCCCTTCTACCACAAAGCTGCTCAAGGCTTGATCCATGACTCAATGCCGCTGCACAGCTCCCTTAACATTTGTCCTTTCCTCTTCTCTCTTTTAAATCCACTTCTATCTTGGCCTGTACGGGAATCACTCATCTCTCCACAGCCAGGAAACTAGAAGTGAGGAGAGAGGCAGGGTTTATGCTCACGATCTTGGAGCATTCCACCAATACTGAAGGATTTTCCGAGTTAAACAGGCACTACTAGAAGAAACCCATTAAAAGGTGGGGTGTGTTTGTGGGGGAGCACCATGGAGCACTGTGGACACGATCTCTGGGGAGCAAAGGGTGAATAACGGCAGCATGAGGTTTTTCCAGCTGCAAGTGGCAGTCAAGGGCACAAACACCAGAAGGTGAAGGTCGCCTAGGGTGAAACGAAGGATTTGGTTGTGTAACGTGGCCAGGTTAGTGCTGCACAGTGTGACTGCAGAGAAATGCCAGTGCTGGTGGAGGGAAAGTAGTGCAAAAATCCACTAGGGTGTGATGCCCAAGAGATTGAGCACGAGTCTGAGGGAGGAGAGGGCCCTATTCAATAGTTGTCAGAGGGGGTTCTGCGGCTCACTGGGGTTTGCAAATGAAACACTTCTCTGAATTTTCACACTCTTTTCCTTATCTCCTTTTGTCATCAGTCCGTGCAGAGGTGAGCAGCTTGTGTCAACTGCCTCTGCGTAGGGAACGGGGGACACACTTTGTGCTGCAGGGGGAAATGGCTGGGTTTGACTGGCTGGCAGGAGAAATTTGGCCGTAACCCCATAGTACTGTGGCTGCTCTGCACTCTTACAGTGGTCGCTTTCCTGGAGAAAGACATCTTGATTTTCTTTAAGACTTACATTAATACGTGTCTCTACAGCTTTCCAGTATCTATTTTTCATATCAATAAAACTGTCTGATTAAGCCCCAGGAAAATGGTACCAATTAATCTTAAATGTGTAAGGCTTAATAGTGCTGCAGTACATGAAGAAGGTTAAGTTGTCAGAAAATCTGGAGGAGACAGTTTATCGAGGTGAGCTGCTTTTAACCCAGTGTTAGAGGCTGGCAGACCAGCTTCCTTCTCACTGCAACTTGCTTAACGCTTTCTGTGCCAAACCTGAGTGGCTGCAAAGTGCTGAAAGTATTTAGTCAGTAAGAGACTGTTTGCTGTGGTTCCCAGGGCTCCGGGGTTTCTGTTATAAATGTATGTCTTGCTGACCTTGTGGATGGACACAGAGATCATGCTTGAGTCAAGGCACTGGTAGCTGCTACTGTAAGCAGTTCTGTAGGGCAGTAATTGCTGACTTTGGCCATTGAGTAAAGGAGGAGATGGTGAAAAATAATAGTTGGTTTGAAACATACTTAATTTCTAAGTTTCTCAGAAGTTCAGTTACCCCAGTGTATCTTCAGTTTTGTTGCTGTACAAATGATGGTTGGTTGGTTCTGCTTTTCCTGACCCTACGTGGGGCTGTCAGTTTGGACCCCCAGAACCTGCAGCAGCAGTATTTTCAGTTGTGAGGGCTCAAGGTGGCCCCGCCGAGTTACAGGTTCAGGATACAGTAACAGACACCAGACCGACAGCTTTAGGAATCAATAATTTATCTCTGAATAACGGTACAGTAACAAACGCACCTCAGCAGTACAATTATCCAGGCCAGAACTACAGCAAATCCAGTAATTCACCGACACCGGGCTAAATGTAGTCGGGCGCACAAAGGCTAACGGGTCTCTCCGGTGTGCGTGGGGCCCAGAAGCACCGTACAGAGCGATACTAACCTCTCGCCTTGCTTGTGTGCGCAGGACGTGGAAACACCACCGAAAGCAGTAATAGCCCCTCACTAGCTGGTGTTCTTGGTCACCCAACGGTCCGTGTGCATGTGCTGCCTAGTAGAAAATCGATGAGTTTGAGGATTTTTGGGCTCCGTAGCCTCTGCCATGTTTGTTTGCTGCTGCTGCTCTGATATGTTATACCAAGGACACAAGCCATAGTGTATTAACTGTAATCTTTTTGTACTTGTGTTTCAGCTGGAAGAGGAGAGATCAGTACTCAATAACCAGTTATTAGAGATGAAAAAGAGGTAAGTTGATTTTTCTCATGTGCATTTAGCTACACAGTCCTACAGAAAACTGCAGAAAACATAATACAGAAACAGTGCTAAGATTAAGAACAAGCGATTCTCTTCTGTTGTATCAAAGTCCTGAGGTTGTTACACAGATGGGCTTACAGATTATATCTTCCCCACTTTTTTTATTAAAAGTGAGAAGGAAATTTAATTGTTTTAATAAAAGAACATGTTAGGAGGGGTATTTACCATTTTTTAGTTATGCACTTCTTGCATTGTAGTAGTTTTCTTCATTTTCAGTAGCCAGTTTAGTGTTTGGTTTTAGTCTGCTCTGGAATATTGGAGTGTCCATCAGTCTGATAAATACGCAGGTGTATGGATCCTCACCTGTCAAGTTCTTAAGGAATAATGGAAAAATACGGTGATGCTAAGGATTGTTATTTTAAAAAAGAAAAAAAAAAGAAAAGCAGCAGTTATTCAGCCTTGAGTGGATTGTTCTCAGAGTTTTGGGATACTGAGTGCCTTGTGGCAGTGGTTATTGTAGTTCATTCAGCACTGTTTTAAACACCAGGAGCTTTGCCCTGGGTGACTGGGGCATACATTTGTATACTGCGCCGTTCGATTAACAGTCCCAAGTTACAAAATTTATTGTCTTTCTGCCCAGAAAGGCCATTGGCTGAGTGCCGCCATGTCTTTAGGAAAATGTGGGCTTTTCAAAAGCAGTTACATAAATCCTTAGAAAAAGACGCAGCTCGCCATGACACCGAGTCTGTTCCAGGAAAAACCAACCAACCTCTGTTAAATTTCCTGAATTTATAATGGTCACAGCAAAGAACAGTGAGTGGCACCTGGGGGCCTGGCACATCCTTGCCTGCTCAGTATCATACCCTGATCCCTTTTTTATTCCCTACTAAGGCGTTAGCTGGGAGGTGGGTCACACATACCCTGCTGTAGCTCGCGCTCTTGTAACGGACAGCGGGGTCTCACACAAGCCAAAGCTTCCGCAGAGAACGCGGGAGTTTGGCCAGTTGTTGTGCAGAGAGGCAGCTTTAACCAGCCTGATGAACTGGATCGTCAGCCTTTAGCTGCCAGGATAGTACAAGTAGTTTGTACTTGTAGCCAAGTCCAAACTGACAGCCCCACGTAGGGTCAGGAAAAGCAGAACCAACCAACCATCAAGTAGAAGTTGGGTTTTTTTAATGATGGAGTGGAGGAGGAGACAAGGAGAGAGATCTTTAGCTGGTGTAAAGGCATCTGACATCCACAGTAATATGGAGTATAAAAAAAGCAGTGTGTTTACACCAGCTGAGGATCATCCCCAGCGTATTTGATGTGGAGGAAGGGAGGGAAAAGGAGGGTATTGGTGCTGCTGACAGCTTAGAATGCTCTTTGCAGCCTGTTACTTCACATGGTTTAAAACATGTTTAAACGTTACCTGAGGAAAGGAAGGAGAGAGCGGGGACCCAAAATTCATTCAGTACTTTCCAGCAGTTCTGTTTCACAGCGTACATATTAAAAGACAAATTCTGTAGTCAATTACAAAAAGCAGGGGGTGTGGCTCTGATTTTCCTTCTTTGGTTTTTACTCTGTGTGAACTGTCTGAAATAACCTAGGTAATTACGAAATCAATACAGTGAGTTTTAACGTTACTCCACCTTCAGTTGCTTACACCGAGATGCCCAAGTTTGGCGCAATGACATTTCTCAACAGTGTTGAATAAACTCCAATAGAAAGGGTAAAACAAGTCGCAACAGGCCTACCTTGCTGAAGCAGACTGCAGGCCACTGGGGGTTAAAATACACCAGCATATATGACATCACTTGCGACCAGAAGAGTTAGGCTGAATGAAGAGCTAATTAAATAAAAAGGAGTCTCTCTAAATTCCCAAATTCCACTGACGTTGGTGATGAGTGATTTCTTCCTTTTGTCTTAAGAATTTGCAATACTGAAACAGAGGCATCTTTTTATTTCAGTGAGGTGGGATCTCTGGCAGAAGTTTTCCTGCCTTCCTTCCACCCACAGGAATTCTGTTCCTCTGTTTTAGCAACTCCCTCTATGGCCTAGTCTGGCTAGGAGCGACAGGAGGTCGATATTTATGAATCTAAGGGGTTTCTATGTTACTTCAGCTCACTAGGTTCGTTGTGGGTTGCTAACTGTCTTACTGTCTTTGAGCTTGCGCTATTTATCAATACTCATTTCATTCCTCTCTCTTCCCTTTCCTACCCTTGCTTCCTTTGCTATATCTGTGTGTCTTTAATGGTAAGACTCAAGAAAGTCTATCCACGTTACAATAAATAATTATTTAATTTTTTTTTTTAAGTAAAGTTGTTGTATATATTTGGCTGCCTTTGTCCCTTGGTGTCTTGCTTTTGTTTTGTAAAATACTCAGCAATATATATATATATTTAAAAAAATAGTCTATATTTTTTACCAAAACAAGAAAGCCCCTTGGTGCAAATTTAGTTCTTCCTTACAGTATTTTGCATTTCTACTCCATGTTTCTAACATGTGGTTCTTGTTATCTTGCATTTTTAAAGCTTGCCCAGTTACACTTTAAGGTATTTGCTTCATTCTTAGAATTTCTTATTTTTGTAGTAAGGGAAGAATCTGGGTGATTTTTTTTTATGTTAAAACAAAACAAACCCCTCTCTCTCCCAAGACTTCCACACACTGCTCAGAACATGGTTTAACCTCCTCCAGAAAGTGAGATTTCTAAAATGGCATGTGAAATGACTAACTATTTTTTTAATATCTTTTATTTATTTTTTAAATCCCTGCTGGCAAGCAGATACTTTGGACTGGAATTGGCCAGGAAAAAGTTTAAGTTCACCAGATAATTTTCCTTTTTTTTTTTCCCCCACGATAAAATACTTTCCACAAGATTTTTCTTGCAAGTTATCCCTGTGTAGTTATTTTCCATTCAACACATGCTCCTTACGTTTACTATCTCTCATATGAATCATACTACAAACGATACTGAAGCCGAGAGCATCAGTGGGGTAGACTCTCAGCTGATGCTGGAAGTGAACTGTGAGCCACACTTACGTGTAAGTAGTGACATACACCTACTGTGTGTGTAGTCTTTCCAGTTTCAGGGTTTTAGCGGGCCTCCAGCGGGAGCTGTAAGCGTGGTTCCTGGAGAGACGGCCCTGAGAAAGAAAAAAAATGCCACAGTACAGGGACCTTTTTTTTCCCCCCTTCTTGTTTTCTCTTCTCTTTTCTTCTCTCATTTCTCTTCCCTTGTGTTACAGTGTTCTAGACTCCTATATTGGATTTGTAAATACACGTTTATACACTCACAAACTCTTTGCCTTTGTGAACCACCTAAATGTTCGTGGTGGTTGAAACCAAGCCCGATAACCAGAGTTGTACAAGAAGCGTTTGTTTGGTCTTGATCTCAAAGATGAAGATCTGACCAAAAAGCGGAACCCGTGGCTAAAGAACAAGCTCTTGAGCATGAGATGTGTCACGGGGGTTTCCATCTGCCCTTCTACACCTGCCTGTACAGCAGAGGGGAGCCCGGGTGACGTCTCGGGTGCGGGAGAGCCTGTGAGCAGCAGTTTCCAGGTGTACCTCCCCATTTCCCCTGCCTGGGTAAACGCTGGATTTGCGGCTCAGTGGGTGGGAGAGGGCAGCTGTGCCCTGCGAGCAGCGTCCCACGTGTCGGCGGCACGTTTCTTTCCCACACCACCCCCCTGTGCTTTTGATCGGATTCAGCAAAGCACTGAAAACCATGGGTTAGGCTACAGCATGTGTGTAATCCTGCTGAAGAACAGAGATTGCTGTCATGCTTTTAGTGCTCTGCTGAATCCGCGTTGGCAGAGAGCTATTAACTGCCGCTGCCCTTCTGGTTTTTGTAAGAGGAGTATCACTTGTATTTGAAGGCAAGATTGTGCTGTCTGCAATTTGTTCTGTTTCTGCTTATATTAATTCTCTCATTGTAAAAATATACCAAAACCAAACCAAACCTTTTGGCTCTTGTTTGGTAGCTGCATCAGCTTTTCTAAACCCCAGATTCTCCACTTGCTGCTTCCATTCCCGAGTATAATCTTAACAATGAAAGAATTGCATTAATTGTGCTCTCATTGTTGAGTTTCCTGTTTATCTTGAGTCGGTGAGATTGATTGTATTTCATGGTCTGGGTATCATGGCTCTCACTAACTGCAGACACTGTGGACACGAAAATATGTCTGTTTGACCTGAACAGCTGCCCCCTACCAACCGAGCATCGTCACACAAGGACGTGTTCTGCTCTTGAACAGTCCTAAGAGAGCATAGTTTGGTTTAGTTACTTAATTGAAGTCGTTACGTCACTTGGTATCTTTGAAGTATTGGCAACCCCGTGCTTTTTGTGTAGCGGGTACGCATTCAGGTACCTAGCGTGGCTTCAGCACTCGTGGCTAGTGACAAGAGAAGCAGCTCACTGAAAAGCAAGTTTCTCCTCTAGACAAGGAAACAGATGGTTTTTTGGTAACAATCTTTTTTTTTTTAAAAAAAAAAACAAAAAAAAAAACACAAAACAAAACCCGTTCAGGTTCTAAGGAACTCCTCTAGCAATAGTCTTCACATCACAGGACAGTTACTCGTCTGTGTGTGTTATGTGACCTCTCAGGAAGACTCATGAGCATCAGTGTGGGGGTGTCACAGCTACGATGCCTTAAAGTCACTGTCAGGACAGGGTGTGTAGGCAGAAGTCATGTGTCTCGTTAGACCAGCGGGAGAGGAGGGAGAACTGGACACAGGCACGCAGACAGGGTTGGTGCCTGCTCTCTAGGCTTTCTTCTTACCCTTCTTCCACAAAGTAAAACAAATCCCATGTGGTTTTGTGCTGAAACAGTAGTTGTTAAAGGCCCAGAAACTCTCAAAGTAGAGATTTTTCTCAGGAAATGACGATGTTACTGAAATTAGTGAGGACCAGCTGATATTTCCAGCATCATCAGCGCTTTGCATGACAACGTGTATACTGAGCTTTGCATGTATGTTTTGTTGCTCGTTAATAATTTTCCAGAAGTAACAAAACTCTGAAGTTAGGTTTTGTGGAACATTGTGCAACATGTCTGTTTATCCTGTATCTCCCCAGTTTATTAACTTGCTTCTTTAAATTCAAATGGATACGATGATATGCAGATTCTGGCATGTGCTACCTAGGTAAACTTTTTGCTTTGTTTCCAGAGTTGTAACATCTGAAACGTTTATACGTGTATAAAATCTTAGTCAAGTACAGAATTGCAATTTGCTTTTTAAGAACCACTTCTTACAGTAGTCTGATACTTGAAATTAAATTAAGCTTCTTTAGGAGACTACAATAATCTGTTCTTTAGGTGATTTCTGGATATGCTTGGCTTTCTTTTAGAGAATCAACATTAAAAAAAGAAATCGATGAAGAGAGAGCATCTTTACAAAAATCCATCAGTGTTACTAGTGCCTTGATCACACAAAAAGACGAGGAACTGGAAAAACTCAGAAATGAGGTAAATGAAGAGCAGTGGGATACTTCTTAATTTTGGATTGAGTTATGCCTAGAAGCATATGGCTTTGTGTGCTTGGCACTGAAGAGTTGGCTAGTTCTTTTTCTTCGTTAATTTTGCATAGTTAAGCCTTCGAATTAAATCTTTAGATATCTGTGGCTACCTAGGTGATTTCTGGCCGATATTTTTTTGGTGGCTGTTTAGCCCTTACTGCTAACGATGTTGCCTTGGTGCTCTGACTTCATTCTGGAAGGTGTAAGCATTCTTAATTAATTCTTACAGATCACGGTGCTCCGTGGAGAAAACGCTTCTGCAAAAACCTTGCAGTCAGTGGTTAAGTCACTGGAGTCTGATAAATTGAAACTTGAAGAAAAGGTGAAGAACTTGGAGCAAAAACTCAAGGAAAACAACGAACAGCCTTTAACTGTAACTAGCTCCTCAGGTAAGAGAGAGGTGCCTCTTCGCTTCTCTCTGCCTTCTGTGTTCATCTTGTAGAATTCTGCTGCTATTGACCAGACAGTTAGAAGGAGGTTTAACTAGCTGAACCTCCCGAGACCTGTGACTTTCCTGGCGTAGGACACGGGTGAGGCTCCAAGGAAGAACTCTGGCCAGCTGCAAAATGGGAAAGCTACCGACTGCCAGTTAGCCCCACGTGCACCAGGGCAGGGGGCGAGTCCACTTGAAATGACACATGTGCATAAGCCACAAAACTTGATCCTGGTCATGCTGTGGCTTCTGTGCAAGAGCCTCTCGCAGCCCAATTTTGGTTTTCCTTGCTGTAGCTGCAAATTAGTGTAACAAAACCATGTACCCGAGCGCAGGACTGGGAATCCCGTCTTCTAGGCACTCAGGCTGACCTTACACTGAGCTCCTTAAGCTTCGTACCACTGTAGTCTCGTCACTGCAACAGAGGAGCGTTCCCTTGTGGATTTATTAACTTCAGCTGTCACCCATACAGACATTTTTTGTGTTTTAGTAAGTTATGTGCAATATGGAATATGCTTCTGTAATGCACTGTGAAAAAATTTCCCCCAAAAGTCACCCTGCTGAAAATTACACTGGGCGATCAGTAAGCAGTAAGATGTTCTGGGGACTGGAGGCTTGTACGTTGCTTCATCTCTGCTTAAGTGTGTTTCATAATTAGGAATACCGGACACTTATACTTTGGGTTTTGTTCTTTTTTTTTAAGGTGACATTGCTGCTAATCAAGATGAAATTGCAAAAGAGAAGCAGGTATGTGATGTGGAACATCAGCATGCTACACCAGCAGTCTGTCTCTAGGCAGAGTGAAGTATTTTTCAAAAGCCAGTTCCTACCAGATTTTGTAGATCAGGATTATAACGGGCGGATTTATCTTGTAACCACCTGCTTCTGAAGGGAAATAATTACTGACAGGAGAGATTAAGAATCAAATGATGAGTGATACTGGAGAAATAGTGCAGGTTATCGGAACACGAGGGAGCGAGCAGGAAGGCAGAGGTGGCAGGTTTTGACCTGCAGCCTGTTGGTGAGGCACAGCCCAGCAGAGCACGCTCAGAAACTGCTCCATGCTCTTTCCAGAGGTTTCTTGGATGTGAACGAGGAATAAAGCGTGGCCCGCCCGAATCTGTGGCGCTTGCCAGCTTGGGGAGAGGGGCTGCCTGGGCTCACCTGCTGCTCCTGAGCTGCTGCAGTTGGAAATGTTGGTCTTTGCGCCGCTTAAATGCGGAACTTTACTCAGAAGGAGGGTTGGCAGCGATGGGGCGAGGAAGTTACTCAGCATGTGCTTGGTAACAGATTTAGGAAGAACTGCATCAGTATGATAATCATAACGAACGTGTGAAGCGCTGCCGTGCAACAGGCAGCCTGTGACAACAAACGCCTAGGAAACAACGGTTAGAATAGAAACACCTTCTGGGTGTAACAAAAGTCAGATCGCTGATGTCAGTCACCTTGGTTAAAAAAAGGCCCTTCCTAGTCTGTACAGAGATCAGAAGTCGTGTAATTACCATAACCACCAATCTTTTCCTGTTTTTCTGCCTCCTTGAATTCACCTGCTGATGACAACGCTTCCTTCCAATCAGAACGAGGTTTGTTCCACTTCTTGGCTTCATTTATTTTACACACTATGTTAAGTTGCCAAGCGTTCCTTGGTTACATTTAGCAGTGCTGCTGCAGGGCTGGCTTGCTGATCTCTGGGGCTCAGACTGTCTCCGGGAGATGCTGTCTGGCTGCCCCATGCTGTCCCACTGTCCCTCCAGGGTCGCTCTGAGAGCATCCCCTAGAGCGGCAGGCTCAGAGGAACAGGGGACGATGTTCCGGTCAGAATTACACAACTGCATTTACGCTTAAAATGTCACATTAGGAAAAGAACTCAATCTGTCCGTGGCGGGTTGAGACCCACCCATGTCTCAGGTGCGTTGGCTGGGCAGAACTGGACAGAAATCGCACCGAGGGGCTCCGAGGCCCTTTGGGAAGTTCCTGTCCCGTGTTCTCTCAGTGTCCACGGGTGCGCTCTGCTGCAGCGATCCAGCGGCGAGCAGTAATGCAGAGCTGCATGTGTCATTTTGAGGGTTGTTCCTTTGTTGCTTGCTTTCCCTGGAGCGCGGTGCTCAACCTGCTGTCTGTCCTTGTTCTTGGCTGCCACAGATCGACTTCCTGAACTCGGTGATAGTAGACCTGCAAAGGAGAAACGAAGAATTGAACTTGAAAATACAAAGAATGTGTGAAGCGGCCCTCAATGGCAATGAAGAGGAGATAAATAACTATGACAGGTATAAATCCTGAAGGAAACCTTGGCTTGTGTTTTGGGACCTGCTGGCAGCAGTCAGTTCTGTCAGCTGCACGACACACCAGCCCCCTTTCCACTGTCGGGGAGCACAAATGCAGCTTTCCCTTGAATTCAGGGCGATTGAACCCAGCCTTCTTTTTAGGTCCATTACTGCAGCCTCTGCAGTTACGGATCGCAAACGCTGATGTATCGTAATGTATTTGCTGTCAGATGTTGTTGGGTCTGGCCCTTTCCAAACTCAGCAGATGAGTCTTTGCTCTTCAGAGGCCGGTAGCTGTGCTGAGGTGTGGAGATCCGGTCCAGGGAGATAGAACTAAAGCCTATTTGATCTCTTGTGACTTCAGCTCCCTTCTCAAGAGAAGAGAGAAACTAGTTTACCCGTGTTTCTTTTTTAAATAATGTCTGTGCTTGTGCAAATACTTACACAGAGCAGTTTGTTTAGTATTATAAGGGATTATGGGCGTGCTGCGAGGTAGTCGAGATGTCGGAAGATCTTCAGAAGGGGCTCTGTGATACTTTTTTTGTTACATTTTTGTTGACCACCATGGTGTTCCCTCAGCTCCAATCATTAGGGGACCGGTTACGGGGCAGGGCGGGGGAGCAGGCTTTCTCCTTCACGGAGAAGTGCCCTGCCTGACTTGTGCCGGTGCTGATCTTGCAGTGAGGAAGAAAGCCTGTCAAAGAAGAAACCTCGTCTCTTCTGTGACATCTGCGGCTGCTTCGACCTTCATGACACTGAGGACTGTCCGACCCAGGCACAGATGCTGGAGGAGCCGCCGCACTCCGCCTACCATGGCAGCAGGAGAGAGGAACGTCCCTACTGCGACACCTGCGAGATGTTCGGGCACTGGACGGCCGACTGCAATGACGATGAGACCTTCTAACGCAGCGGGCGGCCGGGAGGACAGGCTGGCTGTCCGCCCTCATCGGCCCGTTTACACCACCAGCATTTGTGTGTGCTGAATGTCAGGAAAAGGGACAGCGTTTTTTGACCCCCCCGCTCCCACTCCCCTTGCCCATCCACTCCAGAATCAGTAAATCGATAAATATTTTGCTCCTCTGCTAATAAATACCCTCTCTCCCTTTATTAAACCGAAGTGACGTATAAATAAGTGATTTAACAAATGACGTTATGCTGTTTCTGCCCAGGTTGTTCTGGGTCTGTCCCCGCCGTAGCAGGAAGTGCCCCCGTGCTGTTGCGGCGGCGACGGGAGAGCCTGTATCGGAGCGGAGCACTAGAGTTATATTAAAGCTTATTTAAATACCTTAAAATTATGCTGTTAATTTTCGTATTTGCACTAAACCGTTTCGAGGCTGAATTTGTACATTTAGACTTTTAAGGGGTTGTGTTTTGACACTGGACTGCGAAACGTTTCCTTTCTGCTCCCGCCACTGCGATGTCGCGCTGCCACCGCGAGCTCGGGGTTGCGGTTTGCCCGCGGCGTGAAACGCCAAGTCTGAGGCAGGTAAGAAACACCTGAAGCGGGTTCTGGGACTGCTTTTTTCTTTTCTTTTCCTTATTTTTGTGCATTCTTCCAGCTTCTCCGCGGCGGCGCGTGCTGTGTGTGTACATACGCAGATCTATATTAAAGTTATATTTTGGAAAGAAAAGCGTGCGCTGGTCCGTACCTCACCGTTCCGTTGGGGCGCTGGCAGCCGCGGGGCCGGCTCTAGTGACGCAGCAGGCTGTCGATGACGCGGCGTCGCTGGCGTCACCAGGGGGCGCTGTGCCGGCGGCTCCGCCTCCGGCGTCACGTGGCGGGCGCCAGGTGACCGGCGCGGTCACGTGAGCGGCGGCGGGAGGGCGATGGCGGCGCACCTGAGCTC